>QANY01003420.1:58494-550994 GCA_003255025.1 Datisca glomerata
TTTTCCCCCCCCCCCCCCTCTCTCTCTCTCTTCAGTGCTCTTTTTTCTTGGTCTAGTTGAGAACACCAATCCGTTCTTACTCTCACTTCTCTCTCTTTTAGCTGGATTCTTGTTACAAACAGAGATAATGATGTTTTCCGCCGCCTCTCCCCTTCGCAGCCTTTTTGGGAATCTCGTCTAGTTTCATCATCTCGGTCGGTACATCTGCTTAAATCTTTCTTCTTCCTTTCGTTTATTTTGCACTGCTTGATGGTCACTCGATTTCTCTTTTTATCTGAGTGACTCCCCATCCTTCCTGCTCGTGCTTCTTTTTTGTAAGTTTGGTCTGCTATAGGATTCTCTTGCAATTTCTTGTTGGGTATTTTTGTTTTTTGTATGAGAATCTCTTTGAATTGGCTTGTTTTTTTTATTCTATTAAAGATCTTATTATTTGCGGTGTTGAAATCTGCTGCAAAATCTGCTTGGGATTTTAATTCTGTCGTCTGGCTTTGTTTGTTTCTCTAGCTTCGGTGGTATCTCTACGATTTCCTTTTCATTGCACGCAATCGATGATTTATCTTTCTGTCCTCGCCGGTTTACATGTTTAGTCTATCTTGTGAGTTAGAAATTAGAAGGCCTATCTGAATTGGTAAGTCGAATCCACTTTTTATTCTCGAATGGATGCTTTTGATGTGTGTTTTGTTTGTTGTTTTGGTTTCCTATATCATGGCTTTCTTTCTCACTGTCTTTCAAGTTCAAATTTCATGTTTATTCTCTCTATAACCACTTTGTGGGAAATAGTTTCATTTCAAGTAGTTTCTGTGGGAAGAAATCCGTTTCTTTTGTTTTGTTTTATTCTGTTTTTGCTCTAAAATGCTTATATCCATTGTTTAATCACGTACTTGTGTGGAATAAATTGTCTCTGTCCACTTTTCTTTATTGATATTTCTATCAAATTGTCTTATGTATTACCGGCCAGCCTACCCAGGTAATAATGTGTTTACAAATAGGGACTTCAAGTTTAGTATCTACTCACAGAGAAAACCACTGAAAACTTCAATCCCTGTGACTCTGAGTGATCATTATGATTAGCTGATGCAAAGTCACGATCTTTGTCTCAAATCAAATTGTTATTCCCCTGATATTCCACTATGAAGTGAGTATTTTGCAAGCTTAAAACATAACATGCGTGACTTTCTTGGATACCCCATTTTGATTTGGAGATAAATTTTCAGCCTCTACAATTATACTTGATAATAAATCGGCATCTTCTTATTTTATAGTTATTTAGTTGATTCCCTTGTTGGCACTTGTCTGCTTGTCTCTTGTCTGTAATATACTTATTTACAGATTGTTAGCGGGTCTCTGAATAGCGCATAAAATTAGACACTTTTGCTTCTTGTGTTTTTCTTAGTCACTTTTTTGCATTGGTGGTTTTCATATTGACTGTGTGGAAAGAGTGCTTTTGCGACAAAGTAATGTATTTAAGATAGCATGATATAATCTATTTCAGCTCAATTGGCTTTGATAACGCTAATACTCTATTGTTCCTAATTTGATTTTATTTGAATATTCATGAGATAGAAAAAGGTATTATAGATGACTTTATTGAAGCTGATTTTACAGCTTTATTGTCTAAATTTCCAAATTTATTTTCAGGGTAGCTAAAGTCAATTTTTTTTTCTGCAAGAAGCCCAGGGAGCTCCATCTATTTCTTCAATTCATGCTAAATTATCAAAAGGGTTATAATCAAAAAGGTTAAATCTAGGAAATTCTTTCGAAGGCTTCTGTGCGACCCCTGCTGCTAGATTTGAAGAAAACAGAAAAATGGACAGATCTGACACGTCGGGCTTTGTAAGTGGTGGAAGTACCTTCTTAGAGTTTCTTTTACTCGTTCACTTAGATTTGATTCGTAGGGCTGCTGGTAGTTTGTGGTGAAAGAGAATTTGCTTGTTTGGCCTGTTATAGTTTTATTTTACCATCAAGAGAATGGGTTTGTACCAGAAAAGTGCACTGTTATCTCAGGATGGTGATCTCACAAAAAATGGCAACTTTGGTGATACCACACTTCGTTTGAATTGTCTTGGATCGGGAGGAAACAACTCTCTAAAAATTGGGCATGAACCAACCAATGTTCAAGGTAATGTTTCCTATGCCCCTGATGACAGCTGCAGGTTGGTCCTTGGGTTGGGTCCAACTCCTAGTGCTTTCTGTGATGATTATTACAACGTGGGTAGAAAGAAGAACAAAGCATTCACCATGGGAACATCACAAGGGTTGTCATCTGAGGGTGACTCAATTCTATGCCTAGGCCTTTCTGGAGGGACTAATGAAGCTTCAAGTGTATTTGGGAGTTCAGTCTCCACAGAAATTGATGTCAATGTACCCGCACCCTATCTTGCAGAGCAAGTGTCTGTGAAAGAGAATCATATTTTGATTCCTGTTGTTGATGAGGGTTCTACATCAGCAAAAAAGTCTGGTGGCTATATGCCGTCACTACTTTTGGCCCCGACTAACGGTGTGAAGGTTTCAGGACCAATGCAAGGGCTTCTCGAGCTTGATGCCAATGCCCAGGCAAGTGAAGGACCATTCCCAGCCATGAGTTATTCCCTGGGAACAGTTACTGAGCAAATGTCCAGTGGGACATATTCAGACCCAATGATGAGCAGCAACTCTAAGAAGTGCAAATTTTTAGGCTGTATAAAGGGTGCACGAGGGGCATCCGGTCTGTGTATTGGGCATGGAGGTGGCCAAAGATGTCAAAAACCAGGCTGCAACAAGGGTGCTGAGAGCCGAACTGCGTACTGTAAGGCTCATGGTGGAGGGAAAAGATGTCAACATTTGGGCTGTACTAAAAGTGCAGAGGGGAAGACGGATTACTGCATAGCACATGGTGGTGGAAGACGCTGTGGGTTTCCCAGTGGGTGTAACAAGGCCGCACGAGGGAAGTCAGGGCTTTGCATTAGACACGGAGGAGGGAAGAGGTGTAGCGTGGATGGCTGCACTCGTAGCGCTGAAGGACAGGCTGGATTGTGCATCTCTCATGGGGGTGGGCGTCGGTGCCAGTACCAAGCATGCTCAAAGGGTGCACAAGGGAGTACTATGTTTTGCAAGGCACATGGCGGTGGTAAACGTTGCATATTTGCGGGTTGCACTAAAGGTGCTGAAGGTAGCACACCTCTTTGCAAGGGGCATGGTGGGGGAAAACGCTGCCTTTTCGATGGTGGAGGGATTTGCCCTAAAAGTGTTCATGGAGGTACTAACTTTTGTGTCGCCCATGGTGGGGGAAAGAGATGTGCTGTGGCCGGCTGCACAAAGAGCGCTCGTGGCCGAACGGACTGCTGTGTTAGGCATGGTGGGGGAAAACGGTGCAAGTTTGAAAATTGTGGGAAGAGTGCTCAAGGTAGCACAGATTTCTGCAAAGCACACGGTGGGGGGAAACGGTGCACGTGGGGTGGGGAGGGAAAGTGTGAGAAATTTGCAAGAGGTAGGAGCGGTCTTTGTGCTGCCCACAGCACCATGGTCCATGAAAGAGAGACGAACAGGGGAGGTCTCATTGGACCAGGACTCTTCCATGGCCTTGTCTCTGGTGCATCAACAGGAGGCAGCAGCTTTGATAACTATTATTCTTCCTCAACAGTCAGTGCTGTCTCTGATTCAATTGATTCTGCAGAAAACCCACCGAAACGTCAACAGCTCATACCCTCACAGGTATTAGTTCCTCTGTCAATGAAGTCTTCATCATCATCATCATACTCCAATTTCTTTGGCACACAGAAGGCGGAGGAAGTGAGAAGTCGGTATGGCTTTGGGCTGGCAGCAAGTGGTGGGAGTAAGAGTTTAGAATTTGTGGTTCCAGAAGGAAGGGTTCATGGAGGTGGTCTCATGTCATTGCTTGGTGGGAATTTGAAGAATGCAATTGATGGAGTGTAAGTTGATAATTCAACTTGCTTAACTTTTATTTGGGGGGTTTGATAACTTGTTGATTATGTAATTGTGAATATGTATGTTATTTGTGGAGATGACTCAGTTTAGTGTAGTTAAAATTTTAGGTTTAATCCATTTGTGTTACTTGATAAAGATGGGGGTTGAACATTTTAATAAGTGGTGCCGTTTAAAAAAGGTCAGAAATCTGATTGTATATCATCATGTGACTTTTGTATCTTTTGATGCCATGTCTGGTTTTGAGTTATTTCTCGTGTTATCCTCAACTTGTGTTCCTTTAAGTATCCAAATCCTAAACAATGAGGTTCAAAATTAATTAGCAAACTACCTAACACACTGAAAAAATGGATTCCTAATAGTAGAGCTTCCATGCCCATTGTTTTTTTTTTTCAAATTTGGATTGGATTCCTTAAGTATAAGTTTTGGAGTATTTTGTTTGAAAGTACATAAACACATTATTTTGTTTGAAAGTACATATACACATTCAAAATTACTAGTTCAAATTTAGTGAGATTTTAGATAGTATGACTTGAATCACCGGTTTCTCAAATATGAGTATGATAATTTGATCATATGAGTCCATATAATTTATTACTATTTTAATTTGTGCATACACTAGTTATAGGTTTTAAACGAGTTACCCTAAAAACCGCACTTTGATCACAAAAAAATTAGCCAATGTGCAAGGCTGTCAATGGTGTCAAATTGTATATACAGAATTTGAAACTAGGGACAAATTTAAGAATCCATCAAATTTGGAGGACCATAAGTGACTTTTTTTGGAGATAGTGTGACTAAAAGACCAAAATTTCCTTTATTTAATCTAGTAAAGGAAATTTTTAAGCGTTGTTCAAATATTAAATAGAATAAATAAAAAAGCCAGTCAATCAAAATGGTACAATAACCGATCACTATATATGACTAAATATCATAAATAGTATCATATGACTTGTATATATACACTGACCAAGATATATCATTGATATATTTTGATTTATATCATTAGAACACTACGATTAGAATACTCTTACTAGTTGTGATATGAATAAATATTGGAAATAATATCATATGACTTGTGTATGTATACGGACCAAGATATATCATTGAAATACTATGTTTGAATACTCTCAATAGATATGGTATGAATAGATACTAACCAAAGAATTTCAGTGATAAAATCAGTCGTACATCAATGATACCTTGTCATTGAAGTACTTTTTTATGCATTTAGATATGCTTTTAGAAAATGGTTTCAATTTTATACTACAAGTATCTCATGGAGATTTGTAGAAAACAACCCCAAAGGATTTCAATAATAATCTAATGCTAACTCAATGACATTGTCATTGATACACTACGAGAATATATATATATTGTACGATAATTTTTAATGATAAACTTGTAGTCAATCATGGAACTATGAAGAATGATCCTCAACATGTAGGATCGATATAGAAACCTAAGATTAGAGTGAATTTGGTGATTACGTTCAAATTAAAAACTTATTACATTTAAGTAGAAATAATTGTTCAAGAATACACTCTAAATTTTCAAGAGTTTAACGCTTAAAATGATGAATAAATAAAAGCGTTAAAGTAAAGAATGCTTGCGATAATGTAAATACGGAAATGTAAAGTAAGCAAATAAAATAGATGACGGAAACCTAAAGTGCGAAACTTAAATTGTGAAAAGTTAACGTGTGGAAATCAAGTGTAAAAAATTAAGGTGTGAAAAATAAATAGCAAGAAATAAAAAAAGGAGAAGAAGATAGTCACACGATATTTTTACGTGGTACGAAAAATCATTTCCCTACGCCAATGCTCCAAGCCCTCCCTTAGAGATTTTTTATCCCACGATCTTCTTACGAGTGAAGACCAAACTTTACAAGTCTAATTGGCATATGGGTGCCAATTTAACATTATAAGACTATGTGTTTGGAGATTAAGTGATATCTTACAATAACTCTCTAAAAGAAAGTAGAATACCAAATTTAATCTCACAAAAAATTATCTTGGTCACTCAAAAAATCTACAAGTATAAATGTCAAAATATAAAGATATATTTAGAAGAATTTTGGAAGCAAGTCTCTTGGCTATGGATTGTGTTTTGTGAATAGAAGTATGATGTATTTATAGAGGAGATGAATGTTAAGGTTTAAAAGAAAAATCTTCAATATTTACTAAATTTAGACACAAGAAAAGACACTCCATCATTAACAAGTAGAACTAAAAATTCTTGACAAAAAGGCAAAGAATACTCATACCGAGAATAACAAAATATAGCTATACCTATTTGGGTAAACTCTCTCACACACACACACTCTCTCTCTAGCTACTTGAACTTGAACATACTTTGATTATGATTTGTCATTATTTTCATCTCATGTATGTCTATTATGTAAGAAAGGATGAATTTTTTTTGTTAGGCTTTTTATGGATGGATACTTAATTAATTTAACAATAAGTATCCCTAATAAATTGAGCTTAATAAAGAAATAAAAGGAATAAGCCCCTAAATTAAAATTATGTTAATTTCTTCATGGTCTTCCATCTTCATACTTTGTGAGCTCCTAATGGATATAAATGTCTTCATGATCTTCAATCTATATGCTTTGTGAAAAATTTTCAATAGTCAATTTATACGTGATTAACTTTATTAGTAACTTCAGTGTTTAGTTTATCATCAAAAGTTTTCTCATAAAGGTATAGAGGTAATAATCTCTCATTTTTTATGATGATAAAACATGAATACACAAATAGTATTTAATCAAATAAATTTAATTTAGTCCCCCAAACTATATTCTTTTCCATCAAGATCAAAATATAACTCTTAAACATACTCTATTTTCTTCTCATTTATGCTATTATATTATATAAAAGTGAGATGTAGAGAAAAGTATTTTTCGACAACTTTATCCTCACATTTTTATAAAAATTTCTAAATTGCGCTTGAACATAATATTAAATGTAATCATGATAATTAAATTATTTAATAAATTAATTAATAGACATTTATTATATTTAAATGACACAAAAAATTTTAAGACAGTAATTATGGTTTGTTTTATTATATGATTTATAGACTAATTTATATTAATTATGCATGGTGAATGATAAAAAAATATCTCTTAGAAATTCAATAAAAGAGAAAAATAATTAAGAATTAAAATGTAATACAATGCAATATACGAGTTTAAAAAATTTATATACATTTCTAATTAATTTGATGAGGTGGTTGCGTTTAACTAAAATTTTACTAACATTTTTGTTTAAAATTATTTGACATTAAAAAATTACAGTAAACTAAAAATTGAATCAAACTTTAATATATACTATATTTTTTTTAATTTCTCAATGAGATCACTGAAATAACAAAAAGCTTATTTGTGGTTTGCGAAGATTTTATATGATAGATCATTAATTATTATATAGAGGCTAGCAATGAATAGTATTTATGCTAATTAATTATTGAAGATAATTTCAAGATTCACTTTTTCATTTATATTAACGAATCTAATATTAAGTTGAAACATGTGCATCGCACATGGTGCTTATAGTCACACTACTTCTAAAAGTGTGAATATTTAGAAAATATTTTATATACCATTATATCTTATAATAATATTCTTAAAATACCCTAATCTGTATTACTTCTAAAAGTATAGATTCTTGAAAAACTTTTCTTTGACAATTCTATCCAGACATATTAATAGTATTCCTAAAGTAACCTTATAACAATTAATTGAGATAAAATAATGAGGTAGAGATGATAAATTGAGACAAATTAATGAAGTATAGACAATGGGTTAAATATATTTACTAAAGAAAATTTATTAGTGAATTTTATAGATCAATCATTAATTTAATAAATAAAAAATTATTGGAATATCTCATTCAATATAATTTATTCACTTCCTTTGACAAGTATTTGCTAAAATTCAATTTAGTCAATTTCAAATTTATTTTAGCTATGGATTTTTAGATTTAACATAAAAATGAATTGGAAGTGTCGAGATCTTTCAATATATATAAAATCCATGAAAAGTTCTAAAGTAACTATTTTTTTTATATCATGGAGTAATAGTATCAAAAGAAAATATCCTCTAAAACAATTAATTATTATTAAACAATAATATCTCTTCACATTCTAACTTTTCAATTGTTTGTGTATTCTTGCATTACAAGTCTAATTCTTAAATGTTAATTAATAGCTTAAATACTATGTAGAATTGAATGAGCTATAATTATGATCATTATAATTTAATTTAATTTCTTTTAAACAAATAGCTATAAAATCCAAATTCTAAGGTATTCTAAAATAAAATTAGATTTAGAATGATAAAAGCAAAGGGAGACGATAATTGAGAGAAGCCCAAGCACCTCAAATCATAAAAATATATTGGACAAAGACAAAGATCAATTATTAAATGATTAAATTTTGTGACATAGTTAATATTTTCAGTTTTATTTTAAAATTAGAAGCTATTGAATCTCAAATAAATTGGAACGTTGATAATAATTTGATTTTTAGTATTTCAATAACAAAGACAAAATTAAGTAACTCTACAAAGCATAATAATAGGAGTTAAAAAATCAATTATATATTACAATTACTCAGTTCATTATTGATATTAATAAGCCTTCTACATGAGTAATTAAATTGTCAATCATTTATAAGTTGATGTTCTATCATTCATTAAAATAGTTTATCACAACAACCTAATGAATGATTGACACATCATTTAATCACTTAAAATTTGGTCAATTACTTGATCAATGTAAAATTACTCTTAGACTTTGACGCATAATTCTTAATTACTATTTTGTTATTCATATATTCAAAATTTGCAGATATGACATAATACTCATGAAGCCGATGGATGCTTTCACGTAGTTTGAATGGTTAAATTTTAATTTTAATCCCACATGTCAAGATGGTATAAATTCATTTTATATAATGATAATCATACCAGATGTAACGCATGTGACTTATGACTTTTAAAAATAAATATACACAATAAATACACAAATATTTACACATGGCGTTATGAGTTACATATTATGAATTGTAACTATTGATCCATTGGTTAAAGTCTCTAACTATGAGTTGTACCTATTGCAAACTAAGTTCTTGAGATTTATAATTAAAGACTATTAAAATCTCAATTTTAAATGGTATCCTAAAACAAAATTAGTATTGTAAATTAAATAAACAGCAAAGCATACCATTAAGAAATCTAATTGAAAGAAAAACAACTTCATAAAATATCATGCAATGCATTTACTAAATTAAAATGATTCAATTGTTAAAATATGTAGGTATTTAGATATAACTAGGACGTTTTAATTTCTTGATTACAAAATTAATTAGGATCAATTAAAAGGAGTAGAATATATGTTCAGTTACAAATTGAAAGTTAAAATTAAGAAATCAACGTTAGAAAACATATTGATATGAGTTACAAAATAAACTCAAAGTTACAACCAATCATTTATTATTACTAGCAATCATTGAATGACAACAATTTTCCTACAACAACTTTTCTATAAATATGAGTATGCTGGAGTTGATTCAGATGAGTTCTTCAGATGTATTTTTTCACATATATTCACCAGGTAAGAAAATTAATTGTAAATAAGAATGATCAGCAAAGATCAATTTTACATACTACATGCAAAATTGGAGATGCTCAAAGAGGGCCATCAAAATTTACAAGATATAAAATAAGGTGTATATGATATCTTATCTTATCCTCCATTGATTTTGGCGTAATGACTAATATTTTTTTATGTTATTATCTCTCAGAATAAGTTTCATTGGAATATAGCTTTTGTCATACTATTACGAACCAATAATTCAAAAACAAAACTACATGAAATGATTATATCAATGGACTACACAAAAATACTCCATAAATATATTCGGTAATTACTAAGAGTGCAATTCCATATTTATAGTGTAGTAATAGTGTAATTAATAAATAAGATTATTTAATTAAAATTTTTAATTAATAATATATTTTTTGGAGCTTAGAATTATGAGTCCATGGTCCCCGAGTCACCTCTGTACTACACAGTTTAGGGTGTGAATATTTCAGGACATAAGAAAAGGACTAGCTGGCATAAAGAATTAAATTCTAGGGCAAGTATATAATTATGAGATAATTATGTGATATTAATTAATTAAAAATTAATTAATAATAGTATTTATTGTAATTTTTGGTACAAATAAATAATAATATTGATTAATTTAATGTTGATCGATTAGTGAGACCAAATATTTGATTTATGAAATTAAATAATATTAAATCATTATAAGGTAATGGTTTGATTTGATTTATCTAATCTGTTAATTAACAGAAACCATAATTGGTTTGGAGATCATGTAAGTTAATTTTGAATTAAGTGATATCTAAATATTTATCTGATTCATGTAAATAATAAATTATAGGATAGTTGCCACGTGTTCTATTAGACTGTCACATGTCACTCTCTGATTTTCGAAACAGAGATTGACATGAGTTACTGTAGTGCCACATGGCACTATAGTAATACGTGACACATCATAGTGCCACACGGCACTACAGTGGTGCCGTGCATTAGCAGTGTCATGAGGTACTGCTGATCCACACGACACACTATAGCGCCATGCGGCACTGCAGTGTTGCACCAATTGTAGTGGGTCTTATACTTCATTGACACTCTAAATAAATAATCTATTATTTACATCCCAAATCGAAGGGGCCTTTAACCTAGAAGATACATATTGATAATCTTCTATTGGCATGAGAGCGCAATCACAAGCTATTCAAAGCTAAGTGAACAATCTGATCGACTAATTGTTAATCGAAACTCTATAAGTTCTATTATTCTCTCTCAGAGTTCTGTCTCAAATAATCATTCTCTAAAATCTCTAGATCTCATGTGTTGAGTACATCTAGAGACAGAAAAGTATCTTTGATTTATTCTACGTGCCCATACACGTCTTAATGTGTTTAAGGATTGACTTAGAAGATCTTGGTGTGGATCTCGAAGTCTGTTGTTCGTGGAATTACAAGTTCATTGCTTACAAAGATGCTTGATAAGACTACAAGAGATATAACTCTTATCTTTGTATGTCTTTGATTTAATGTATATATATATATATATATAATGAATTTGATTAAAAATGTGTTTTTTGTTTAAAAGTTTTTTTGGAAACCGTGGAGTTGCAATTGTTATTGTTTTCAATCGATAAAATTATAATTTAATTTTTTAAAACCATCAGGCCTCCGCTGCACGACGCCGTCGATTTCAACAATTGGTATCATACCGATATTTATATATGTATACATTTAATACTATATGGGTGTTCTTGCATCACTCATTATATATTTCGATATGTCTGAATGAATGAATAGTTATGCTTTTTGAATGAATAATTTAATGATGAATCGTAAATTGTATGGTGACTTTTGGGTTTAGACTTTGTTATTTATTTTCTTTAGATCTTGTGTAAGACGTTTTGAGGCATATAAATTTTTGTAATTTTTTTGAATATTATGTTGTAAAAATTCTGTATGCGAGAAGATGAAGAACGCACGACTCGAATGAGGAAAAGAAAAGAGAAATATGAATTTCGTTAAGGAATTTCGACGCCGCCACCGGCAATATGATTGCCAGAACTGGCATCGTCGGCTTTCCAGGGGTAGAATTGCCGCCGAAAAAATCAACGGCTGCGGTGTCGCCGGTAGTGGCCCCCGCGGTAGCGAATTCGTGAGCTACGCCATTGGTGGATGGGTAGCCGGCGGTGGTGGTGAGAGTGTCCCACTACCACCGCCGGCGGCAATCGTTGATATTGCCAGGGTATGTTTCGTAGATGCCCTGATACTGTGTTGTCCTATCCCTATGATGTTTCACGACAACCCAAATCCTATCTTTTGTCTTTTGAATTTTAGAAGGATAATTGTCCATTTTAGTTTTTTAATTAATTGATTGATTGGGTTTTACCTAAGTTTGATGAGTCATCAAATTATTTGTTGAAAATCAAATTCAATTAATTTTAAAAGGATAATTAACGAGATTATTTAATTAGGAGAAATAGTTTATCCTAATTAAAAGGGTTTTGATCAAAGCTTTAATATTATGAAGATGGACCTCCAGTGGAGAATGAGCTATTTTGAAAATATGTATTCTTAGAGTCCACTTTATAATTATTTATATTTTTCAAAGGTTGTAATTTAAAAATATCTAATAGTCACTCTCTTCATCATTTACTGATTTAATTGTTTAAGTAAATATTTATTTATTTGATTGATAACGTGACCGTGCACTAATCGATTACATGCCATACATGAAATCCTACACAGTTTTATTTAATCACGCATCTCATCAATAAAAACATGATTAATTAGGACTCTCCTAATGTGTTTACATGTATTGCTTAAAGAAATCAATTACATGTAAACTACTAAGTTTTAATTAGTTAAACTTGATAATCACACCACACTAAAGACCTTACTAACATTTAGGATAACAGACTTTATTAAAAATATTTTATTAAAGTTTGGTGAATATAATTAATTAGTTATTCAAAGTTCACCAAATTTTGACTTAGGTTTTTTAAAAGGTTAAATGAACTTAGATCAATTAGATTGGATTAATAATTAATTTTATATTCATAGGGTTGTTTTAACTAGTAATTAATTGATTAGTTAAAGTAGAAACACATCAATTATAAAATAATGAGTGAGAGAAGGTTGACATTCAATGTAGCATATGGTCTCTATTATTAGTACAACACCGTGAGATACAAAGAGGGTCTCGAGATGGCTTTGTTTTCACCCCCTAAGGAAGGTTTCAAACTATATCAATATCAAGGTTGAACTTCTTAAGAAGATAGGACTAAGTGATGTAGTTTAGACTTGACTGACACCAAGATGACATATTCTAAATCAAGTCATGGAATATGAAATAATGGGTTACACTAAGAAATTCACAATTAAGTTTTGAGTGGATAATTGTGACTTGACCAAGTAAGCGATACATTATTATTGAAAGAGAAAATATGAGATATTTTTTAAGTTGTAATTAATAAGGATGAGAATGTCTCATAGACAATTTAAAATTAATCTGACCGACCCTAAGGTGGCACATTAATTGTTAGGTTGTCATATCGTGGATTAGTAATTATTAAGTTTACGTTTTTGATATGTTGCATTCATACATCACCTTTACTTTATGAATTTATTGATATTTATTACAATTATATTAAATGATGTATGTTCTATTTTTCAGTTATTAATGTCTAACATGGGCAACCCTATTACTGTTTTACTCGCGCTTGAAGACTTAATGGTTATAACTTCATAAGATGAAAGTCGATTTTAAATTTGATGCTAATATATGAGAACCAGAACTTTGTTCTTACTGAGAAATGTTCTGAGGAGCCTGCTGCCAATGCCCCTAAGAATGTTAGGGACACGTTTGATGTTTGGAATATGTCCAACAATAAAGCTAAGTCTTGCATACTTGTGAGCATGAATAATGTTCTGAGAACAAAGCATGAAAGTATGGAAGCTGCCTATGGAATTATAGAATCTTTACAGGCGATGTTTGGACAACAATCTGTTCAAAATCGTAATGAGGTTACTAGGAGCTACATGACTACTAAGATGAAGAAAGGTACTTATGTGCGTGAACATGTTTTGAACATGATCAACATGATGGATGAGGTAGAAGTACATGGAGCTAGCATTGATGTGTGAACTCAAGTCAGCATTATACCTGAATCGCTCACACTTGCTTTTTCTGCGTTCACTCCCAACTATGTTATGAACAAGTTACAATTCAACATGTCCTAGGGTGAGGCAAATATTGTTGAGCGAAAGCCTTTTTCCATTGTTGTTAATAGTAACAAAAGAAAGAAGAACAATGATAAGGGCAAAAGTAAGAATAAGAAAGGAAAGAAAGCCAAGAGATCACCCAAGGCCAAGAAGAATAAGAACGACAACAAACCCAAGGGAAAATGTTTCCATTGTGGAGTTACATGTCACTAGAAGAGAAACTGTAACAAGTATCTCTTTGAGCTGAAAAAGAAAAGTAAATATGATTTACTTGTACTTGAAGCTTGTTTAGTGGAATATGATTTGTCATCCTGGATTATAGATTGAAGAGCCACTAACCATGTATGTTTTTCTTTGTAAATGCTTGATTCTTCAAGGGAGCTTGATGATGGTGAAGTGATATTGAGAGTTGGCTGTGGTGCACTCATGTCAGCAAAAGCATTGGGACAATCCGTTTGAGTTTTGAAAATAATTTTCTTGTTTTGAACAATATTTATTTTATTCCTGAATTTTTGAGAAATTTGATTTCTTTATCGTTACTGCATGAACAATTGTTTGTTATTTCTTTTATTAATAATCAGTTTATTATTTTGAAGAATGGATTCAATATTTGTCGTTCAAAAATTTTGAATGGACTGTATATGCTTAAATAGAATGATTGTGCGTTAAATAATTAAAAATTGTTTAAAGTAACAAATCTTAAAAGCCACATGTCAGTCTCTGATTTTTATATTAGAGATTGGCATGAGTTGATGTAGTGTCGCCTGACACTACTGTAACATGTGGCACATTGTAGTGCCACACAACACTATTGTGGTGCCGTGAGGTACTGATGATCTACACGGAACACTGTAGTGCCATGTGGCATTGCAGTGTTACACTAATTGTAATGAGTCCCGCTGTAATGGCACATTAAATAAATAATTTATTATTTATATCCAAAATCAAATGGGCATTTAACCTAGAAGATACATTTAGATAATCTTCTATTAGAGAGTAATCACAAGCTATCCTAAGCTAAGTGAACAATCTGATCGATTAATTGTTAATCGAAACTCTATGAGTTCTATTATTCTCTCTCAGAGTTATGTCTCAAATAGTCTTTCTCTAAAATCTCTAGATCTGATGTGTTGAGTTAATCTAGAGACAGAAAAATGTCTTTGATTGATTCTACTTGTCCACACACGTCCTTGTGTGTTTGAGGATTGACTTGGAAGATCTTTTTGTGGATCTCGTAATTTGTTGTCGTGAGATTACAAGTTCGTTGTTTGTAAGGACGCTTGATAAGACTATAAGAGGTATAACTCTTATCTTTGTATTTCTTTGATTTAATGTATAGATATATAATGAATCCGATGAAAAAAAGGAGTTTTTCGTTTAGTTTTTTTCAAAATCGTGGAGTTGCAATTGTTTTTATGTTTAATCGATAAAATTTTAATTTATTTTTTTAAAACCATCACGCATCCACCGCACGACGCTGCCGATTCCAACTGTCCAAACACTTTATGCTTTTCTTATAGTTTTTGCTACACAAAACATCACAGATGACATGTTTTTTAGAATTTTAGTTATTTGTGAGAAAATGAGTTATGTAAATACTTTATACATTTGGAATATCGAACCTATAGATTAATATCAATCCTGTTAGAATGCAAATGGAACAATTGATATTTTCCGTTTAAAACACAAGAAAGTCGATTTGGAAAAATGAGTAGTTTACAAGAATCCACATTAACTAATCTCTCTTTTTTCTTTTATGTTTTTTTAATTGACCTTTAATACACTTTCTATAAATTATGAGTTCAATATCATCCTATCTTAATAAATTATTTAAATGTAATTGATTAATAATTTTAAGATACTAAATACAAGATGAATTTGATCATTCGATTAAATTGAAGGATATCAAAGAGGTTTAATTTCGAACTGCACATGCTCTTAACTAGTTATCAAAAAGAATTAACCAACAATAATGAGGTAAAAAAATTTATATTGGCATGATAAGTACAAAAAAAATTAACTAGTATTTAAAATACCCAAGGTAAGTTTATTTTTATAAGAAATGATGACCTTGCGCTTGGGAACTGCATGAGCTCATTTGTTGAACCTTAGCATTACCCTTGCTTTTTCTTAAGCTCAGGACTTTGGATCCCGAGCTTCACGGTGTCTGACCAGATGAGGTCAGCCTTCTTCCTTTAGAATTTCCTGAATGACGAGTTCCTCAATTGAGGCGCGACACGCATAGCCACGTTGCTGGTGGTCGGGGATACACTCATAATAGTAAGCATAATCATTGTCATTGAAAAATAAAGGTCTAGTAGTAATTTTCAATCTTCATGCTTTGTGGTAATTTTTCAATAGTCAATCTATACTTGATTAATTTTATTAGTAATTTTCAGGTTTAGTTTGTATTCAAAAGTTTTCTCATAGAGATATAAGACAAATAATCTCCCATTTTTTATGATTGCAAACAATTAAAACACAAATAGTATTTAATGAAACAAATTTAATTTACTCCCCCAAAACATATTTTTACCCATCAAGATCAAAATATAACTCTTGAACGTATTCTATCTTCTCGTCATTTATTATCATAAAAAGAATCAACGAATAATAATGAGGTAAAATACTTATATATTGGCATGATAAGCACAAATATAATTAACTAATATTTAATCCAAGTCCAGTTTATTTTTATAAAAACTTTCAACATTAATTAAGAAAATATTAGTAAGTTGATTTGTTGGGTCCACAAATAAAAGTGCTAATAGTTTGTGGGAGAGAAAGCCATGTTAATAAAAAAACTTAAACGGTAAGATTTTAGAGAAAAAAATGAAAATATATTCAAATGTTAAACGATTTTGACTAATCTTCACAAAATACGTTTCACTCATGATTTTGGAAGAAGTAAATGGCAAGATTTTGAGTATTAAGATGTTTCATTAGAAGGTTTTTGACCATAAATGTTTCCTTTAAAGGATTTTGAACATTAATGAGTTAAGAACGTACCATAAAAATACGTTGATGAATTCAAAATTTTAATATTTTTTTATCTCAATTTAAAGTGCCTTAAATACATGAGGCTACCCATAAAAAATGGAAAACATCCTACGTGGATAAACCTGTAAACATATAATTATATTAACAATTAAACTATTGCTGTGTCATAAAAAATTATATAATTTTGCAACTCTTAAAAGAAGTGTTATTTGTTAAATTAATTTTATAAACTTGAATATTTGTTCCAATTTTTTATATATAGAACAGAGAGGATGGTGGTGAGAAAGATTTTTTGAATATTTTTGTCCAACTGATTCAAATCCAATTTTAAATTTTACCCTTAAACTTGAGGTATACCAATAATAGCCGTATTAAGAATAAAAAAAATAAAAAATGGCCTATTGTTTTCGAAATCTATTTTCTCTACAATAACAACCCTTCATGCCGTGAAAACTTGCCAACAAGCAGTTCCCTCTCCAACTAGCAGTTCCCCTCCTAACACCAATGAAAACTTCGTAGCTGTTGACGGGAAATTTTTGGCGGCCATGAATGGAGAGCTCGCAAATAAGGACGGAAAGCTTCACAACCATGGAAAATGAGCTTCAAGGCCTAGATATAGATTCAGCGATGGTTTATAACGTCCGGAATGCCGCCGTCAGGGTTGAATTGCTGCGGTTTTGACAAACATTCGGAGGAAAGTCGCCGTAAAAAATGATACAGTGACGGTTTATTTATCTTTGCCAATGGTTGAAAAATGTCGGAGCAAATCCTATACCAATGGTTGGAAACCGTCGTGGTAGATCCGATAACAACGGTTTTCTGAAACCGTCGTGCCTACGTTTTAATTCCACTTTTAGCGACGGTTAGTGAACCATCGCTATAAATAGAAATAGCGGCGGTTTACATGAACCGTCGCTATTATCTATCTACGCATTTTTTTTCGTGACAGTTTGTTAACAGTCACGAAAAGTGTTGTTTTCAAACCTCCATTGTATTTCTGCATTTTCCAAAAAATTCCTGCATATATATAACGATGTTAACATATATGTTGACAACTGTCATGGCAGCATCATTCTACATATTTACTGTGCACATAATTATAAAATATTATATCATTAATTAAGATCTCCAAAATATGTTAGATTAGCAATACCAATTATCCAATGAATTCAACGTCTGAAAATTCATAATAACAAAGTATGGAATAAGTATCAAATAAAATTCAACACCTTATAAAGCCTACCCTAGTCTTTATGGGTGTCCATCATAAACTTCATAAGTAAGTTTATAATTGAGGCACCCGATCATATTTAGCACGTATCTCTGAACATTCAGCCTCTAATTGAGGCACCCTTGCGCATTGAGCCTCCAACTCAGTTACTCGTGTATGTTGAGATTCTAACTCAGCTGATAAATGGGAAGAATCTTGCGTGGATGATTCTCCATGGTAACGCGAGAACGCAGTAGATGGAATTGCCCCGAGTCTTAATGAACGCACCTGTTCAGGATAACCTGGACCCAAAACTTGTGAGAGCACGTCGTTTGGTGAAATTAGATCATAATCACCATTCGGAAGTTGTCACACACTTTTTAAGTTTAACCTATAACAAAATTAAGACTTAGTATGAGTAAACATGTATTAACTATTTAAAAACTATAACTTATACTTAAAACAACGTTTGCAGTCAGTTCATTTACATAAGTTCCATATTTCCACTCATGTGAGGCTACAAATAGCTCCGTTCTTGAGGGGTCTCTTTGAAGTTCTTCTGCCTATCAAATGAGAACATATGATTAAATATACTTAAAATAAAACTAATTAAGACAAATATAAACTTTAGAATTTACCATTATGCTTTTTTATTTGCTAAACTTGTACGTCCCAACGTGTGAGGGTATTTTTGTTTACGCCGTCAAACTTTGTTAGTTTCAGCTTGCTTATATATTTATGATAGAGAAATAAAAGTTAGTTTATTTTATATACAATTAATCATAGATATAGAGTAAAAAATCATACATTTCCTTTTTTCGAGTACCATCTACGAATTATTGCAACAAAACTATATTTTGGAATAACATCATTCTAATGTTGCAATGCACTACTGTATTGTCGTGTGCCACTACAATATTACACGCACAAATACTATAGTACCACGTGACACTACAATAGTTCATATCAATCTCCGATTCCTACTCAATGATTGAGACGCAAATACTACAAATTAAGTATTTATTTTAATCAGATAAATAACTAGATATTAGTTAATTTAAAATTAACTTATCTGATTATCCCTATCAACTAACTTATCTGTTAGTTCACAAAGAACAGAATTAGTTTATTTAAATTTTGAATTATTATGTATATTAATTCAACATTATTCAATTTCACAAATTAGATATATTGTCTTACTTATCGATAATTAGAAAACTAATCGATATAATTATTTATATATAATTCTTGAAAATTAAAATAAATAATTTAATTAATTAATCAAACATAATTATCTCATAATTACGTACTTGCCCCAGTATAAAAATTCATTTTGCAATTCAGTTCTCTTCTCATGTCTAGAAATATTCACACTCTAGACTTTGTAGTGCAGATGTGATTTGAGGATCATGTACCTATAATCTTAAACTCTAATAAACCATATTCTTAATTAAATTCTTCAATTAAATAATCTTATTTATTAACTTCATTATTACTCTACTATAAATATGGAATTACACACTTAGAGATTATAGAATGTATTTATAGAGTATTCTCGTATAGTCCATTGATATAATCATTTTACGTAATTCTGTAATCTAATTATTGGTTCATAATTAGAGCTAATCAAAATTACCATTTTACACTTCTAATTACTTGTTGATCCTTAAGTACCATTAATTCACTAGTGAATTGCTAAATTATAATCGTATTATAAATTTGAGCTCAATAACTGTTCAGTTCTAGAATTAACACTTAAAGGAACCAATACACAATCCGTTAGAAAATCTTGGATTTTAAATCTTATAAGATCATGTTCTCGGCCATCCATATCACTGAATGTCTAAAACAAAAGTAACTAGCCTATTTTAGAATCAAACGTTAACGAGTGGTAGACACAAGGCTACACACACCTACATGTTGGTGTTGTCCGACTTGCCTTGACCCTCCATGGTAGAAAAGGGATTGCCGCTACTACTCAGATTGCTCTCCTAGACACCACCTTCACATCCTACAGTAATGCGTTGATTGGATCCATTCTCACCACCCTCAGTAATGGCACTGTCATTCTGGCTATTGCCCCGGACTTTAATATTAAACTTTTAGACTCAACTCTATCTCAGAGATTGAAAGTTCAAGTCCAAATTGTAGGCACAGAACAAGACTCCAGAGCTATCATGGCCACCCTGCATCATCAGATTATTTATCGCCTCCAAAATCACTTGTTTGATCTTCATTTTCCCAATTTTACTCAAGATGCCATTTTTGCTGTCTCTGACAAGGCAGATGATACTTCTATCATCCAGATCCCTTGGTATATCTCCAAAGCCGAACTCACACAACTGATGCCTCTTGAATGGATAAATAACTATGAATGCCAGTTTCATGCCATTCAACGAGATGTTCATACTTCTGCCCTCCTCAGGTGCACCGTCTCCCCGACGGGACCATTAAGACCATCTTTTCCAGACTTGGCACATCAGAGCCTTCTTCTTCCATACCTGGGTTTTCTGAAAGTATTTTGACTATCACTCATGCTTACATGCCCTCGCGCAGCTGTGCTCATATAGCCTGGTTTGATCATGCGGCTCAACCCTGTTATGTGTCCCATGTAAATGGACATTTCATCTGAGATATTTCCCCAGACAGATGCGACCCTGAGTGCGACTGTGATGAGCCTATTTGGTAAGAAACAGATACTGATGATGGCACGTGGTATCAAAAGGCTTCTCCAACCCGCAAGAAGCCCAACAAATTATCTTGTCGCTCCTAGGCATACCATCATCACTATGACGACAATGATCAAGACGGTTCTTCTAGCAATACCACTCATTGGGTTGGCCTTCAGCCATCAGTATCTTTTCAGCAACTTTCTCTATATGAGTTGCTCCACGAAACTGGCCATACAGACCTTCTCCCATCTATGCAACCCACATCGGAGTTTCAAATCCATTCTGTTCCTAGTATCATTCCCTGCATTTCCATGATGGAATCATACGGACATGATTTTCCACCATTAACCACACACACCGATCCGATTACAAAAGTGTCTACCAGACCTTTCTCCATTCCTACTGATATCACTCCAATAGGAGAACCTAGGTCTCTTCCTGTGGCTGAAGAGGTGCTTAATTGGAAGTCCAAAAATCCTGTGTGTCAAAATTGGACTCTCACAAAGATTGAGGCTAAACTAGATCAGCTACATCTACAATCTGACACTCTATCTACCCAAGTCGGGCATATCTTTGACCAACTTCAGCAGCTTCGGGACATGTTAGCATCAAGAGCTCTGCACTTAGATATGAAATTAAAACACTTGGCCGAAAAATGTTACATAGGCTTAGAATTCTGAAAAAAGGAGCAAGAACCCTTCGAGAGTCAACAAGATATCTACCGGATAGAGGCAGATATGGCTAAGGAGAAATCACAAACTCTTATAATCCATATCCTTCATATCCCATGAGCAGTCAAACTCCTATGTATCTCTCCTCTTCCATGCCTTATCCAAAAGCCTCCGACTATAATAATCTGTTCAAAATGTCTTACCCCATTTTAAGGCATCTCAGACAATCTCGTCAACAACCACTGCGCCCCCAGTGCAGCCGGCTCCTCTTTCTTCGATACCTCCTAGTGTTCAGATCCATCCCACTCCCCTGGCCTCAACTTTCTATGCGACGAAACCTTCTATTCTACCAGTCCGTCCTCCCCCTAAATCTCAAAAGTTAAAGGCTCCTCTGGATCCTGATTTGACCATCCAGACGTTACAAAGTCTCTCCAGTTCAGTTTCAGAAACTGATACCTCCAGCATTGATGATACCTCTAGTCTTTCTTCTGAGGCATGCCAAGCAGATATTTCTACTATTGCTATGGTCCAACCTGGTGATATTGATGAGGAAGAACCCTCTATAGATGATCTTCTTCCTCCTCCAACAACTGGCATTTGGTTTACTTTTGATGATCTTCCTCCACATAAATAGCGTGATCATCTTCATGAATTTGATGCTTGGATTGACTTACAGCTGTCTAAACCAGATGTGGCCCTCAAAGATGTCCTCTCTGAGTTTTTATCTCGATTCACAGGGACTTTACGAGAATGATTTCAAAGTCTTAGTCCTTATCAAAGGCTGACTACAGCTCGTAGCCCTGATGCTGACACTCTTTTGGGAATGTTACATAAAGATTCATTGGGGATTTCTAACTCATTGACAAACGTAGTCGTCAATGAAATGTTGTTCGTTAGAACGTCATGATTTACAAAAACATTTCCAATGTATGTCAGGCAAGTATTATATGTTGAATGGAGCTAATGATGTCAACCAAAGGCACACGTCCATTGCCTCTCTTCCTGAAAAATTGCAACCGGAACTACATCGGACCATTAATGCCCTTCGCCATGATATGACAGACATTTCCCTTGGTGAAATCTATCAACTTGCATTAGCGACCCTTGATAAACTATGTGAACAACAAAATTTTTTTAAGGGGAATCCAAACTGCGATCAGCATGTACCAAATCCTATCTCAAGCTTAAATGCCATGCTCAAAAGGATTATTCATGTTCAAAGGAGCACAGACGGGACAAACGAGAAAAGACCCACCATTTTCCATGTCGGAAAAAGGGTTTCAGACGTCAATTTAGCACCAAGCCTTTTCTTCGGTATTTTAAGAAAAGACATCATTCCTCATGCAAGTCAGGAAAATGCTACATCTGTGGTCAAAAAGGATATTTTACAAAAAGCCATCCTCATAAAACCAAAAGTGATATTCAAATGCTGCAACATTTACAAACAGTGGTTCTTCTTCGAGACGATAAAGATATTGAAAGTTCTATGGAAGAGCAAGCTAACCGCAATGAGGACACTCAATATGTCTTGCCATACTCCTCCGACGAGGCCAGCTGTTCATCTGAGTTCGCTACCTCCTCAGACTCTGACACACCAGATAATGCTACTCCCATCCTCTACTTGGGATCTCTTGGGGTCTTCAAACGACCCTCCCAAAGAGAAGGTTGTATCCATCAAAACACATATTGAAATCAAGCTTCTTGCTGATAAATTTGCAAAAGATGTTCCAGCCATTGGATTTTTAGATACTGGCTCTTGCAGAACACATGAAACTATGCCTTCTACCTTCTGAAGAGTGGGTTCCTTATAATCAATATTTCTCTACTGCTAATGGAAATTTTATTCAAAATTGAGTGGATTACAAAGAGACGTATTGTTCTTCAATTCTTCCCAAACTGCATTCTCTGGATTAAGGTGTTAGGTAGTGATCTTCCTGGCAAAGTAATATTAATTTGTTTTTATGCTTTCTCCCGCACCAAGAAACTCTAGATTTTATCCACTGGGATCCAGTATAAAAGTTTCTTCTGTGCTTATACCCTCTCGCTAGTCTCCTTGAGCTTCAACAAGTTCATCCTGCTTATACCTATCTCAGTGACCAGATTTTTTCATACTGTGCTGATAGGCATGACCAGCTTTCCTATACTTTCCCTCTCTAGAAAAATTTTGCATTCTTTATTAGTCTTTCATTCAAACACAATGAAGACCTCAATCCTACCAAGGCCACTCACCCTGGCATGAATCTCGATGATCTTGCGTTGGTCTGAGAAGAATGTGCATCTCTTCTTCAGCAAGGGCTTATTGAGCCCACAAAATCTAATTGGGCCTGTCAGGCCTTTTATGTTGAAAAAATAGATGAACTCAAACGTGAGAAAAAGAGGTTGGTGATAGACTACAAGTCTCTCAACCTGTTTCTCCAAGTGATAAGTTTCCTCTTCCAAAGCCCAATACTTTATTTGTCCATCTTAAACGGACCAAGATATTATCCAAGTTTGACCTTAAAGCTGGGTTTTGGCAGTTAGGCATTCATCCTGAGGACCAGTATAAGACTACTTTCTGTATACCGAATGCTCAGTACCAGTTGACCATCTTGCCATTTGGTCTGAAAGTAGCACCTTCATTTTTCCAAAAGGCCATGACCCAAATGTTTGAGCCTATTTTGCACAGTGCCTTGATTTACATTGATGACATTCTGCTATTCTCTAAAGATTCACCTTCTCATCAATTCTTATCATCCCAAGTTATTGATCTCATCAAACATTATGAGATTATGCTCCTCGTTAAGTAGGCTGAAATTGATGCTACCCGTATTGAATTTATGGGTATGATCTTTGAAAATGGAAAATTCCAACCAGGTCTTCATATTGCCACCGAATTGCTCAAATTCCCAAATACTAATTTGACGGTTAAACAAATCCAACAGTTTCTTCGCATCATTAATTATCTAAGATATTTTATCCCTCATCCAATTGTCCAAACTTCTAAAAAAGAATCCCCCATCTTGGGGCCCTGCCCAGACCAAGCCGATCCAAGCCCTTAAAGACCTTGCCCAAAATCCTTATCCATTAAAGATTCCTGACACAAGATTGCGTATCCTACAGACAGATGCCAGTGATGACCATTGGGGGGCCATCCTCATTGAAGAAGATAAGGGCAAACATTTTTATTGTGGGCATGCTAGTGGACAATTTAAAGACTCTGAGAAGCATTATCATGCCACCTACAAGGAGATCCTAGCAGTCAAAAAGGGGATTGAAAAATTCAGTCTTTTTCTCAGCCCGTATGAATTTACTATCGAGATGGACAACATGCCATTCCCCAAGATGCTTGACCCAAAAGGCAAAATTCTTCTTGATAAACAACTCCTCAGGTGGAAAGACTGGTGCTCACGCTATAAATTCTTAGTTCGTCATCTCAAAGGACATCAGAATATCATTGTTGATTATCTCTCTCGACCTCAGAAAGACAACTCCTCATTTTCTCAGACCCTCTTTATTCTTACTCTTTCAGATCCTCACTACAATCCCACTATGCCGATCAATATGTATGGTACCATTTTCCCTCCAGGTCCTAAACCTGATGGTCCCACTATGATCAATAATCTTGCCACAAAAACTCTGTTTTACTGGCTCCATCTGTTACTTCTAAAAACCCAAATACACCCTTTCCCAAACCATTTTGATATGGCCATCCCTTATACCATAATTCCTCTCATTAAAGGTGCCATACCAGAAGAAGTCATCTGGTATATTTGGGCTCTTTCTGCCCTTCATTATTGTGCCATCGAATTTCCTCCATATCTTATTTACCAGTATATTTATGATGTTGTTGATAACCATATGCACCTTGTGACTCTTCTTGAACTTTTTGCTCCACTGCCATACTGGCGAAGCCAACTTCACAAGATTCTCACCGAATAAAATATATGGATAACTCCTCGGACACATAGACAAACATTTTTCTGTTTCTACACTCTCCACCGTGAACAAGATCAGTATGTTGATGGCACCCTGTACATGAGTAACTATGTTAATTTCTGGTAGTCCTCTCCTGTTTGGCCCAAATATGAAAAATGGTTCATGGACCAATTGGGTCGAACCTTAACATGTCTTAATGAATCCACCACCGACATGGACTATAATGGTTTCCCCTTGGGCCATTTCCTTCTAGCCCATAAGCATCCTCTGGAGCTTCCTCATCGGCTTTACATGAATAAAAAACGCTTATTCATCTTTAGTGGTTTTTCATCTTCTCATCCTCAGGATCCATATCGATTTGAGTCTCTAAATCCCTATCAGCTGGACACTCAATTCTAGCATGATTGTTTTTCCCCCGAGCTCAGCCAACTTTCTGTTCCACCATCCGAACCAGATGACCCTCACGATCTTGATGACTTCAGTTCCACATACTTTCAGGACCCACCGTATGATGAAGACTATGCCGACCTAGGGTCTGATCATGAGCCTATTTCCAAAAGTGATTGGTAGTGCTGCCACCTGTCTCCCACTAATCTCTATCGTGTTGTAATAATGCTAGCTTTATCTTTGCTGTCATCTGAAATAATCGTTACTTTAGACTGTTTACTTTTAGTTTTGTATTTTTTAATAATTATCGTTTTCTTGGACTGTTTAGGTCTGTTGCTGCTAATTTTCTGTATGCCCCCTCCATCTCTATATAAGAAGGGTTTTCCTTTCATTAGAGGCAGAAGGTTTTCAGAATAAAAATATACAAGTGTTTTTCTCTCATGGCTTTCTAAGTTCTTATTCTTCTCCTTACTACCTTGCTCTTATAATTGTTTACTTCTGGCTACCGAAATTCAAGTATGCTCTATACTTGCCCTTAACAGAGGGATCCTGTGTATCAGAAAAGAATCAGACTATGATCTGAGAAATATATTCTACTATACTACTCTGAGTTGTTTTAGTTTGATGAATACTTTCATAGGTCCTAACAACGGCTCCCTAAGAGATAGTTGAGCCTTACATGGATATTGAAAGTATGCATTAGACTGATCAGCTGAGAATCTTATAACTGAATACCCATATTGGTAATTTTGCAACTCTTAAAAGAAGTGGGATTTGTTAAATTGATTTCAGAAACTTAAATATTTGTTGCAATTTTTATATATATAAAAGAGAGGATGTGGTGAGAGAGATTTTTGAATATTTTTGTCCAACTGATTCAAATCATATTTTAATTTTACCTTTAAACTTGAACTATACCATAAAGAAATAAAAAAAATGGCCTATTGTTTTTCAAACCTCCATTGTATTTCTTCATTTTCCATAATATATTAGATAAGCAATACCAATTATCCAATGAATTTAAAGTGTGAAAATTCATAATAACAAAGTATCAAATAAAATTCAACACCTTATAAAGCCTACCCTAGTCTTTATGGTGTCCTGCATAAACTTCATAAGTAAGCTTATAACTGAGGCACCTGATCATATTTAGCACGCATCTCTAAACATTCAGCCTCTAACTGAGGTGCCCTTACGCATTGAGCCTCCAACTCAACTATTCGTGTAAGTTAGGATTCCAACTCTATTGAGAAACAGGAAGAATCTTGCGTGGATGATTCCCCACGGTAAAGCTAGAACTCTATAAATGGAGTTGCCCGGAGTCTTAACGAACGCACTCGTCTGGGATGATCCTGGACCCAATACTTGTGAGAGCACGCCATTTGGTGAAATAAGCTCATAATCACCGTCTGAAAGTTGACTCACGTACTCTTTAAGTTTCACCTATAATACAAAATTAAGACTTAGTATGAATAAATATGTATTAACTATTTAAAAACTATAACTTATACTTATAGCAACGTTTGCAGTCTTTTCATTAACATAAGTTTCATCTTTCTGCTTATTTGAGGCTACAAATAACTCCGTTCTTGAGGGGTCTCTTTGAAGCTCTTTTGCCTATCAAATGAGAACATATGATTAAATATACTTAAAATAAAACTAATTAAGACGAGTAAAAACTTTAGAATTGACCATTAATGCTTTTTTTCTTTGCTAAATTACTGCGCCCAACGTGTGAGGGTATTTTTGTTTACACCGTGAGACTTTGTTAGTTGTAGCTTGCTTATGTATTTATGATAGAGAAATAAAAGTTAGTTTATTTTATATATAATTAATCATAGATGTAGAGTAAAAAAAATCATACATTTCCTTCTTCCGAGTACCATCTACGAATTATTGCAACAAAACTATCTTTTGGAATAACATCAACAATGTTGCAATGCCTCTTCTTCCATTTCATATCTCGCCATATATATATATATATAATACAAGTAATCATACCTTCAATATTTTTCATGCTTGATCTTTATGATAACACGACACATGCCTCCAATCATATTGTATGGGCAAAATGTTGTGTCGTCATGAAATGCACAAAAGCTTGGGAACTAATTTTTATTACCACTAATGACCTGACCAAGCTCATTGAAAGTCAAAGATATTCTATCATCACTTAGTCTGACCTAAATAGATGAAAGATGTGTTCGTCCAAACGTACGCCGTTGAGATGGCCCTATTTAACAAAACATTAAATAAATGAAACACTACTTTACTATCTCAATTAACTTGAACAAGAGCGAACAAACCTTTTGTTTCCATATCCATATCATGTTGTAGATTTGATCCTCTAGATTCGGTAGGAGAGTCAATATCCAATCGCGTTTGTGCGTGATGATTGACGTCTCGATGATCTTATGGTATAATCCTGCACATGTTAATCATTATGACTATATGACTTTAGAAAACATTTTATAACTTTGAAAATATAAAAAGATACCTATTTATGAAACATTCAATCACATTATTCAGAAAAGTTGTTATCACGATCATTGTTATAATCATATGTCATGTCTTCAAAAGTCAAACCATCAACAGCTACTCGAACTAAGTTCACTTCTTCTAGACTTTGTTCGTTAAGAACTTCATCATTATGATAGATTCCGGTGTCACTTTCTAGCTCTAATACTCCCATATCATACAAATCTCTAAGTTTTGTATGGACAACTATATGCCAGTCTTTATCCTTTGGATAATCAACATAATATACCAAACGTGCTTGTGGTGCAAAGATAAATTGCTCATGCTTCAAATGCTCTCCGGTATGAGTCAAACTCGAAAAATTAACAAGTGTAAACCCATATCGACCCGTCTTTACTCCAATACCATTGGTAGGGTCAATCCAACCACATATAAATGAAATTACTTTGAAATTCTCATAATAATTCATCTCAATAATATCTTTGAGAATAATCACTAGCTAACCCCAACCATACGAGGTTCTGAAGAATTTTTTTTGAAGTTATAGTAAAAAACTTTTCAAGCATCTGAGTCAGCAGATATTTTCAGTAATTTTAGAAGACATGTATAACCTCTGCAATCTGTAATTTGGCTGGTATTTTCTTCGCTTTCTTCTTTCTTTAAGACATACACTCACAAATTATTTCATTGGTAACCCATCTTGAAATACCACAACGATCACATATTTAGTCTTTCTCTTTTTCTTTCAAATATAACAAATAATCATTTGGGCATAAGTCTAATTTTTCTTACCCAAGTCCTAACTTCTGAATCAGTTTCTTTACTTCATAAAATGTATTTGGAAGTTGAAGACCCTTAGGAAATGCTCTATTCAACAATTCAAGAAGGGAAGAAAATGATTTTTCACTCAATCTATCAAGACATTTAATGCGATATAAGTTAAAAAAATGATAATTTTGAGAATTCTTCACATCCTAGATATAACGGTTGATTACTATCTTTAACCAAATCGTAAAAATCTATAACATCAGAATCATCCCTGAATTCCCTCATCCTTTCTTTACATCATCAACCAGTTGTTATGATGTAATAGAGTCTGATCCATGTTCATTATTCAATAAATTATCAAATGCATCATGCAATAAATCATGCATATCATTATCATCTTCTTAAGATGATAATGATAATTCTACATGTGCTCTATTATTAGCAATGGCTTCAGATGACGTATCAATCAAGGATGGAGTTGTCAACATTGACTCCCCATGAAAATACCAACATGTATAATAACTTATAAACCCGTTTCATATCAGGTATTCATTGACAACGTCTCTAGTCTTACGATAACAATGAACACAACGGTTACAAGGGCACGATATATATTCATCACCCCATCCCCTCTCAAAGGTAAAGTTTAAAAACTAATATACTCCATCTTGATATGCCATGCTAAATTTTAATCTTGTAATCCAACTCTTATCCATTGTAAATCGCAAAGCCTAAAGAAGATCAAACAAACAGAACAATCTAAACTAAACATGCTTCTTAGTTGGTATTTAGTAGTTCACTTAGATTTTGTTTAGATGTTAAAATTGTGAAATAGAAAAAAAGAAAAAGAAGAGTAAGATGAATTAAACTTGCATAGTGGTTGGAGATTAATGAATCAATCAATTTTCGCATCATAAATATATAAAGAAGCTAACAAGTATTAGTACAATAATAAAAACCTTAATTAAATAAATAATTAATTACCTTATACAAAGGGAGACTTAAAAATGGTCCTCATGGCAGTCCATCGATTTAGAAAGTGATTGAATATTCTGGTGGAAACTAAATAGTGAGCATACAATACACAATTCACATACCCAGAAGACTTTTTCACTTTGGTAAAAAGAGCATTACTTGTGGTGGGTTAAAGTATTGACAATACCTAAACTTGTTTCTGAACGTTCGTGCTAACTTAATGCATCAAATTTACCTCTAACATTTGGTAACCGACCTCATTTCAATTTTTTGATATGACAATCTTTAATATAAATATATAAATGTATGTATCCTCACTTATTGGTTTTCCCATTTCGTATTTTTTGTAAGTTTGATTTAACACTTCATAAATTAATTTAAACTAAATACTGGCCATATGAATTTTGTTAGAAATGGACCTCAATGAACCGCACGCCCAGTACAGTATAAAGCTTTTGAGAACTCAAATAAACTCATTAATAATATTTTAATTTTTGTATTTCTCTTAGTTCTATGTTTAAATGAAATCACCAAGGCTTTTATATAGACTCTAAAACTAAAAAAAAACTGAAAAATAATTAAATCTATCACTCATTGACCTTTCATCTACAAAAACTCTTGACCTTTTAGGTTTCCTAACTCCTAAATTTAAAACCCACTAAAAATGACATTTAATGTTTATTCAACAAAACTCCCCCATAAACTTAAATGCTTCTACCATCCGACATGCCAATCATTTTCTTGCATTTTTCGAGAAGTACTTTCGGTAGCGGTTTTGTGAAGATATCCGCAACTTGATCCTGACTTGCCACATGCACCAACTCCACGCTTCTTTCCTTTACATGATCTCGGATAAAATGAAAATGAACGTCAATGTGTTTGCTTCTTTCATGGTTCATTGGATTCTTTGCCAACTCATTTGCTGATTTGTTGTCAACTTGAATCACGGTCGCAGCTAATTGCTTTAGCTCCATCTTGCTCAACACATTTCTAAGCCATATCGCATGACATATACACCAAGATGCTGCCACATATTCAGCTTCACACGTCGAGAGCGTCACGATCGGTTGCTTCTTTGAAAGCCAAGTAAATGCAGTATCTCCCATAAAGAACACATATCCCGATGTACTTTTCTGATCGTCTATGTCTCCGCACCAATCGTTGTCGGAGTAACCAACAAACTTGTAATCTTCTGCTTTCGAGTAGAACAACCCGAGTGACACTGTTCCTTGGATGTACCGTAGGATTCGCTTCACCGCTTTCCAATGTGAATAAACCGGATTCTCCATGAACCGACTTATAACACCGACACTTAATGAAAGATCCGGCCTTGTGCATGTGAGATAGCGAAGGCTTCCTACCAAACTCCGGTATCTACTCGCATTGACACGTTCTCCTCCATCGAACTTCGAGAGTTTTGCACCTGGTTCCATTGGTGTTGATACCGGGTTGCAATTTGCCATCTTGTACTTCTTCAAAATCTCTTTTGCATATGTCTCTTGTGATACGAAAATACCCGTCTCTACTTGTCTAACCTCCAAACCAAGAAAAAACTTCATCAAGCCCAAATCTGACATCTCAAATTCCCATGTCATTGTGCACTTAAACTCTTCTATCATCTCATCATTGTTTCCCACAAAAATGAGGTTATCGACATAAAGAGCAACAAATAACACGTTACCTCCATTCTTCTTTGCGTAAAGGGCATGCTCGTAGGGACATTGCTTGAACTCGTTCTCCTTGAAATATGTATCGATAAAAATGTATTCCATGCCCGCAGTGCTTGCTTCAACCCGTAAAGCGTCTTCTTCAATTTTAGCACCTTCTTCTCTTCTTCAATTTTCATGAACCCGGGTGGTTGTTCGATGTAGACATCTTCTTCGAGCACACCATTCAAGAATGCCGACTTGACATCCATTTGAAATATTGGCCATTTGAATTGAGCAGCTTGTGAAATGAATAATCAGATTGTCTCCATTCTTGCAACAGGAGCAAACACCTCGTCATAGTCAATTCCTATATTTTACTTGTATCCCTTCGCAACAAGTCTCGCCTTGTACCATTCTATCTCGCCTTGAGCATTCATCTTTTTCTTGAACACCCACTTCACACCAATAGGCTGACTGCCTTTCGGCAATTCTGCAAGCTCCCATGTGTTGTTGTGGTCGATCGCCTTAATCTCCTCGTTCATGACAGTTTGCCACTTCTTGTCTCGCACCGCCTCTTCAAAGCTGATATTTTCAGCATCTGCCAAAAGATATACAAGGTGTACCTCATTTGTCGAGTCATACAAATCTTGCAAACTTCATATTTTTTGTTGTCGTGGTTCATCTTAATCATCGGTAGTTTCAGAGTTTGTTGGTATACTTATTAGTGCAACGACTGATGATTCTCCAACTTTGATGATAACCTCCGTCGAATTGTTCCAGTCTCACTCGCTTGCTTCATTTACTCGCACATCACAACTCACCATCACCTTCTTGCTTATCGGGTCGAGTAGCTTGTACCCTTTTGTCTTCTCATCATACCCAATAAAAATATACCTTTTGCTTTTGTCTTCGAGCTTCATTCTTCGTTGATCTGGTACGTGTGCATAAGCCACACTACCGAATACTTTGAGATGAGAAATTGTCGGCTTTTGTCCGCTCTATTTCTCTTGTGGTGTTTGATCATCTAACTTCACATGTGGACATCGATTTTGTACATAGATGGAACATTGCACGGCTTCTGCCCAGAATGCTTTCGGCAGCTTCTTGCTCTTGAGCATTGATCGAACCATGTCGAGAATAGTCCGGTTCTTCCTCTCGGCCACACCATTTTATTGAGGAGAGTATGGTGCGATTAGAAATCTCCTTATGCCTTGCTCCTCGCAATATTCCATGAAAGCCGTTGAAGTATACTCGCCACCTCTATCGGATTGTACGGCTTTGATGTGTCTACCAGCTGCCTTCTCCACCATCACTTTGAACTTTTTGAACACCTCGAATGCCTCGGATTTTTCTTTCAGAAAATAAACCCAAGTTTTCCGTGAGAAATCATCGATAAAAGTAATGAAGTACCTTTTACCACTAAAAGATTCAGGGGCGATTGGTCCACATATGTCAGTATGAATCAACTCGAGAGTATGTTTAGCTCGATATTCTGCCTTCTTTTGAAACGAGGTTCTCGCTTGCTTGCCAAGCACACATTCTTCACAAAATTTGCCCTCATAGTCCATGTCCGGCAGCCCGTGCACCATGTTCTTCTTTGCTAACTCTTTTAGACCACCTTGATGTAGGTGACCAAAGCGGAGATGCCACAGCGACGCCTTGTCTTCTACGTTGACTCGCAAACATTTTTCTCGCACGCTTCTCAAATTCAGTTTGTACATCCGATTTCTTCCCATCTCGACTAGAGCAACCAGACGCCCTTGCTTGTCCTTCAAGTGTAGTACTCGGTCTTTTAAAAGTATCGAGTAACCTTTCTCCGTGAGTTGCCCCATACTCAAAATGTTGGTCTTGAGGTCTGGTACGTAATAAACATCTTGGATTGACCCTATTAAGCCATCCTTTTGTAAGTAACAAACCGTACCTCGGCCTTTGACCTCCACCTTTGATGCATCTCCAAATGACACATGACCATCTTCAATCTTTTGCATCTCTTTGAATAGGTACTCGTGACCGCACATATGGTTGCTTGCCCCCGAGTCGAGGTACCACAGAGTGTCATTGTTGATGTTGACTTCATTTTGAGCCATCAAGAGAAGGCCTTCATTCGCTTCGTCTTCCAAGACTAGGTTGGTTGTTTCTTCCACCTTTTTATCGGCTCGACAATCTTTTGCAAAATGCCCCACGTTACCACAATTATAACATTTGTCGGAGTTGCAATCCTTCGCATAGTGACCATACTTGTAACACTTGTAGCACTCGATGTTGGAATAGTTCGACCGGCCGCCTCTTCCTCGACCGCGTCCTCTTCCACGCCAATTTGGTTGGCTCGACTGTCCCTTCTCCTTATAGTACCTCTCATGACTGCTGCCTTGACCACCGCGACCATTTTCACGACTTCCACGGCCACGCCCTCTACCTCAGAAATTTTGAGAATAGAATACCTTTTCGTCTTTGATTGACGCCTTGGTTTGAAGTGCTTGCTCGAGTGTCTCCTCCTTTTTTTTCTTCTTACGTTGTTCGTGTGCCTCGAGAGAACCGGCAAGCTCATCGACTGTGAGCGTCGCAAGGTCCTTTGATTCTTCTATTGCGCACACAACATTCTCAAAATTGTCGGTTAATGATCTCAAAATCTTTTCCACAACTCGCGCATCGGTTAACGCTTCGCCATTACGAATGAGTTGGTTCACCACGGCTTGTACACGCGTGATGTAGTCAGATACACTTTCCGACTCCTTCATCTTCATGCTCTCCAACTCGCCACGAAGAGTTTGGAGACGCACTTGCTTGACTCGGTCAGCTCCTTTGGACACTTTTCCTAAAATGTCCCACGCTTCTTTTGAAGTAGTTGCACCGGCAATCTTCTCAAAGCCCGACTCATCAACGGCTCGGAATAACATGTATAATGCCATCTTATCCTTTGCTCGCGCCTCTTTCAATGCCTTGTTTTGCGCCGCCGTATATCCCGTGGTATTTGTTGGTTCTTCAAACCCTTCTTTGACCACCTCACATGCATCTTAAGAGCCTAGAAGAGCTTTCATTTGAATGCTCTAGTTCTCATAGTTCGCCTTCGTTAGTCGTGGTAGAGCATTTGACCCGTCACATTCATCGTTGGCTTTGATACCAGTTTGAGAACTCAAATAAACTCACTTGTAATACTTTAACTTTTGTATTCCTTTTAGTTCTATATTCAAATGACATCACCAAGGCCTTGATATAGACTCTAAAACTAAAAAAACTGAAAAACAATTAAATCTACCACCCATTGGCCTTTCATCTATAAAAACTCTTGACATTTTATGTTTCCTAACTCCTAAATTTAAAACCCACTAAAAAATGACATTTAATGTTTATTCAACAGAAAGAACAACCCTATATTTGACCTACACGAAATAATATATATATATTTATTTATTTATTGAGTGACCTATATCGGACATGATTCTCTCTTGATTGCCCCAACAGTAGAAAAAAACTTGATTCTAATTAACAAGGTAAACTATTTTGGTCCTCTAAGTTGAACCCAAAATCTTGTGACATGGAGGTAGGTGTGGGATTTAATCAGTTGTGTGTTAACTCATCTCGTCACCTTCAACTAGGTTATTTTGCAAGACAAATGGAACTAATGATGAAATTGAAATTGTTTATATTGCAGCTCTTTTGGTTCAAACCTCCAACCAAGTACCTATAAATGGGAAAACTTATTTGCGGATGCTATTACCATCACTGGCCTTCTTTTATATATCTCATCGGGAATTTACAGGTAATATCTAATATATATGAACACACATATATATACAACACTGTATATATTTAGTGTTATTTATTTTAAAGTGAAGTCTCCATGTCATTGGCTCTTTCCTTGGGGTGAAAATATATGTAGTTAAAAAATATTGATCAGAGCATGAACTTTGTATATGGTAAACAGGCATACCTGCAAGTGTCAGCTGAAAGATCAGAGCAGAGAGATAATAAGATGAAAAGTAGAGAAAAGGAGATAAAGTCATGGATTGAAAACAATGGAGTCTCTTGGCATATGAAGAAGCATATAATGAACTCTGCAAGACGTAAGTTGCCTGAAAATAAAGAGCTCGATCTAAAAATTGTACTCGGTATTCTTCCCAAAGAATTCAAAAGGCATATAAAGCATCAAATCTGCTTTCAGATCCTAAAGAAAGTGAGTTCCTTTCAATATATCATCTTGAAAATATTTATATGCATAAAAACACAACTTTAAATCACATTTATTAGGCAGAAGTTATTGTATTATTTGAAGCGAACTCTAGTATTTAAAAGTACTTATTACAATAAACACATATTCAAGTATTTCTTAAAATGCTCAAACTAAAAATAAACTCATAATCCAAGTGCTTATTAAAATATTCTCTATTTCTTTTCGTTTCCCTAACTCTTCCTGCATGTCTACGAGCTATAGGTTCCAGTACTTGAGGAATTAGATGACAGTTTATTGCATGAGATAATTACCGACCATCTTAATCCAGTGATCTACGACAAGGATTATCTCATTGTTAGTGAGAAAGCTCCTCTTGAACAAATGCTATTCTTCACTCAAGGCACTGTGTCAATTGCAAGCAATAACATTAACGAAGAAGTTTCAGCCTCTCCATCAAGCTTCAAAAAGGGTGACTTTTATGGAGAGGAGCTTCTAAATTGTGCATTCTCATTTGAGCTTGAAAGAGGCACTCTCCCTTTCTCAAGCAAAACTCTTACAAAATGTACCAAAGTAGAAGCCTTTGTTTTAACGACTAGTGACTTGGAAAAATTCGTTATGAAGAATATGAGAGCAAATGATTCAACTCTCGCCCGCTCAACCTCCATTGAGGTAGATGTGGGATGATTTCCAGCATCAATATTTACCAATATTTACGTGGTTACCATTTTTTGGCTATTCCATTGTACTTTTCAGTAGTCTTACTAGAAAAATTGTAGTTTCAAGATATAGAAATCGATAATATAGAGAGGCGATGATCCATAAAGAGAATTGATCAGCATTTGAAAAAATACTTTAGAGTTGTCATCAATCAAAGGATATGATTTGTCACCTTATTTTAATATAACTCTCAGTCTATGATTATAAATCAGAGATACTTTGGATATCGTTAATTTGTGTGTTTGTAGACATCTCCATTTCCGGTTTGCTTAAATTCAAAGGGATCCCGAGACCAAGTTTGTCTTAGAATTTAAGGAGAATATAATCTAAGGAGTGTTTTTTGTAGGATCCTTTTTGGGATGAAATACAAATTTCGTAGGGTCGTTTTTGTTCGGGACGAAATACAACTTTCTTCAGCATGAAAATGTTGAAGGAATTGGCTCAACCTAAATACCAAATCAAGAACATTCACTACAACAAATAAACGTTACGATAACGACGAAAAAATATTATCACAGAGACAGTGTTTCTGAAAATAGGATGTATACAGATGTTATTAAAAGTTCTGAATCTATTATAGTATTTTTTAAACGCTAAGGAAAATTGCTATAGAAAACCTTTCTACAGTGTTTTTACACCATATACTAACAGTACAATAGCGTTTTAATGCTTTCATATACCTACTATTGTTTTTAAACGCTATAGAATACTTATGATAGCGTTTTCTAAACATTGTAGTATATACATACTACCACAACTATCAAAAGTCATCGTTTTACTTGCAGCATTGGTTAAACGCTACGATACATGTTACTATTGTGTTTTTCCAATGTTGTAGTATATATACACTACTACAATTTTGGCTTACAATGATAGCCACTTCAATGATACAATGACAGCTGCCTAAAATGTGTTAAAGGAAAATAGTGTAGGGTGAGGCAATTTGAGTAAGATGACAGCTAAAAAATTAGATGTCATTAATGTGCTATCTACGATGACAGCTAATTTTTGGACTGTTATAATAACTTCTTCTACTGATATAAAAAATGACTAAAGTTTATTTTATTTATAAAAATATCATCATATTTAATCCATCTTGAACCCTAATTTTACTTAGTTTTCTTTCTCTTTAACAGAGGCGAGGGGACATTAGTCGTGATTGGTAAGTCAGGACATCGTCTCCTTCGATTTCCCCTTACCATAAACTCGTGTCAGATCTACCTTTCTTCTTCTTCCTTGCCTCTCTAGTCTCAGATTTGCCTCTCCTCATCTCTCTCGTCCTTCTCGTCTCAGTTCTACCTTTCTTCTTCTCCCTCGCATCTCTCTCACCCTTCTCTTCATGGCTCTTCGAACTTTTTGTTCGGGAGGGAGAAGCCAAGCCGGTGGAGGATTTTTTGGATGAAGTAGGCGTTAGGTGGTCACTGTGCAAGATCCCTCCTCGTTAAGAAAATCCCACATCGAACGGTGCGCTTCAAAGTTTGTGACTATTCTCGATAGGCGTAGGGGATAAGGGTATTCTTCATCCTTCATTTTGTGTCTTTTTTATCATACCGTTTCACCTTGATTTTTGTTCATTATGTTTATTGTTTGATGGATAGAGAGAGAGGAACTCAAACCTTCGTTATTGATCTGCCTAGCCGTCCAAATCCAATTCTCTATATAGAAAATTAATCAAATTTGAGAGAGAGAGAGCTTCTAATCATGTACGGTGCATTAGCAATTAGATCTCCAATGATTTTACGAGCTCAAATCTTGCTCTGGTAGCAACTAATGTACTACATCTTTTTTAATCCTTTTACATCAATTTCCTCAGATAGCTCAGAAGCTAAAACCAACTAGTTGCCGTGGACGTTTTTAAAAGACAAGCCAGTCAAATTAAGCATCAACTAGCAAAGCAACAATAGGTACTTTGTGAAGAACCATATCATTTTGGTCTCTGATTTCTTTATTTTTTTCTTGGTCAATTCTTCAACTTGTTCTTTGTGTTACCGAGTAAACATGAGTAGTAGAGATTTATAGAACATTGAATTTGATAGAGATTGTCATTTTTTCATGAAAAATGGAAGAAAAATAAGCGAATCATTAATGTTGTTGGTACCCACATCTACTAAAATGGTAGATGCGAAAATGTTGGCAAAAAAAGGATATTTAAATTCACTTATTTAATCTCAACAATAAGAAAAAGGTAAATCTGTCACAATAAAGTCTAAATCTACAGTACAACCCAATAAATGAACGTTTCTGTTTTAGCATATATGAAAAAAAAGGAAACTCTGAAGTGCAATATTTGATAATTCTATAATTTCTCAAGTTTTTTGGGATACCTTTGGTGGTGCTAGCAGAAGGATGATTGTGAATAGTAAGATCAATATGCAAACCGATAGCTTCCTTCCTAATCATTTCTTGTTATGTTGCTTTATGAATGTTGAGTCAAAAGAAAATAAATGCTAATGTTAATTTTGTTTTTCTTGCATTTTAGGTTAAAGCAGTTTGGTGGGAGTGGTTATGAAAGTTCAGGTGTGATGATAATTGATGAAGCTGAGCTGCAAAGACATCAACAACTAGAAAAACTATATAGATCAAGTTGTGCTGGAAGAGTAAAGAATTTTTTCGTTCAATTTATTGATGTGTATAAATGATATTAAATCTCTTTTTATGGAAGATGAGCTTGGTGTAGTATACCACTAAATATTTTTGTTGATTTCTTGATATTTATGGATCATTCATCCGGTCTTACAAATGTAATATTCTCCTCTCTGTTACTAGGATTTCCAAAAAGATATTGTTAAAGCAGGAGAAACATTTATAGGCATTGGCTACAAGCATATTGAAGTAGGTGAATATTATATTATCATGATTAGCCATGAATTTGTTTGTTATTGCACAAAGACTTTTTGGTCAAGAAATATTTTGTTGGCATTTTTAACAATTATTAAATTTCAATAAAAATATTAATCATTCTACTTTTTAATCATGGACTTTGGGGTAGGCAAGCACCGAGCTGTTGGAGGAGTGTTGCAACTATGGGGCCGAGAATATCGATGACAAAATACTAGCATAGGTTGCATCTATATATGGTGATGCCCATAAGCATGTGGAAAAAGAACAAGAAGATTTGATTAATTTGATTATCTTCACAGGTCAGACACAAGTATATGCTTCTATGTGTTGTCTTGAATGTTTTACCTGCCACTTACGATAGTGACACCTCAAATGGGGGTCCTCCACCTACTAACTATAGATAACCTATGTGTCATTATCGATATTTCACAAGCTTTGTGCTAGCACTCCGACAAAACTTGGCCGGACATACCAGCATCACTACCCGAGTAGTGTCACTTTATGAAGCTCTCACTACCCTAATTTCCATCATGATAACACCTCTATGTTTTCCCTTCACATCGTGAACTCATCATTTTTTTCTTCCTTCTTGAATCAAATATCAACATCTTGTATGGCTTCTAATATTTACATGTATTATATATTCATGGTGAGATTATATATATCTATGCTGTGGGATTATGTTCGGATTACTACACCAGAAGGTAATTTGGATCATGAAGAGGCTATCAAAAGGAATGTCGGTGGTCAAGTTCTCGGGTTTTTTCACTAGAAACACTATTGTATGTCTTAAGATATAGTGTTTATACAATGTTTTTCATAGCTTTTGATTACCATTTATAAATTGTTGTAATATATACTTTTGGTGTTTATGAACCCTATTATATATGCATTTGCCTATTGTGTGTCTTCAGCTATTATAACTTCTTATAGGATTTAAAATGTTTTAAGTACAATTTACACTATATTATCGAACAAATAATGTAAAAATCATAATTTGTCTATAAAATGTTATTAAATATCTACTAAATCTGAAATACATTAATGCAAATATCTAATTAAAGAAGTTTACTAATTTCCAAAAATGGTCCAGATCAAACATAATCCAAACATACTTAGGCGTATACAAATATTTTCCCAATACTAATTATCAAAATATACATGCCAAAATTTTCATCAAACTATTAATTTGATTATCATGAGATAAATATTTAGGTATGACTGATTTTACGTTAGTATGTTATCATGTTTGATTCTATTACATGTATTGGTATGCATTATATGATTAACTATTATCATATGTTGGACTCTGCAAGTTATGAAGTCAATTCAGTCAAGTGGTATTTATGCAAGATATGAACTTAAGCACGACTCTTAGTTAATAAGAAATCATGAATGTTCAAGTTTTGCTCTGTTATACGCACGGGGAGTCATCTATTCATGCTTTCATCACACATAGGGTGTCATTTGATCATGTTTTGGTATACATTGGGTGTCATCTGTAAATGTTTTCCATCACTCATAAGGTGACATTTGTTCATGTTTTTCGTCACCTATGAGTGTCATCTGTTCTGTCACCCAATGTGTGTCATCTGTTTCATCACCCGATGTGTGCCATATGTTTCATCGCCCAATAAGTGTCGTCTGTTTCCTCGCCCAACGGGTGTCATCTGTTTCATCGCCCAACGGGTGTCAGTTGTTTTGTCGCCCAATTTGTCATGATATGTTTCAGTTAACGTGTGATCAGTTCTGATTAGGTTGTTAACTAGGGGATATGCCAAGACAAGATATGAATAGGTTTATTATGTGATTCTGTTTGAGACACGTGTTATCTACGTGCTATGTTAAGCCATGTCATGATCAAGTACGTTACTTTTTTCATTTATGATATATGGCAAGTTCAGTTCAGTTGTGTTATGTCATGATTGCATTTATGACATGTGGATGCATGTTATTATGTGAGTTTGCTTACTGGGTATTTTAAAATACTCATCCCTTCACAGTTGTTTATGATGCAGATGGTGATGGCGAGTAGCATGAGTGAGACTGCCATAACCAGTTGAATTAGAGAAATTTATGTTTTTAATTTATGAATTGATTTAAAAATTGAGAAAACTTTCTATGTTTAACTCAGTAGTTTATTTTACATTATGTTGTTCCTACGATTTATGATTAGTGAAAGTTTCATGAATTATGGATTTCAAGTTTTGACTTTATTTCAGTTTTTTGAGGTTTTATTTATTATGCATTTAAGACACCTTATCGCTTCCGCTACTTAATGATTAAGATTTTGATCATGGATAATTTAATGCTTCCGCTATTTAAGGTCAAGATTTTTCAATCATGGATAAATTAAGAATTTCAATTTGGGAATTTTCTCAAAATTAGGGTTTGTTTCGAATTGGGGATTTCAAAATTATGAAATTACACGTATATTAAACCCTCAGGGATCGGGGCGTTACTCTCTTGTGTGTGACACCAGCATCAATCAGGCTGCCATAAATTAATGTCGTTCTTGTCCAAAACACTTGCTTTGTTGTGGTTAAGTTCCCCGCTAACCGTCATCATCCACTGTGTCCTAGGCACACATCACGTGTTGATCACTGCATCTAAGTCCACTTCCCCATGTACAAAACTACAATATTCATCATGCTCAATGTCGGGGAGAGAGTAGTATTTATTGTTTATTTTAGCAGAAAAGGACACCCGCTTTATCCTTACCAAAACCACTCTCTTTTGTGGAAGAATGCGTTAGCATAAAATTCCTGAACCAAAGGAACTACATCAGCTTCAGGTGTACGAGAAAAATTTAACCAACCCCTCCTCATTATGTCGTTAATCATGGGAAAGTGTGTAGATTCCACATCAAAACCTCTCTTTGAAATAATGTGCTTATTAAGAATAATTGTCGTCAACCGCTCATTAACCATCGGGCTCTAAAAAAAGTGGATTGTAAGCGGGTGTCGATGGTTCTGCTCTTTTTTGTTTCTTTGAGGTACCCGGTTGAGAAACTTTTAGGTGCCATGAAGATAATGAAATACCATAAGATTGAGCACAAGCAATAAAATCCAACTCTCTACTTATGCTCTAAGCCACTTAGAGGCACAATCACCACTCAAATCAACAACAAATTCACTAACACTTAATTGAGGAATTTTATCAAACACTTAATGAGCATTCCAAAAGCTTGTGAAGAAAGCATTTATATTTTCCCTCAATATACAACCGAAATCAAAGGATCTTCACAAGCAACGATTTCAAATATATAATAACCAGCCCAACCACCAATAATCTCCAAATACTCAACTCAAAAATCAAATATTAAGAGTTAGAGACTAACTTTTTAAGAAGAGAATATAAACCCTTAGTGGAGAAGAAAAAATCATTGTTGATGCTCCAATACTTCTTTACAAAAGCTCCAACCTCCGTCACCAGGGTATTTTCGGCGAAAAAATTTTGGCCAAAAGATCTGGGGTTCAATAATGGAAATATTTGAGGAGAATATATGTGAGGAGGTAAAAGGGATGAGATCTAGTGAAAGCGATAAATATGTAACTCCAATATTAATAAACAAAATCAATCGCCGGCAACAACGCCAAAAACTTGTTATGATATTTTTAGAGTGCAAGTGTACACTATTGTCGTCAAGTAATAAAATTTCTATGAAAATAGAGTATCGTCTGTAGGATTGATTTACATTAAAATATTTAAATTTACTTTACCTTAAATCTGATTGAGAATGATGAAGAGTTGGGATTTTTGAATGAAAAATTAAATTAAAAAGATTAATACTTGATAAGGAGAAATATTTCAAAATTTGATTAGTTAAAAGCTCTAGGGTTTTCAATTTCACTAAACCAAACATGCTCTAAATTCTAAATTTCAATCAATCAATGTTTATCAAATTATTGACGGTAAATTTCTCTCATATAATTATAAATCTTTGTCAAACATCGATAGCAATGAATCAAAAATACTAATCCCACATCTCTATCAAGATTAAATATATTAAAACTCATTAAGTACAAGAAATTACAATTGCTACACTAGATCCATAATTATCTCACTTATGAAATTCTAATGGTGTTATAAACAAAGAACAAATTTAATCATCATTTCTTAGTCTCAAAATTAAATAAAAAATCAGGCAATAGTTGACCAAACGATCACAAGCATTAAGAATGAATTATAACACTCAGTAATACTAAATAAATATTTATTGAATTGAAAATCAAAATTTATGAACAATCATGGTTTGGCTACGTCGTAGCCTAGATAAGAAAATTTAGAACATACTAAAATAAGAAAGAAACCTACTAATATTCATGAACATGGAGAAAAAAGAGAAGAAAAACTAGATTTTGAAGATGAAATTGAAGTTGGATCCATTTCCAGGTTCGATCTTCTTACTCTCCTCTCCAAGAGCTTTCTCCTCTACCTCTCACGTCTAAAAAAACACTAGGGGTTGATAAGGATAAAATTGGAGTAAAAATAAAAAAGAACAAAATTAGTATCATGCCAACATCGTGGCGTTGAAAGCCAGCATCGCGGCGTTGGCGTTCTAGTTCTATTGATGTCACGCCAGCGTCGCGATGCTGGAAGCCAGCCCCACGGTGGCTGGCTTTCTACATAACTTCTTACCTACAAAATAAAATTAAAACAAACATAAATCAATAAATAAAACTCAAAGAAGCAATAAAATTAAAGTTAAGATTATCTAAAATAAGACTATGAAATACACTCATAAAAAATAAATGTAAAATCTGCGTAGAATCTAAATTTACAAGTAAATCATTTAAATCTATAGAAAGAACAAATTGATTACTTGATTTGATACATATTGATTACTTGATTTGTTACGTTTATTGATGATTTTGGTAAATATTGTAATGTATATTTACTCCATTCAAAAGACGAGAGTTTGGATATGTTTAAGTCATACAAGTCTAAAGTTGAAAATTAACTTAGAAATAAGATCAAAGTGATAAGATCCAACCGAGGTGGAGAATATATCTCCACTACGATGTCCGAATTCTATGCTCAGCATGGAATTATTCATCAGACTACTGCACCTTATACGTCTCAATAGAATGGGGCAACTGAAAGGAAAATAGAACAATGAAAGATATAGTGATTGTATGTTAAATAACTATGGACTACCCCATAATTTATGGGGTGAGACCTTGTTTACGGCTAACACCTTACTGAACAGGATTCCACATAAGAAGACTTACAAGTCTCCTTATGAAGTGTGGAAAGGGAAGTTGACTTCATATAAAATCCTAAAAGTATGGGGGTGTATCGCAAAGGTACAAGTACTGTTGTCAAAGAGAGTCAAGCTTAGACCTAAGACGATAGACCATGTTTTCATTGGATATGCATTGAACAGTACTGCACATAGATATTCGGTTATTAGGTTAGAGATTTCTGACATAAGTACCAACACTATTATGGAGTTTGTTAATGCTGAATTCTTTGAGAATGTGTTTCCTTTTAATGAAGGAAAATACAGTCAAACTGCCAAATGAAGTTTAGAATAAAGTTCTTCTAAGGCTCAGATTGATGAAGAATTTGAACCTGAGTTTAGAAGAAATAAAAGAGCTAAAATGAGTCTCTCATTTGGTCCAAAGTTTCTAACATACCTAGCGGAGGCTGAACCTCAAACCTATAAGGAGGTAATGTCCAAAGAAGGAAGCAGTCGATGATGAGATAGATTTCATTATGCAAAATAACACATGGATGTTGGTTGATCTCTCTCTTGGTAATAAACCAATAGGCTGTAAATAGATTTTCAAAAGAAAGCTGAGAGATGATGGTACTATTCAAAAGTACAAAGCTTGGTTGGTAGCTAAGGAATACCGATAAAAGAAAGATATAGACTTTTTCGATACATATTCTCCAATGACGAGAATCACATCTATTAGAATGATGATTGCACTAGAAGTTTTGCATAACTTGAAAATTCACCAAATGGATGTTAAGACTGCATTCTTATATAGAGAACTGGATGATGAAATCTATATGGAACAGCATGAAGGCGTCGCGGTTAATGGGTATTCGGGAGAGCTTGCTTCGTGGCGGAGCATTTAGCAAAAGTTAAAAAAAGCGTCAGAGCAATGGCATGAGAAGTTTGATCACACTTTGTTATCTAATGGCTTTAAGATAAATGAGTGTGATAAATGTGTCCATGTTAAGGGTACTAGTGATTAATTTGTCATGGTATGCTTATATGTAGATGACATGATCATATTAGGAATGTATAAGGATGTAATATCTTCTACGAAGAGGACATTGAGTTCAAATTTTGATATGAAGACTTAGGTCTAGTAGATATCATTCTTGGATTTCAAGTAAAGTGAACTAAAGATGAATACATCCTTATTTAATCTTGTTATGTAGAAAAGATCCTAAATAGGTTTGGGTAATTTGAAAGCAAACCAGCAGTAACTCATTTCGACCCAAATTGTAAGTTGAGGAAGAATGATGGAGTTCTAGTATCTCAATTGGAGTACTCACAAGTAATTAGTAGCCTAATGTATATCATGAATTACACTAGGTCTAATATAGCCTATTCAGTAAGAAGGTTTGCAAGATATATAAGTAATCCTGGGCATGCTCATTGGAGTGCATTAGTTAGAGTACTAAGCTACTTCAAATTCACTATGAACTACGTATTGCACTACTCAACCTATCCACCGGTGATACTAACTGGATTCTGATAGTTTAGAGACTAAATCTACTAGTGGATATGTTTTTACCCTTGGTGGTGTAGCTATCTCGTGGAGGTATACTAATCAGACCTGTATAGCTCATTCAACTATGGAATCAGAATTCATAGTTTTGGACAAGGCTTGTGAAGAAGCAATAAGACTCAAGAATTTCCTGGAAGATATTCTAGTGTGGCCAAAACCTATGTCAGTAATATGTGTCCACTGTGACAATATGGCTAGACCTTTATAATGAAAAATAATGTGTATAATGGTAAGTCTAGACATATTAGATGAAGACATAATACCATTAGCAGTTTCTCTCCAACGGGGTGATTTCCTTAGACTTTATAAGGTCAAAGGAGAATCTAGTTGACCCTCTGACAAAAGGTTTTTCAAGGGAACTAATAAAACAAACATCAAGGGGTGTCGGGTTAAAGCCTATTCAATAAATCATTCACGTCGTAACCTAACCTATTAGACTGGAGATCCCAAGATCTAATTTCAATAGGAAAACTGGTATGAATGATTCAAATTGACACATTGAGAAGTGGGGTCGGTTATATGAGAGATCTGAATGGCTTAACCTCTCTAAAGCTCTCAAGAACGTGGGATATGTTCAGGACCGAAATGAACAAAAATGTATGTACTCATATGTATTAAAAGGAGATATGTGTGAAATTTTTTGTCTCAATTTATCTCAGATGAAGTTCAGTTCAAGAACGTAGTTCACTGTTCTTCAGAATAAATCCTATGAATTCTCACTACGGTAGGTTAAAGCCCAAATGACACTTCTCTTGATGCATATCTCATCTGCTCTCTCTCACGCATGTTGTTGTCTAGTTACGACACATTTTATTCATGTGGGGGATTGTTGAAAAAGAAGGAGAAAATAAAAGTCAAAGAGAAAGAAAAGAAAAGGTAAAGAGAAATGTGAATGAAAGTGTGTTAAGTAGTAGTATGGGATTGAGTCCCACATTGAAAACTCAAAGAAAAATTTGTTGGGTTTATAAACCCAACACTCTTGCCTTGGGGTTAGCCCTAAAGGACACCCCACATTTTGTGGGGAAGGGAGGACCTAGATGCACATGGTCCTCCCCTCACACGCGCACGTCGTCGCCGGCCGACCGGCTCGGCATGGCCTGGCCTCGCTCGGCTCGATCCGGTATTGATAAAAAAATTAATTTTTTACACAAAATTTCTCTTAATTAATTTCTTGGAGAGTAAGGCTTAGTGCTTTGAATTTGTAAAGTAAAGAAAAATATCTCCAACTACCATTGTGTTGTTTTATCTGTATTATCTGTAGAAGATAAACAAATTATCCATAACTTCAACTATCCTAAAAATCGTGCATCAACCCTATCAACTTCATCTACAAGATATTTCAAACCACATTGCCTGATCTCCAAGCTGCTTTTGTTTTAAATACAGTGTGTTGCACACTAAAAAATCTATTATTTTTGTTATTGTTCTTCACATTCTGCATACACGTTTTCGTGCAAACTCGAGAGAGAGAAGTATTTAGAGTTTTGTGAGAAACTGAGATACTTGGTTGTTGTTCTCAGTCTTAGATCGTTAAACCCTGCAAAGAATGTTCGTCATAGTCACCAAGCACCGGGTGGAGGGCGATTATTATCTTTAGGAAATTGAATCGTCCAATCCTCAATATGGTTTAATTTTCATTTTTATTATTTCTGTTGTAATCGTTCATGCAATCCATTTTCATTATAATCGTCCATCAATTGAATTTAAGTTGTAATTGTTTATTTTCAATTGTAATCATTCTCGGTGCTATTTCGTTTATGAATAACTTGCTCTATTTCCACCACCAACAGTTGGGACAGGGAGGAGTCTGCACTAGTAAACGAAAATGACAGAGCTTAGAGATAGACCTTCAATGGAGCATTTTAAACTGATTGAGGTATCAACGTGTTCTTATCGTTTTGACAAAATTCACAGTCATTTTGTGCATTGCAGTAGCGGATCTATATTCGACCCAAATTGGGTTTCTCTGTCGTTGACCAGCGGCATAAGGGTAGTTCGGTGATCAGGGAGCTCTGATCTGGATGGTTCTGATCGCGTGAAAATTATTTAGGGAAAAAGTAATGAAAACTATTCTTTTACTTTTTAACATATGATCACAGTCATCCAGATCTCTTTGAATGGTTGTGATCAAACTTCCCCTTTGCAGTTCCATTGCAACTGCAAAGAAACTCAATCCATTGGGCTCAAGGGGCACGTGTACCCCTAATCTCTCGGTTTTAATATTTTTGTGTTCTCGATGGTAACTGTTTTTGTATGATATATAACTTAAATTTATAGTGTGCCCCATGTGGAGAATGACATAGTCCATTAGTGATTGTATTTTTTTTTTCTAAAAGAAAGGTTTTGAGTTTAAATCTCCAAATCACCAATACTTTTACTTTTTTGTTGCTTTTTTATTTATGTTTAATGTCAACTTTTGACATTGTATTTTTTTTCATTTATATTTATGCATCACTCATTGTTTTTTATTTTTTATGTAATTTCTTTTACTAAATGTTTTGATCAAAATTGTATTTTAATTTCATTTCCCTCATAAGTTCGTATAGAAGAAGTTAAAAGCTTGAATATTCATTTGAGTGCATAACTTGTTTTGACATTTTAATCAATTAATATAGTACATTTAATGGTTTTTTAGAAAATATTATTTTGACATTATTAAATTACTAACATCTAAAATATATCAAAAGTGGGGAAGATATGGGAATCATTTTTGGATATTTTGGTCCACCTATTAAAATACATTATTTAAAATAACCTTATGATTTACATGTGACATTAAATAATTTGTTACTTTTAAAACTTTAATAAATTGGAAGCATGCAATAACTTTTTAAGTTCAGTCATCTATTTAATGATTTTGAATAATAACAATTAGTTAATTAATAAATTTTAAGAAAATTTTTATTTGATAACTTTGAGTGAATTGTAACATGTTATTTAAAATGTTGTAGAAAAATTGGAGCTTCTAATAATTTATAAATATACAGGGAAAGTGAATTATTACTGTAAAATTTTAAATAGTGTATTTAAAAATATAATCCAATTACAACACACTTTTAAAGACTTTAGTTATGTTATATTTTATATGGTAGTATATTTACAATTTAGTATTTTATATAGTCACACCAATTTTATTAATAAAAAATTAACAAAACAATTAAGACCAAGTTTAAAATAAAATAAAAAATAGATTGCCTGCCTTTAATATTGTCACTTTTTCTTTTATCTTTTGATTAAATGTAAAATACAATCTTGCACTTTGACCAAAATGCAAACCTTACCCCTACATTTTTTTCATGTTATACTCTTCTACTTTGATCAAATTGAAAAGTGAACTCTTTAGTGACATTATTTTGATTAAAACTGATAGAAAGTTAACTCCATTTTTTACTATATTCTTTTTCGTCAAAAAATCCATTATTTTTCTCAATTTTATTTATTTCCCTTCATTTTTATACACTACTTTCCCCCTCATTTTTTGTCTTTTTACGTATTTTGGGACTTTTGCTGGAATTTTGCTAGAAGTTAAACGTTATTGCCTGCTTCAATAAAAAAAAATCCAATATTTCGAACCAAGTCAATAAGACCTTCTATCAGTCTTATATTATGTGAAGTTTACATCTATTTGTTCCTTATTTAATACTATCAGTAAACCAATAAACAAAAAAAACTGTTTCACTATCAATAAACCAAAAAACGGCTTCAATGTAAACGAAAGTGAGAGTAAACCTGCTGGTTTGGGGAAAAAGCTGCTGTCTAAAAATTTGCTGCTAATGTCTGAAAATCTTCTTCAAAACATTGTTATTGTCTGAAAATCTGCTTCAAAAAATTGTCGCGTTCGATAGACTCAAACCCGTTGGTGTGCGTCAAGATACAACATTGTAGCGTTCAACAGACTCTAAAAATCTACTTCAAGACACAATATCCTGTATTCTTCTCTCAAGCACTTCATCAAACATTTAGGTCTTCAAATCGTTCATTTGAAAAAATGGAAACCCTTCTTATCTCTCATTCGTTTTCTGTTAAATCACAAATGAGCAATTCTATAAGGTTGAATAAAAATTCATTAATCATTTGATATAATTGCTATGCTTAGTGTGCGACTCGTATATTTCATTATAGTTCTATGATTCAGAGTATCATTTCCTATTTGATCCCTTTGAATTCCATATTCGAAGCTGTGATCGGATTTATTCATTAAAAAGAATTGATTCAATACATTTCTTATGTACCCAGGGCGTGCGTCGTCCAAAGCACCACACTATCCGTACATCACCACCACCGTATTGCAAACAAATACGTTGGACTCAAACCCATTGGTGTGCACAACGGCGTGAATAGAGGCACCGCGTCAGAATGAAGGTAACTCACCACATGCTTTGAAAACAAAAGGGAAGGTGTAATGATCAGGCCTCCATCCAAGCCTCGGCATCTGATGATATAAAGCAAGCACGTCATCAAAAAAACCCAGACGAACGGCACGCCGTATCAAAGAATTCCACTAGAACACAGTTGATGGTGAAGGAACAAGATGTTCGAGCAATGATTTCACCTGAGCAGGTGCGTCGTAGGCTGTGTAGGCGCCAATGAGGTCGGTGGGCATTTCTGTGAGGCCCTGGACTAAGAACTTCTGGTGGGAAATCTTGGCGTCGAATAAGGAGTTGCATTGCTTCAGAAAGGTATGTGGGTTAAGAGGAATGGTGGGTGGAGTCGTTGCAGAAGTAGTAGAAAAGAGAAAGGTAGTAGGAGTGAAGGAACTACTGAAAATAAGAGACTGATATGAGCATGTAATTGCTTTGTGATGGCAGTATATCATACATTTGAATTGTGAACCGGAAGGTTTAAACTAAAAGTCTTTATCGCCGGAAGCAATAAACACAGTAATGGGAATTGAGAGCAAGTAGAGATGGGGAGGGCTTTGCATTTAACGTTTTATTAACTTCCATTAACAGAAATTTGACACGTGTGTGGCACATGCTTTTTATGATTATTTTTTAGAGAAAATTATGATGGAAGGATTGATTTTACAGTTTCTAAAATTACACGGGTATAAAAAATACTTTACATTTTGGTTAAAGTGTAGGGTTGTATTTTATATTTTAACTTTAATTTTTAGAGCATATTTCTACTATATACCCTTCTTCTTCTTTTTGAAAGTTGCATGATGTTTTTTACAATTTCTTTGAATAATAATATATCAACGAATAAAAATAATAATATAATAGTATTATCATGATTTTACTCACATAAATTAAAATAAATAATATAGGGATAAACGAATTTTTTTATGCACATAAACAAATAAGATTATAAATAATAATCATAACTACAAATATAATATATTCAAATACATGTGCATCGCACATGTGTATTGACTAGTTTATACAAATTAGGTATTATTTAAAAAAAGATAATAGATGATTTAATGCATTTATATGAGTTGAAAAATCTAGGGCTTTGTTTGTTATTGATTTAATTTGATTTTGTCTAAAACATATGAACTCTAAGAATAAAACTCAAACATCACTAATAAACAAGTTTTCAAATATTATAATTTAAAAAAAAAAGACTCTCTCAGGTTTTTATTTCTATTAGTGCCCCCTACACTAAAATCCTAGATCTGCCATTGATTGTGTGTTATAAAAATACATATTTGTTGTAGAAATTTAGGGTGAAACCATCATTTATGATCATGCAACAAATGATTGAATTCTCAACCATATACTCATAGTAAACAAACAATATTTGTTTAGTTAGTATGCAGTAACATTAGGCTAACAGAAAATAACTTTATCCAAGATTTGCTCGAAGATTCAAGAATGTTCAATTTATAATTCACTCTTCTCTATGGCTGGTGCTTGAAGCTTTTGAGTTGGCCTTTCTTCATATGGGTCTTCTTCATTAGCATTCTCTGCATTTTGTAACTTCAGGGTTACTACGATCTTTCCTTTACGTATTATTACTACATGTTTCAATCCTACATTCCTTCATTTCTACGTGTTTGATATTTGCTTCTCTTCTTTTTTCTCTCTTTATATCTTTCCTCTCTCCTTAGCTCATCTCTCAACAAATTTTTTTTCTTCATGTTTCTTATTTCTTCTCCTTAGACATTTGCTCATAAGTCTTTGTTCTTGCTTTACTTTCCCCTCTTTTATTTCTTTTGCTTCTCCGTTAGATTTCTTTACGAGCTTTTCTTTTGATGGATTTCGAAATTGATATTGATCTCTTGCCTCAAATTAAGGAAAAAGTTTATCGTTGGCTTTTTAAGAAACTTATCTCTGATAAAATGGTTAATACGTCTATTATGGCTTCTGTTATTTTTTTAGGATGGAATCTCGACTCTAGTCTAGATATCAAGATTCTGGATAAGAATCTCTTTCTTTTCCAGTTTGAAAGCATTAAGGACGTGGAGAAAGTTTGGACTAATGGCTCATGGAGTTTCAATGGGGCTCTTTTAATTGTGCAGAAGTATGAAGCTAGTACCCAACCTTCTGAGATTGTATATCATTCTTGCCTTGTTTGGCTTCAACTGTAGGATCTTCCTCCTGATTGGATCTTGGAACCAGTTGTAAGAAGATTAGCTGCTCAAGTGGGAGACATTTTGGATATTGACTTATACACTATGGAAAGTGGGCTTGCCAGGTCAGTTAGAGTTAAACTCAATTTGAATATCGATAACCCTCTTAAACCTGGTGTATGGGTGAAGAGGAAAGCTAAATTCGCGATTTGGATAGGGATGAAATTTTAAAGAATTCCACAACTATGTTTTTCTATGGCAAGATAAGTCACGATATCAGAAATTCTCAAGAACCTAAGGAAGGAAAAGTCTGTTTATATGGGGAATGGTTGAAAGCTGAAGCCAACCTTAAAACTCCTCTAAACATCAGGGAATCATTTTTTGTTTGCCGAAGGATGATGTACAGTCATATAGTAGCTCTATCATGTTAAATGTTTGCATAGACATTGTAATCAAGCCTTTGGGAATCTGGGTGAAATAGGAAGTGCTAGATTGAATCATGATGTTCATACTGGAGTTGAAAATTCTGAGTCTTCTATAACTTAGAAAATAAAGCAGAATGAAGAAGTCAGGTCTATTCAACCAAGAAGCAGAGGTAGACCTAAATCCAAAGTCATTGTTATTCAAGGGCATAAGGATAAAAATAAGAAGTATAAAAGCGATAGCAACAAGGATAAAAATATAAAAAATGGTGATGGGAGAGTTCCATGAGATTGTTCCCTATTTGGATGAAGAGGTGTTGGTGGGCAGCCTTGAAATGCCACCTTTGGATCAATGAGGTTCATTTGTTGGAATTGTCAAGGGTTGGGTCTTTCCTTGACAATTATTTCTCTAAAGGATGTCATTAAGAAGTTTAAGCATGTTTTTTGTTTTGATTAAGACTAAGATGAAGTCAACAAAGGTTGCTAGAGTATGTAGAAGTCTTAATTTTGATTCTTTCCATGTTAATGATCATGTTGGTTTATCAGGGGGTCTGGTTATCTTCTGGAATTGTAATCTTGATATTCTTAGCATCTATAACACTTAGAATTTGATTGAAATTGCTACTGATAAGTATGTGGGATTCTCTTTTGTGTTTGGTAACAGAAATGATCAAGACAAATTTTTTTGACTAAATTGTAAATTGTAATCAAGGCCCAAACATTTCTTGGATCCTCGCTGGGGATTTTAACGAAATGATTAGCAAGGATGAGAATAAAGGTGGGATAGAGTTTGATTTTAATAGAGGTAAGTTCTTCAGGGACTTTATCAATAGATGTGAGGTGTTTGAAGTTCCAAGCAAAGAATGTTCCTTTACCTGGAGAAGTGGCAGAGGTGGTGATCCCTTAATTCTGAAAAAACTAGACAGGGTCCTTGCCAATAATGAAGCTCTTAACTTGTTTTCCAATCTTGAAGTCGTTGTTCCCTCTATTGTGGTTCTGATCATAATATGTTAGTTCTCACTCTGATTAAATCTGTTAATTTCACTCATAGAAGCTTTAAATTTGAGAACAAATGGATATTGGAGGAAGGATATAATGATATTATTTCTAAGGGTTGTGATATCAGAAGTAATAACATGGGTATGGCTGATCTTTTTGCTAAATTGAAGAACTGTAAAGCTGAGCTTAAGAGTTGGAGCAAAAGTTTGAGAGGTAATCCTAAGGGGGAGATTCAGGTTATTTAGAAAATATTAAAGGAGCTTAAGGAATTAGATGTTCCTTCTTATTGGCATGAGATAGTAAATCTTAAATTTAGGCTTGTTGAGATTTGGAGAAAGGAAGAGTTATATTGGGGTCATTGTCTTGGTTGAAGTTTATTGATAAGAATTCTAAATTCTTTCATAATTCAATTCTACAAAGAAGAGCTCATAATGACATCTCTAGTATTAAAAATGTTAGTGGTTCCTGGGTTGAGAATTCAGTTGATATTACCAATGTTTTAAGGATTTTAACACTGATATCTTCACTGTTGAGCTTGTTTCTGATTGAGATGGGGTTCTTGGCAAGTGTTAGTCTTTTTTCTACTAACATGAACTGTGTTTTGGTCAAGCAGCTCAGTTTGGATGAGGTGCAAGATGTTTTGTTTTCTTTGGGAGCTGATGAAGCTCCAGGCCCAGATGGGCTTCCTGGTTCCTTTTTCAGAATCATTGGGATTTTCTTCACATTGATCTCTTCAAAGCTTCTTCAGATTTCTTCAATAACAATTCTCTTCACTCTACGCTCAAGGAAACCAACATTATTTTGGTTCCAAAGATGAAAATCCATAATTACCCTCTCACGTTTGACCTATAGCATTATGTAATTTCCTTTACAAGATTATTGCAAAAATTCTTATGAACAAAATCAAGTCTTTTCTGGATGACATGATATTTGGTATTCAAGGAGCTTTGGTTGGTGGTAGCCAAATTCAAGAGAACATCCTTGTTGCACAAAAGATTTTTTTTCACATCAAGAAGAAAAAAAGAGGTCGGAAGGGCATTATTGCTATTAAGACATGCATGGTTAAGGCATATGATAGGGTTGTTTGGGGGTTTTTGAGAGCTCTTCTTCTTAAATTGGGTTTTCATTTGAAAATGGTTGGTTGGATTATGAAATTGGTTTATATTGTATCCTATAATGTTCTCATCAATGGTGAGCCTAAGTTCTGCATTTATCCTAGTAGGCGGTTGAGACAAGGTGATCCTCTTTCACCTTATCTCTTCATTCTTACTGCTAATAGCCTCTCCAAATCCATTAATAAGGATATGGATAATGGCCTTATTAAACCAGTCAAGATTAAGAGAAGTTGCCCTCCTATCTCTCATATGTTTTTTTGTAGATGACTGCTTTTTCTTTTGTAAGGATAGCACATGTTTTGTGACTCCTTTATTCAATTGCATTACAAAGTATTGTAATTCTTCTGGCTAGAAAATTAACCTTTCTAAAAGTAGCCTCTTGTTCAACAAGAATGTAATTCTGCTAAGCAAATTGTTATTTCTAAAATCCTTGGAATTCCTATTTCTTTGGATCAAGGAAATTACTTAGGTCTTCCTACTGACTAGGGTAGATATAAGAAGGATCTGTTTGAGTTTCTTCTAGACAGAATGGAGCCTGTGAAAAGTAAATTGAGGTCAAGTCTTTTCTCTTTTAGTGGTAAGGAAGTCCTTTTGAAACCCATTGCTCAAGCACTGCCCAACTATGTTATGAGTGTCTTCAAAATTCTTAAGAAGTCTGCTTGAATCTAAATTTTGTCATCATTAATTTCCGGTGGAATAAAAATAGTAATCAGTAAGGTTTAAGGTGGTTCTCTACGTGTAAATCTCAAACCAGCAAATCTCTTGGTGGTTTAGGCTTCAGAGAGATTGAGATCTTTAACTTGGCTATGTTAGCCATGAGAGCTTGGCACATTTTCAAGAATCCAAACAATTCTGTAAAGGTGCTTAAGGGGATTTATTTTCCTAATGTTGACTTTATGAATGCCTCAACTCCTAAATCATGCTCCTGGGTTGAAGAAACCTTTGGTTGGGTAAGGAATGTTTAAAAAAGAAGTTGATATGGAGTATTGGACATGGTAGCAGGGTTACTATTAGGTATGATAGATGGATTTCTAGTGTTTCTGATCTGGAAGCTTTTAAAGCCACTAACTTGAACTTGATTTCTGATCTTATTACTGCTTTTGAAGACTGGAATATGAGCTTGATTGAAGGTATCTTTCCCCTCTGGGTTAGTTTTGAGATTCTTTCTCTGGATCCGAGACTTGGTGCTTCTGATAACCTCATTTAGCCCCTTAACAAGAATGGAACTTTTTATGTTAGTTCATGTTATCGTGCTATTTTTGCTGAGAATTTTAGCAGTATCTTGGGAAGCTCTTCCTCTTCTAGCCTTAGTTCTGTCTGATGGAAGAAGCTTTGGAAAATTAAGGTTCCTAATAATCAGACATTTTATTTGGAAGCTTGTTAATGACTATATTCCTACCAAGCATAGTATTCTGAGAAGAGGGCTTCTTAATGAAGATTTATATGTTTTATGTAGTAAAAGTGTTGAAACCGCTGAACACTTATTTTTTTACTATGACTGGAGTAAAAATGTGTGTTTTTCTTATAATCTCTTCCTTAACTGCTCTCGGGTTCAGTCTTCTTCCATTGGTGTTTGGACTTCATAAAGAATTTTGAATCTCAATATGCATGCAGATTCATATTGGTCTTATGTTTCTTTATTATGTTTTATCTGTCGTCATCTTTGGAAAGGAAGGAATGCCTTAGTTTTTAGGGAGATTTTCTTGATCCTTTAATTGTGGCTTCTAAGGCTGCTTCTGCTTTTCAATGCTTATGGTCTGATGTTAATACTTCTGTGGTTAATAGCAGTGTAGCTTCTAATATTTCAGTTTGGATGCCTCCTCAGTTAGGTTCAGTTAAGCTTAACTGTAATGCTATTTTCATATCCTTTCCTCGTTTACCTTCAATTGGTGTTATTGCTCGAGACCATAATGGTGTTGGTATTGGCACTATTGGTAAGAGAATTTCAGGTGGCAGTGTTCTTCAGGCTGGGCTTTTAGCCATCAAAGAAGTTGTTTCCTTAGCTTCTGTGAAGGGTTGGAAGAAGATCATTATCGAATCTAATTGCTAGACTTGTGTTCTGATTGGAGGCTTTTAAACTTAGTTTATGAGATTAAGCTTTGTTTTTTCAGCCGTTGATTCTATTGTGGTTAGGTGGATTAATAGGAATCTTAATCAAGTTGTTGACTCTATAGCCAATGTCAGAACTTTTATATCTTTGAGATTTCTGATCTCCCTACCACTATATGTAATCTCATTAATGTTGAGTGTTTTTCTTGGAGCTTTAAACCCTCATGATTAATGAAAGGGAAATTTGTAATTTTCATCACTTTTAGAGGGTGTATTAAACAAAATGTCCATTTTTTCTTAAATTGCATGGATGGCCAAATTTTTCACGTGCTAGCTGGATGCAGTTAAAAATTTTGATATTTTTCTATTTTGCTCTTCTCTCTCTCGAGCTAAGCTTTCTCTCTCTTTTATTTTCTCTCTCTCAGAAGAGCAGACCCATCAATGGAGACTTCTTCAAGGCAACAAGAGTAACAAAACCCAATCCCATATCTCTTTCCCTCCCCTAACAGCCATAGCATCAACAGTAGCAGTAGCAGCAATAGCAACCGAGTAGTTCAAGTTGAAGCCACACTTCCTCCATCATCGCCGCCGGTAACACAACCAAAATCACAACCTCCTAAACTCATTACCCGATCCGAGTGTTTTAACTCGCACTCGACTACCTTTGTTCAACCCTTTCCTCTTTCAAACAAGCTGTTTATTTTTTTTGTTCTCTTGAATGTGTTGGTTAATTTGAATATTATATCCATCAATTGTTCTAACATCAATGAACTTCTCGTCATTTTCCCATGTGAATTTGGGCAATTTTTTTATAAAATTGCAAGACGCTATGGTATCTAAATTAGATATCATACGTATCAAATGCATTTACAGCAGATACCATACGTTTTTCGAGTTTTTGTTCTACACTATGGTATCTAAAGTAGACATCATACGTATCTAATTTATATATCATACGTATAGGTGGAGTAAGAGTGTTCAATGTTTCAGATTATTTTAGTATTTATAGAAAAATAAACCGGTATCTAAAGTTGATACCATACGTTTCTAATTCATATACCATATGTGTAAACTTTTTTGAATAATAACAAAAAGTACACTATGCACTGCGTCAATGCACAATTATTTTTGTTTGTACACTGACATGCACAGTGATTCGTCACTGTGCACTGCGTAAGTGCACAGCAATTGTGTACACGCTTTTTTTTATTTTTTTAAATGCTTTGAACGGCTCATGATGCACGCGTTGTATCATGATTCGTGCACGCGTGTTCTTGCACTTTTTGTCCGTGATATTTGTAGGATAACATAGTAATTATTTTTTTTAGTGGGAACGACCGGTCATTCTTGCAATTAAAAAATTAAGGGGTCATTTGGCTACAAGAATGGCCAACGAAATAGCCGAGTGTGTGGGCACCCAAAAATCTAAAAATTTTAAACTTGTTTACCTTAAAGGACTATGGAGAAAACCTCAAAAGATTTCAAGCCAGGAGCGTTAGAGCTCCTTCGCTGGTCCCTCCAACTCCTCCGGTTCTAAGAGTTGATCTTGCTCTTCTTTGACACCTTCCTAATAAACACACATAATTCTGCCAATCTGCAACGAAAGCTTCAGAAAACCCAAACCAAAAGCGACCTGTAAAACCGAAAATAAAACAACCAAACTGACCCGCAAGAAAATGGCTCAGAAATCTTCAAAAATCGAAAATGGAGTCACTGCAAAGAAAGTTTGAGAAAGCTAGCTTGACTCTTTCGTGCTTTTATAACTCTTGTAGGAGCAGGAAGCAATGTAATTTTGGTGCCAAATTCTAAGGAATTAGGAGTGTTTATTGAAAAGATGCTGAATAGGAAGATCAACCTCTAACGAAAAAGTCTCAATCGTCAACCAATTGGACGAAAATGAGAAAATTCACCTATTTAGAAAGTTTATCAGGTACAGTTAGTCTTTTTAAAGCTTATGTGTATAAATTTCTTTTGACGGATATTTATAGATTTAAGTTACATTTATCCCTACTTTTTTTATAATTAGCAATAGCAAAGAAAGTATGACAAAAACTTATTAAACTATATATTTATTTCTTTATATGAACTGCATCAATACTATCAATATTACTCATGAAAAATAACATACTTTTGTGTATTAGTGTGAAAGCATTTCTAAGAAAAAATCAGGGAATTTGAAAAAGTTGTTTGTCAAAATGCATATGACTACATCTGTCACAGATGGAATTAATTATTTCTTAAAAAATAGTTAAATATAAACATTCAAGGGTCTACAATGATTTTAGGGAGGAAAATGACAAATGATTACATGAACATAATAGTGATTTGTACGGAGAGATGATGTATACATATACATCCGACCCGTATCAACATGGGTCATTCTATGATTATGGAGCATGTATCGTGCATGAGTTAGATCATTCTATGTGGAGTACACTGAAGATGATCCAATAATTTTTCTGACCCCTCTGTAGTACATATCATGTACCGTAGAAAAATTTCTAAATATTAATATCAAATTCTCTTCTTTTTTCTTTTTTAACAAATAAAATAAAAGGGAAGAATCTCAACATACTTTCTATGTGCCCTTTTGTAATCATCATCAGCAAAAATGAGAATTTTAAATTGCATAAAATTATCTTAAAAGCCATTTCAAGCTAGGAGGCAACAAAAAGGAAAAAATTAATAATAACCTATTTTTCTATCCTAATTTTTGGTCAAAAATTTTTCTCTCCTATTAAAAGCATAGTAACTTGCACAAATCAATTGCATCTTCTCTCACCTAAAGTTCTTAACAATCTTCCCTTCCAATTTGCATCTCATCTCATGGCATCTTCAAATGGAGTTAGTGATCAAATGTCATTCAATAATCACACAGAAATCCCAATGAATACTCAATTTTCCAAAAACCCCCATCACCAAAAAATTGAAGAAACCAACATAAACTACTCACAAAGGGCTCAATGGCTAAGAGCAGCTGTGCTAGGAGCCAATGATGGGCTTGTCTCAGTTACATCACTAATGATGGGTGTTGGGGCAGTAAAAGAAGACATCAAGGCCATGCTCCTTGCTGGGTTTGCTGGGCTTGTAGCTGGGGCTTGTAGCATGGCAATTGGTGAATTTGTATCTGTGTACACTCAATATGACATAGAACTCGCACAAATGAAGAGAGAGAAGCAAAAAACAACCATTTCTGAGGAAAGAGAAGAAAATTGTAAAGACAAATTACCAAATCCAACACAAGCTGCAATTGCATCAGCCTTTGCATTTTCTATAGGGGCTTTAGTGCCTTTACTTTTAGCTGCATTTATAAAGGATTATAAGGTGAGATTGGGTGTGGTTGTTGGAGGGGCTAGTTTGGGTTTGGTTGCTTTGGGATGGGTTGGAGCAAAATTGGGGAAAACCCCAACGGGAAGACCTTGTTTTAGGGCTTTGGTTGGAGGTTGGATTGCTATGGCTATCACTTTTGGACTCACTAAGTTGATGGGTTCTAGTGGATTGCAAATTTGATTAATTAATTATCCAAGTTTATTTGTTAATGTACTCTTTCTAAGTTCTGATTCTCTTCTCAATTTAGTTATGAAAATTGAAGTGTTCATCTGTCAAGTTGGGTATTGATTAGAATAAAATTAGTTGTTTTAATTCTCAAGATTGTCAGATCTCTTTTTTGTTATCACACTTTGTTTTAAGCTTAATTAGTGAATGTTTGAAACCCTTCAATGCCTTTGGTTTTTGGTTTTTACGGTATATCAATCGAATTGAGTCATTGGAATTTCTAATCTGCCCTGAGTTTGTTAGTTATCATTGTGTCTAGGGTGATATCATACTTTGAAGCATTTGTTTTATAAATGTTTAGATTATGACACCAGAAAAAGAGAAAATAGACTCCTAAAAAAGGTGTGTGCAAAAAAAAAACCGCAATCACATACACCTAATCAAAATATAAAGGTTTGAACTCAAATTTTAGTTGAAAGAAAAACCCCTACAATTAGAGGGAGAGTTAAATGTACAATATGATTCCCATTTTTCCCAATAATTTTATAGTGATTCCCTTGAAACTTCAAAGGCCGTATATTGTTTTTAACAGTAGAGCATTCATGAGAACATTTCAGTTCACATATTTCAGAAATTTATTTCAATAGTTTATTAATTCGTAATTCGTGAATGAAGAAAACTTTACTCGAACAGTACAAAAGGAAAAAAATATATGAGAATTTTAATTTACATAAAATTATTTTAAAAGCCATTTCAAGCTAGGAGGCAACAAAAAAGAAAACAAATAACAACCTATTTTTCCATCATTTTTTGTCAAAAAATTTCTCTCCTGTTAAAACCCTAGTAACTTGCACAAAGCAATTGCATCTTCTCTCACCTAAATTTATTCACAGTCTTCCCTTCCAATTTGCATCTCATCTCATGGCTTCTTCAAATGGAGTTAGTGATCAAATGTCATTCAATAATCTCACAGAAATCCCAATGAATACCCAATTTTTCAAAAAATCCCATCACCATTAAATTGACCTTCTAGTGGTCAGTGGAATTAAGAAGTTGAACACATAAAATTACAGCACGTGGTCATTGTACATGGAGCCGTATCTCCAAGGCCAAGAATTGTGGGAGATTGTGAGTGGTAGTGATACTATACCACCAGAAGATTCGGAAGCTCTGAAGAAATGGAAGATAAGAGTTGGCAAGGCAAAGATTTCCATTAGGACCACAGTTGAGGAAGAAATGTTGGAGCATATAAAATAGGCAAACACACCCAAGGACGCATGGGACACCTTTGCTGCGTTGTTCTCAAAGAAGAATGATGTAATGCTGCAACTTATGGAGAATAAGCTTCTCTCAATCACACAACGCGACATGACGATAAGCCAATATTTATGTACTAAGGTAAAGTCTCTCTATCGTGAAATCCATGTATTATACTCTTCTATTGGCATGTCTGATTCTAGAATTAGAAGAATAATCATTCATGGATTGAGGCAAGAGTATAGAAGTTTTAGTACTGCTATATAAGGTTGGCCAACCCAACCATCTCTTGTGGAGTTAGAAAATTTGCTAGTTGATCGGGAATCGTCACCTAAGCAAATTTATGTAGCCTCATCCAAGAATGACGATGGAGCACTCTTTAGAAATAATAGCAAAGGTCAACCCATGAAAATTACTCACAGAATAATGAAGAAAGACGGTGACCAAGATAGTCGACACGGAAGTCCCCAACAACGGGGAGTGCAGAAGAAAGACAATAAGAGTGGTCAACCTCGACAACATAGAATATTTGATGGAAAATGCTATAATTGCAGAAAAAATGCCATATGGCTAAAGATTGTTGGTCAAAGAAGAAAATAGCATAAACTAGTGCAGTCACGTGAAGTGTTGGATGGATGAGTGACGGAGAATGGGACCTTTAAGCTTCCTTCGCTGTAGAAGAAGAAGAAGAGGATTTGACAGCTACTATTCCTGGATCGATCGACTATGACAACGATTGGATAGTCGACTATGGATGCTCAAATTATATGACATGAGACAAAGAGAAGTTACAGAACATGACCAAGTATAAAGGAAGGCGCGTGGTGGTCATAGCTAACAACTCAAGATTGTCGATCGTGCATATCGGTAAAATAATAATCGTGCCATGATTTAGTTCAGATAAAGTACCTAGGATGTCTATCATGTACCTGGAATGAAGAAAAACTGCTATCAGTGACGCAACTTACGGATTTAGGTAACTACGTAGTATTCAGTTCCCACGATGTTAAGGTATATCAATTAAGATCTTTAGAACACCAACGATGGAGGGACAACGTTTAGAGTCTGTCTACGTAATGTTAGCAGAATCAGCTTATGTGGACAAGACTGGGAAAAATGAAACAGCAGATTTATGGCATGCAAGGTTAGGACATGTCAGCTATCATAAACTCCAGGTAATGATGAAGAAGTCTATGTTGAAGGGTCTTCCTCAACTCGAAGTTAGAACATAAATGGTTTTTGGTGGTTGTCAATACGGTAAGGCGCATCAACTACCGTATGAAGACTCAAAGTTTAGAGCCAAGGAACCATTAGAGCTGGTCCATTCTGAAGTGTTTGGGGGAGTCAAATAACCATCAATTAGTGGGACGCGATACATGGTTACATTAATTGACGACTTCTCACGGTATGCATGGGTTTTCATTATGAAAGAAAAAATGTCGCATACGCCACCAATATACATGCGCAAATACACCACAACATAATGGAGTAGGTGAGAGGAATAATTGTCACCTAGCATAGACTTGTTGAACAATGCTACATACAAAGAATGTGCCAAGAAGATTTTGGGCAGAATGTATGAGGACAGTTGCTCATGTGATCAACAGACTTCCCCAACCAAAGTTAGGGTTTGTTTCACCCTTTGAAAAACTGTGGGGTTGTAAACATCTAGTTAGTCACTTCTGCGTCTTTGGCTGCGTGTGCTATGTGTTCATGCCAAGTCATCTACGTAGCAAGTTTGATAAAAAGGCAATTCAATGTATCTTTGTAGAATACGATAGCCAAAGGAAATGGTGGAAATGTTGTGACCCAACAAGTGAAAAGTGTTATACGTCAAGGAATATGGTGTTCAATGAAGCTTCCTCATGGTGGTCATCGTAAAAGGAAGAGTTACCAGACTCGAAGGAAATGGAAGATAATTTACAAAAGAAGATGGGGGAGCAAGTTGTTAAGATACAGTGGACTTCAGAAGTGGATGAAGAACAACAAAGTGAAGAAGATAATATTGAGGATGAGACAACACAGAGTCCCTAGCAAAAAGGAGTGCATCGAAGAGCAGCATACGATGCGAGTGATAGGCAACTAGAAGTAGTAAGTCCAGAGCTTTTATGATCAACAAGAATACAAAAATCAAATCATAAGTATGCAAACGCCGTAGTAGCTGAAGAAGAAAGCTTCAAAGAATCAGATACATATAAAGAGGCCTCTCAGAGCACCAAATAATTAGAAGCCATGAAAGAAGAGATACGCGCTCTAGAGAAGAATCAAACTTAGGAGTTGGTGCCAAAGCCAAGGGAAGTGAAACCCATATCGTGCAAGTGGGTTTACAAGGTGAAAACTCATCCAGATGGAACGATTGGGAGATATAAAGCTTGAATAGTAGCTTAAGGATTCTCTCAACAGTATGGGCTAGATTATGATGAGACATTAACCTAGTTGCCAAGATCACAACAGTTTGGGTCCTGCTAGCACTTACAACAAGTAAATACTGTAGACTATGGCAGATGGATGTGAATAATGCCTTGCTACATGAAGAACTAGATCAAGAAACATCTATGGTCTAATCAAAGGGGTTCGAGGATAAAGTTCATCCTGATTATGTTTGTAAACTGAGAAAGGCGCTCTATGGATTGAAGCAGACCCCAAGAGCATTGTATGGCAAGATTGTTGAGTTCTTAGTGGAGAGTGGATATGTTATGGCACATGCAGATTCAAGCTTAATCGTTAAGGTAAAAGAAGAAAAGATTGTAGTTGTGCTAGTATACTTGGATGATCTCATCATCACAGGCAATGATGAATTAGAAATTTGTTAAACGAAGGAGAACCTATCAGTTCATTTTCAAATGAAGGAGCTTGGAGAATTGAAACACTTACTTGGATTAGAAGTTGATCGAATTAAGGAAGGCTTATTTCTCTACCAACAAAAGTACGCAAAGGACTTATTGCAAAGGTTTAGAATGGTCGACTGCAAGCCCATCTCAACACCTATGGAAGTTAACGCCAGGCTATGTGCTCATGAAGGCAGGGATTTATAAGATGGGGAATTGTATCGACAACTAATTGGTAGTCTAATTTACCTAACATTGACTCGACCATATATGTCATACGCAATTGGCGTAGAGAGTTGATATATGCAACATCCCAAGAAACATAATTTGGATCTAGTGTGGCAAATATTGAGGTACGTCAAAGACACTATTGATTATGGTGTCTTATATAAGAAAAGTGACGAGTCTAAGATAGTTGGATATTATGATGTTGATTATGCTGGAAATCATGATATCCGTCGATCAACAAGTCGATGTGTGTTCAAGCTTGGATCTGGAGTTGTATCTTGGTGTAGCAAAAGCCAACTAACAGTGTCCTTATCAACCACGGAAGTAGAGTATAGAGCAGTAGTAATGGCAGCTCAAGAGAGTATGTGACTAATGCAACTGATGAAGGACCTACACTAGTTTACAGACTATGTTCTGCCATTTTACTGTGATAACCAGTCTACTATTCGTCTGGCAGAAAATCCAGTTTTCCATGCCTGGATGAAGCATGTGGAGGTGCACTATCATTTGTATTAGCCACCTACTCTTAGAAAATGATAGTGCACCTCCACATGCCTGGATGAAGCATGTGGAGGTGCACTATCATTTTCTAAGAGTAGGTGGCTAATACAACTAAGCACGAGAAATAGGAGAAATGAGTAGGTGTTGAGGGGGAGTATTGAGAAATATCAACACCTCTCTAAATTACTCTAGAGACTTCTACATAAAGATTTCTCTAGAATATTACAAGTGCAGGTCTCTAACTCATGAAGTTTCTAGGACATCAAAGGGTGGTAGAATTGCCGAACAAAATAAGGCTATAAATAGGAGTCATGCTCCTAGTTTGTATGTAGAAAACAAAACGCAAAGAAAAGCCAGTGAGTGAGTAAAGTGTCATGTGTGTGAGTAGTGTCCTAGTGTGTAGAAGTAAGGCGTCAACTCTTTTGTGTGTCTAAGTGTGGTCTTTGTTGTAATTCTCCCACATTAATAATAAAAGTTTAGTTTATTTTTTTAAGTAGTGCTCACTCTAACAAATGATGGGCTTGTCTCAATTACATCACTAATGATGGGTGTTGGGGCAGTAAAAGAAGACATCAAAGCCATACTCCTTGCTTGTGTGCATAGCCAAAGAGCTTCTCAAAAAGAGATTTAATACTAAGGGATATAGTGTGTGGCCAATCTATCAAGAAGACTGCACGCATTGGAAAAAGCTTGATTGCAAAACTACATAGGAACAAATACATGAAATATTATAGTCAAAGCAGTATCAATAAGATTCCTATATGTGTTTTCATTCAGCTAGGCCATTTTGTTGGGGGTTATAGGAATGAAAATTTTGATGTTGAAAACCTCTATCAGAAAGGTAACATTTGAATGAGGTGTTAATAAACTCCCCACCCCCTATCAGATCTAAAATCTTAATGGATTTGGATAATTGTTTCTCAACAAAGGGTTGTTATTTTTTTAGACAACAACAACTTTAGACTTGTATGACAAGGAAAATATCGATGTATATCTAGACAAATCATTAATAAAAATTATATAGTACTTATATCCTGGAGTTGAAGTTACAACAGATGGTTCCCAAACATCACTACGTATAATTTCTAATGGTGAAACAGTTATAGTTCTAGACAATTGGAAAGGCAATGAGGACATTTTACCATGTAAACAGTTTTTACAAACACAAGTATGAGAAGAATGACAGAAAGTAACACCAATCTTATTCAACATAATTTTGAGAACATTAATGGTTGTGTGACATAATATGTCATGCTAGAGACCGTCAGTGGTAGTTTTACCAAGATAAGCATATTGGATATAGATCATTCACCACAACAAATATAACATTCTACAATATTTAAATACAGGGTTCATAGTCTCATCCTGTAAAAAACTCGAAACAACAAGAGTCTTTATGAACCTCATAAAAAATTCCTGTTAAAAGTTCAAAAACTAAGCAGGATGAATTTTAAGGGAAGCGTGACTTCATAAAAATGAGGGATTGAATATTCTACTGAAGACCTCTCTCGAGTGGATGATCTGAAATGTGAGAGTGAAACATTTCACTTAAGACTCGATTACCTTTCATTCTTCTCTAGGTCCTCTCGATTTCTTCATTTGTTCTTCTCTGGGTCTCGATTTCTTCTCTGGGTCTCTCTCCATTTCATCTATGTTCTCCTCTCTTGATTTCTTCTCTAGTCCCTTCTCCATTTCCCTTCATAGGGTCTCGACTGTTCAACGTCAACACATAACCTAGCTAGGGCTTGACCTTCGTGATTATCCTCTTCTAAGTCTTCTTTTTCTCTTTTGCAGCTTATCCCTCTCAAAATCCAAACCAACAACCTAGCTAGGGCTTGACCTTCGTCGAAAAAGAGAGAGAGCAGAGCCTGTCCGTTAGCTTCTCTCTCTATTCAAGAATAGAGAACGAGCAAGGGTTAGCTTCTATCTCTCTCTTTTCATTTTGTCTCTTAAACCACTGTTTAGATTTTATCTTTCTCTCTCAGCTTTGTCTCCTAGCTCTCTGCTACTTCGATTCGCAACTCAGAACTAGAGGTGAGGGTTTCATTCTCAAATCTTTTCTGATTTTGGTGATTTTTGTCTGATTTTGTGTTTTTTAGTTTTTTTAGTCAATTAGGATCAATTCTCACAACTCATTTTTTCCCAAGTAATCTACCTCTCATATGAGATCTATGAGGTATCTGATAACCTTATTTTCCTGAGGTATCTAATAACTTACTCTTATTTTTCATCAATATTTTTTCCAGACCAAGTTTGATGAGTTTCTTTTCTTCTTGGATAGAACCATATTTTTCTTAAACTTCACGGCCTTTGAATACATTTTCTTATGTATTTATGGTATTATGGTTTGAGCAGGAGCTAATAATCTCATTCCTATGGAATTGACACTAAAGATTGTTACCTAAATCAGAACTCATGAGAGATTTGCAGTATATATTGTTGTTCTTATCTAGCTTGAGGGAGATCCTACTTTAGCCTTTGTGCAAGAAATATTGTATTGGCAGGTAAATATTTCTACAAAATCTGAAACTTTAGAACCTAAAACAAATTTTCAAAGTAAGAAAATTAGTATGAATTGTATTTTATGATAGGATATCAACACTTCTCCTCAAATCTAGAGCTAGCATGTTTGGAATTATATTAAATACTTGCGCTGTATATGAATTGTATTTTATGATAAGATATCAACACCTTCTCCTCAAATCTAGAGCTACCATGTTTGGAATTATATTAAATACTTGTGTTGTATATGAATCATTCCTGCTTTATCATTTATGGAGCTTGCTTTGCCTTTTGGGAGGCGTTTTTTGCATTTATAAGTGGTGATATTTTTTCTAAGTGGTGATGTTTTTTCTAGTGAAATTTAGATGAATTTATGGTAAATGCTCTGCTTGGTACTCTAGTTTTTGGGAAGTAATTAAATCATTGAGTTGTCGTGAATAAAGTTGTTTACTAAAGATGATGATTGAGTTTTTTTCCTCCCTCACTTCCAATTATGTATCTATTCTATCTGATTTGTCAATAATTCTGTAGAAATTTACTACTTTTTTAGTTAAAAGATCATATGATCTACAAGGAAAGTTAAATTTGACTTATTCTCTGCATACATGAATTAATCATTTATCATTGCTTTTATCACTTAGGTGAAAGTTTAAATTTGGGTTGATGGTGTAGATGCAAGAGAATTCACCAGAGTTGGTGCTAGATTCGACACTACCATTGTCTCGAAGGAAAAAAAATACAAAGCAAATGACCAAAGCAAAATGCAAAAGTTGCAGGTGATTCAGCTATTCTGATAGTAAATAACAAGAAATGTAATTAATATACCTTTTTTGTTGAATGTAGACCTGTACCAGGAAGTTTTACAGAATGCAATAATGAGTATGTAGAATAAAGGAAAAGAGGAATTAGTATTGTACAAATATTGATCTGACTCTTATTATAATTTCATTTCAAGATCAAAAGCTTATGCCTGACGACAATTTAAGAAAGAATAAGAAAATTTTATGTGAAAAAGGGGAAGTAATCAAGATGCAACAAATTTCTCACATGAACCTTTTTCTACCATTTTTTAATTTACACTCAACATTGTCTCTTTACCCAGCATAACTTTACAAGTTCTGGTACAAGCTTGAGAAGATGCTACTTGATAGTTCATCGGGTAAATTTTTTTCAAATTTCTAATTTTATAGAAACTGAAAACACTAATTGGATTGATTTTAACTCTTGCCTCAGTATTTTTGTTTTTTTTTAAATTATTTTAGACTTTCTGCTGAGTCTCCACCACAACCAGCAGTTGACATAGCCGAAGTATTTTTATGGTTAATGGTTGTTGGTACCATCATTTGTGCATCTTATTAGTCTTCATGGAGCACCAGGGAAGCAACTATTGAACATGATAAATACTAAGGGTCTTTATTTGCTATCTTTCCAAATAAGTCAAGCAGACTCTCTTTACTGCTTAGAAAGAGTTGGTAGTTAGCATTTGTAATGTTTTCTAGTAGTTCATTAAGAAAGAAAATGGTATGTACAATAGGCCGAAAGAATATTTATTATGTTACTCTATTTACTCTACTCATTAAAAATATATGGTACTCTCTACTAAGCATATAAATATATGATGTTGATGATTGCTTGTTTGCAGGTATCAGAAATTTCTTCGGAACTGTTGTTTTGAAGCAGTGGAACAACTACAAAATCTACTCTTAATGTCTGAGTTTCTTTGGCTTGTTTTACTTCTTCCAGTTGCTAGTAACAAGGTATTGTTAGTTGCTAGTAACAAGGTATTGTTACTATCTTTATTGATATAGCGTTATGTGCTTCTAGAATTTATCTAATAAGAATTCTTTTCATTGCCACTGCAATTTTTTTCTTCTCTGATTTCATAAGATCTTTATCAGTTTTGGGGTAGATCTCACTTGTACCATGTATTAGTTTTTATAGCTCTATAGATGTTTATTTCACGTCTATTCAAAAAGTTGGTTTGTGTTTTGTTCTTTTCTAACTGTGAGTTATTTCTTCATCTTTTACTGGGAATGTGGTCAGTTGCTTTATTACTTGTTCTGTATTTTTGTCAATATTATGGAGAATTGCATTCTACTTGTTTATTCATTGAAAAATATATGGTACTCTTTACTAAGCATATAATTATATGATGTTGATGATTGATTGTTTGCATGTATCTACAACTCTTTGGAACTGTTGTAAGGACTTCGCAAGTTTGAAGAATAAAATTATATTTTTTAGGTTAACTTACATGATTTTGTGCAAATATTTTTTTATTTTTCATTTATTGGAGCAACAGTTGCTTGTATATTATAATGATAAGTTAGTTAGATTTATTTATAAGCAGGTCAAATAAATAATGTAAAACTTTGTTGAAATGATTAAATGTTAATGTTGTCAATTATTATATTGGTATTCTTTGTACTATTTAAAATTATCATTTTGAAAGCGTTTAATATGAATACTTTGAACCTTATGGTTTCTCACTTTATATGGTACAAAATACTTATAAATATTAATTCACGAGAATTAAAAATACTTGTTGAATAAAAGTAACAGGAGTCGTAAAATCTCATTAAACAACGTTCTACAGGAGTAAAAAATCTTGTAAAATGCGAGATACAACAGGGGTCTTCACAGGGGATGTTGCGGCTCGCGAAAAATACAAAATTTTAATATGAGGGGTTGTCACAGCACCGCATGATCTTTGCATATTACTTTTCACGGAGATATCCGCCTATTATAGATTGTCATATTTCTTATAGTGATTCCTACTATGAACCTTGTATGGGACATGTTACATAGCCTTAGCTTGAATAAGAAAATATTTAGCATTAAATGTGAATGAGCAATTATTTTCAACACAAAGTTGATGGACAGATAAGAGATTGTAGGGACTCTAATAATAGTATTTAGGGAAAAAGGACTAGAAAACGTTTGCAAGATTCCTGAACCTTTGTATGATATTGGTAGGGATTGTCCATTTCCTATAGTGACAAAATCATCACAATTGTACTTGTTGAACAAGCTTAAGCTGGCAAGGTCAGATGTTAAGTGTGATCAGTGCCAGCAAGTCGAATAATTCACTGAGATATAAGTGGTTGACTATATGACACAGCCATGGCAGTAAGTTAGGCTGGGGATGTTTTCTTTGAAAAGCATAAATCACGCGGTTGTAGCATTCAATGGATGAATGTCCACTTTTAAAATAAATCTGACACTGAACACGTTTACCTGAACTAAAATCTTGAGAGCTGAAGTTTCGTCTTGGAGGCTGATTAGTAGCAGGAAGAAGAGAAATGATGATCAAGATCCTCCCATACTTGTTTAGTAGATTCGCAATCAACAATACAGGAAAGTGCATTTGGAGAAAGAGTTTGGATTAATAACTAATAAGTGTCATTAATGCTTGATCATTAGTCTACCATAGCTCATACTTTGTATTAAGCTTGGTTGCTAACTCGCCTTGGTCTACATTGGATCCACCAACAAATCCAAACATGGAATGAGCTTTCAGAATAGACATTAACATGAACAAGCTCGTAAGCATGGACAACTAACAGAACCTCATTAACTGTTGTTCGGGCCCAAGAACATAATAGAGGCAAAAATCATCATAGGACACTCTCTCGTAGTCATAATGTCCACAATTCAAGTAAAATATCTTGATATCTAAGATACTCCCTTGATTAAGATCTCTCAGCCCAAATTACGTGAAGAACAACCCGTCAAAAGTGGTCTATATGCATGGGGAAGAATGTGTCATCCAAGTAGCCAACTTATTCTCAATAAGAGTAATATATATCAAGGTAAATGAGGTTCTTGCTGTAGAAGGACCTCTCGTGTCCTACGATGACTACGGGAGTGTCCTAAAATACCACTGAGACTTTCTTGAGCACCAGAAGTCCAACAACAAGTCCCCTAGTGTTGTTCCAGGGCTTTTGACCCCGTCTTGTTGTTTTTGTCTTTCTCCTACATAACTCCATGAAAGACGTATCATTTGCTTAAAGTCAAATGGAGATTTTCAACCTTCACATGATGTAAGACATATTTAGATGAGAACAAGTTTTATATATTTTTGCAAGTTAATTTATCTGTAAGAGATAATTGAAGAAATTATGCCTTGAATGAGGAAAAAATATAATCATTTGATCAAGGCCCTACAACTCATAATCTAATTGGGTAAATAAGAATGTATATTAAACACCCATAAGTGGTTGGACATTAATATAAGAGGTATACCTCGTGGATACAAAAGTTTACTAACCAAGCTAAGTAAATCAAGCAAAGACATTAAGACTTTACGTATTCTCAAAAATAGAATCATGTAAGGCATAGTCTTTTTATAAGACAGTATTGAGGCTGTTTCTATTGACTTTTTTTTAGGAGCCACACTTTTCCCTAACCGTCTTTGTCATAATACCAACGATTCAGTTCTAAAGAACCTATAGGAAAGTTTACTAAAGTAGATTGCTGTCCCTTTAAAGCATAGTTATCCAAGAGCCAACAGGTACACTAATTTCAATTCTCACCTTGAAATGTCAATCTACACATCTGCATGAGTTTCATCAAGACGGTTCTAGTGCTTTTGCAAAGAAAGAATAGGTGTTCTGTTGTCTCTACTCCCTAGGCCATGAGTGTAGGAGGCACAAATAAGCCCATTACATGGTTCCATCTTGCAGCAATGTCAAAGGCAGTGAGCCTGTTGTGGAAGGCAAGCCATGAGATAAAGTTGTATTTAGGAATTGTAAGAAATATAAAAATTAATTAAAAATGGTGGTGAATAAAGAGAATTACTTTCGACAATTTGTACTAGGAAACTTCCTCTCTCGTTCTCTCGCACCACTTCTTAGTTCTTTCTCTAGTCTGCTTCTTCTACAATATGCACATTGTTCCTCACTAGAGAGGGATCGGTCCTTCTTTGGTGAGGGTTTTTCATTTTTCTTTTCCTTTTACGTTTTGTTCTTCCTCGTTAAAGCTTGGTATCCACTTAGATCTAGATCTAAGGTATTTTCTTCACTAGAGTCTAGATCTATGGTTATTGTCCTCACATGTTTGGAGGGAATTAACTTCATGGTGTTGCATAGTTTTTTCCTTATCCATAATTTTTTATCTAAAAGGCGTCATGTCTTTCTTCAGATCATTTCAATAGAAAACTACTTGATATGTTTCTAATCGGATAAACTTTTATGGATAACACGTATCTTAAATCAGCCAAGTTTTATAGTGCTACATTTCCTCTCTGGTCGTCAGTTTGCTTTTACGGTTTTTGATGGACCTGTTTATGAGTTGTTTGTTTGACTCTAATTTGTGAATTGTATTAAAATCTAAAGAGGTGGAGGAAAGCTTCCCTGCTAAATAGTTTTGTAAGTAGGCATATCTGCATATTCATCTTCACTACATACTGAAGAAAGATCGACTTACAGAGTATCGTATCATATCAAAACAAATAATTACAAAATATCAATATATGATGATATGATCATGCCTTTAATAGTCAACAGAAAGCAACGTTTAAATTTTAGTATTTGGATTTTGGACCAAAGCATTTTAAATCCTAATTTTCATAACTTATCTAGTCTCTATAGATGCAATACATCACAAATGTTAACAAAGTAAACAACGTCCCAAACTTCATCAAATAATTAGTAATTGTAATTTCACATTATTAACAAGCATGAGATGTTTGCAAATTAATGTAGTCATCTATCATACTGAAATCAATATGACTTTTAGGCGTGAATGTAAAATCATGCTACAAATTAATGACATCTTTACGTGAACTCCAATACTATTAGATTGTGGAATCTAGAGGGATAACAAGGGATGCTTAAAAAATAAGATGGCAATGAAGTGAATGTTAAAAATTGCCAATAAGAGAGAATATACAGACGATGGAAGAAAATATACTAATAGAGTGATTGACGCATCAAATAATGATGCCTGTAGAAAACTATGCCATCAATTTTTTGTTAGTTCTAGATGGAAATAGATTACTGTTAGAAATAGTATATTGTATTATGAGATTAAATGAAAACAACAATAATATAACAATTCTGTAAATATACTTAGTACAACAGGTAAATAATATGATTACGAATAACAATGAAAATATAATAATTGCGAAATGTAAATAAAATAAATACCAACGTTAAGTAAATTGGACAGAATAACAGTATATTGAGAAATCAAACTGTGTCATTTTTGCAAAACAGTTACGCCACCTCACTTGTGATACTAAAGTTGATAACGACGGCTGTCTCCAAAAAACGATTTGAGGCAGTTGAAGAGCACCCAACTTCACAACTTTGATCGAACTGATTTTTCAAAATTCTACCACCAGAGTAACGACGCAAAACCAAGACTTAGACCGGAAAACCAAACCGTCGACGGAACCGAAAATAAATTGAACCAGACCGAACTGAAAACTGAACCAAAAACCAAACCAAGAAAATTGAAGAAAAACTAGAAAAAAGTGAAGACCAAGAATTGGGAGAAAATTAGAGCTAGAATTGCTTTTTTGGTGTGAAAAATGAGGAAGGGAAGACCCCCTTTTATATTACTCATGGGGGAGAGATGTCATAAAGGGTATTTAACCCATTAAAAGGCCATTTAACCAAAATTAAGTCCAAAAAATATTTTTTTCCTTTAAATTGCAAAATAAAAAAATGTTTTGGGCCTTAAACTACAAAGAATGTTCCATATTCTATGACCCTTGAACTTCCTATGAGAAGAAAAAATAAATCCGGAGTAAAAAACTGTCCATTGACCCATATAGAGGTGGCCCATATAGTGAGAGCCTCTAGGTTTATCAAGTTATCACTATTGACACAAACATCTATATATATACCACACCAATCTTTTCTCTATTTTCAATGTGGAATTTTTACAATTCTCACCTATTTTTCATTCTCATTTAGCTCATTTTGGTAGATAGTTTTTCATTCATCCTAAAGCAAATTTTGATAAATTAATAATAGATTTTGATGTACTCGCGGCGGAGAACTCAAAAATATGAAGACCTTACACTTTTACATAGAGGGTCTCATCTAAAAATTTGTCCAAAATTGGTCTACAAAAATGCAAAATACCCATTTTCCAACAATTCTCCACATGAATGAAAATTGACGACCAACAACATGATAGACAAGGTGATAGAATTCTACATTTCGAAACCTGCATAGCATAGGTAGGTTTTACCCTTTGAACATTAATTTGTGTAAGTATGTTTACTTTACTAACAGGCCAGTAGACAAAATGTCTTTGAACTGTTCTGCAGTTTGTATAAACGATGACATACTACACACAGGAGTCATCCGTGACACAATTCAATTCTCATGATTATGTTCATTTTGGCCATAAACATCCTCCTATTTCTGTAAGAGTTTCTAAAAAATTATGCCCGTACAATTCATATAAAAGCGGCCCCACTTTGCTCTCACATAAGTGATCTCTTAATTTAAGAATAAACTCACATTATTCTGCTCAAATCTCCCAATTTCTGACGCATAAAAATCATTAAAAGACCAGTTTAACCTGATGTCAATGGGTACCACAGTTTTCATCCTATGAATGGATAGGAAAAATCTCCACAGTGATTCAGCTAAGTTTATACAATTAAGTTGTCCCTTTGAACCTAGATCTTAGGATTTTCAGTCAATTAGGTTGGGTTTCTTTTGTATCAACCTATTTTTACATGGGCTTTAGTCTCAATCACGTCGATGACTTTTTAACTAACTCTCTATTTAACCCTTTAGTTAACGGATCCACAATGTTATCATTTAACTTCACATAGTCAAAAGTGATAACTCTTGTCAAGAGTAGTTATTTGATGGTATTATTTCTACGATGAATGTATCTAGACCTACCATTATACATATTATTTTATGCCCTGCTAACAGCATTTTCACTATCACAGTGTATGCAGATTGGTGGCACAGACTTTGTCCATCTAGGAAGTGGTGTAGCAAGTCAGCCTCCTCCCCACATTTGTCTAAAGCTATAAACTCAGATTTCATAGTTGATCTAGCTATAACAATCTATTCTAAGGATTTCCATGCTACGGCAGCACTTCATAGTGTAAAAACATACCCACTAGTAGACTTCGTATCTTTCTTATCAAATATCCAATTTGCATCAGTATATCCTTCTAGGGCCGCTGGATATCTTGAATAGTATAGTCCATAACTCCGAGTATATCGTAATTACCTCATTACTCTTACAATGGCTTTACAATGTTCAGCTCTAGGATTATCATGAATCTACTTAGTTTATTTACAGTATAGGCTATATCAGGTCTTGTACAGCTCATCAAGTACATCAGACTACATATCACTATAGAGTACTCTACTTGACAGATACTCTCATATTTATTTTTGGGCAAATGTACATTTATATCTATCGATGTTTTTGATTCACCAGTGTCATCTTTGCTAAATTTTTTAAAAAATAGGTTCTACATAATAAAACTGACTTAAAATAAGTTTATTTGATGTTTTTTTGTTTTTAATTCCCAATATAACATCTACAAATCTCATGTCTTTCCTATCAAATCTAGATTTTAACATGTCTTTCATAGATTTGATCATCTTATCATTACTCCCAATGATAAGTATGTCATTAACATATATACACACAATGACATATCCATTTTATGTATCTTTAGCATATATACATGTATCACATTCATTGATTTTAAATTCAATTAACATAATGTGACTGTCAAATTTCTCATGCCATTATTTTGGTGTCTGTTTCAAATCATACAATGATTTGACCAATTTACATACTTTCTTTCCTTGCCCAGTAGCAGAAAACCCTTATGGTTATTTCATGTAGATTTCTTCCTCTACATCTTCATTTAGAAAGGCTGTTTTCACATCCATTTGATGTACTTCAAGATTTCACAAAGCTGCAATTGCAAGTACCATCTTAATGGAGTTTATTCTCGACATCAAAGAATATGTATCAAAATAATCAAGACCTTCATTATGACTGTAGACTTTAATTACAAGTCTACCTTGTAATTAATTGATCCATCGACTTTCATTTTTCATTTGAAAGTTCATTTGGAACCCAAAGGTTTACAACCATGTGGAAGATCTACTAGTTCTCAAGTATAATTTTGTAAGATGGAATCAATTTCACTCTTAATGGCCTCTTTCAAAAAAGGACCTTCATTGGAGTTTACAACTGCATTGAAAGTTCTTGGTCCACTTTCAATCATATAGGTTATAAAATCAGGAACAAAATACTTTTATATCCTAACTCTTTTACTCCTTCTAGGTTGTACCACGACTTCTTCATCGTGGTCCTAACTATTTTCTTCATCAATAGTCTCAAGAAGTCTTTTTTAAGAGCTTGACTCTTCCTTGGACTTGTAAGGAAATACATGTTCAAAAAATGATACATTTTCTAGACTCCGTTATCGTGTTCTTGTGAATCTCAGGATTGCTAGATTCGCACACAAGGAACAGATACGCACTACTATTATTTGCATAACCAATGAAAATCGACCATTTTTTGTCCTATCTTCGCCTTTTTTGGTATAGATACCACCAATTTTGCAAGGCATCCCCACATTCATAAGTATTTGTATGAAGGTTTTTAAATTTCCATAACTCATATGGAGTCTTTATCCTCTTTCTTTTTGGGTCTTATTTAAAAGATAGTTATTCATCATATTGGCTTCTCCCACATGTTCTGAGGTAATCCAGAACTGATCAACAATGCATTCATCATTAATTTTTCCTCAACACAAGTTTCACATTTGTGATTTGAATCAATATGAAATGTTGATAAATTATTCAAGTTAATTCATTTACGCAATGTATCATAATTAACATAACCTAGTCTACCCAGTCATAAATTGGAAGACTCAAGCAATTAAGTAGAAGAACTAACTTTATTAATACCGGGTTTGACCAAAGTCATTACATTGAGTTTGAACATTCCGTCACACATATAACCTTTACCAACATACATTCTGCTCTTAGATAAAACACTTTTGTTTAACTCAAATACCATACAAAATCCATGATTATTCAGTAGTGAACCTGGCACAAGGTTCTTCAAAATTTCAGGTACATACAGGACATTGTTCAGAATCAATTCCTTCCTAGAAGTCATCTTCAAAATCATTTTTCCTTGGCCTTTGATCTACAGGTGACCAAGTTTCCCATGAACATCTTCTCTCCATGCTCGATAGCTTCGAAGGTAGAAAACATCTCATGATCAGAACACATGACAGGTAGCTCCAGTGTCAATCCACCATTCCTTTGGGTTTGATCCAACCATGTTGACCTCAGAGACCACTGCTGAGAGGTTGATATCAGAAACGTCTTGAGCAATGTTCTCAATCACGCTAGACTTCTTGTTTCTCTTAGACAATCTACTCTCAGAAGATTTGTGACCCATCTTATCACAATTGTAGCACTTGCCTTGAAACTTTGATATTTTAGAAACCCTTCATTTAGGTCCTAGCTTGTTTGGACCCTTTCATTTGTTGTTGGCCTTCTAAGTTTTGAAACCTTGACAATGCTCCACAATGTTAGCATTTGCTGCAGCAATAAGGTTTTCGGATAGCATATTATCTTCTTCAATTTGAAGTCAAATAATAAGATCATCGATGCACATTTCCTTTCGTTTGTGCTTGAGATAATTCTTAAAATCCTTCCACGCATGAGGTAATTTCTCAATAATACAAGCCACTTGAAAATTTTAACTCAGCATCATTCCCTCAACATGAATCTCGTGTAGGATAATTTATAATTCTTGCACTTGACTGATCACTGTTTTGCAATCCCCCATTTGAAACGCTAGAAAGTGGACCACGATAAATTTCTTGACACTTGCATCCTCAATCTTGTACTTTCGTTCAAGAGATTCACATAGCTCCTTTGTTATTTTCTTGTTAGAATAAACATTATATAAGAAATCAGCAAGACCATTCATTATGTAATTCCTACATAAATAATCAGAATATTTTCAAGCATCAATGTCACTAATCATTTGAAAATCATGCTCATCATCATTGAGCTTAGGAGCTTCTTCAGTCAAGTATTTTACCAGATTCAGGGTGATCAGGTAGAAGAGCATCTTTTGTTATCTTCTTTTGAAATTCAGACCGTTAAATTTCTCAGGTTTCTCTCTGTGAGAAATAGGCATCGGTGCCATACGAGCCACATGTGTCACAGCAGGGTTTTGCACACCCAATTTGGCATTTGAGCCTCAATAGTATGGTTATGCCCTTGGTTTTCAACTGCATGCTTCGCTAGAACATTTTTGTGATTTTAGTTGCCATATTTTCTTATCTGAAAAATAAACCACAAGTATATCAACACTTTTGAAAATTATGTTATTTTCTCAAAGATGAAAATATTCTAATTTTTCATATATTTTTCAAAATAAACCAAATAACACTTTTACAGATAATTGCCAAGATGAACTGGTGGGGTTCTAAGACTCAATCCAAGACCAGCCCTCTCGACAGTATTCAGTTCACAGGTAATTGGAGGGATAAGTCCTCTTAAATTCCAATATTTTAGACAAAACTTCTATGTGTAGTTACTTCCTGTTTCAAAATTTTAGAGAATATTAAAAATAAAATTTTTAGGTTGGAAAAAATCAAATCAATTTATAAAAATAATTTTTGGAGAACTTTTGAAAGCCAAATTAATTTCCAAAATTAATCCTATAACATAATAACTTGTATAGAAATAATTGTTTCAAGATTATTGAAAATAGTGTATTGCATTATGAGATTAAATAGAAATAACAATAATACAACAATTCTGTAAATATATTAATTACAATAGGTAAAGAGTATAATTATGAATAATAATGCAAATACAATTACGAAATGCAAATACAATTACGAAATGCAAATAAAGTAAAACCAACGTTAAATAAATTAGAAGGAATGACAGTATATTGAGAAATCAAATCGAGTCCTGTTTACACAGTTTCCTGAAAATAGTTACGCCACATCACTTGTCGTACTAAGGTCTGTTTTCTAAGATAAAACGGTTTGAGACAACTGAAGAGCACCCAACTTCACCACCTTAATTGAATTGAATTGTCAGAATTCTACCACCAGAGTGACGACGCAAAACCAAGACTTGAACCAAAAAACCAAACCATCGACAGAACCAGAAATAAATCAAACCAGACCGAACCAAAAACTGAACCAAAAAATGAAACGGGGCCGAACCGAAAACTGAACCAAGAAAACTAAGAAAAAATGTGAAGACCAAGAATTGAGAGAAAAATAGAGCTAGAATGCTTCTTTGTGTGTTAAATTGGGAGGGAATGCCTCTTTTTATACTACTCATGGGAAGAGGTGTCATAAAGGATATTTAACCCATTAAAAGGTCATTTAACCAAAACTAAGTCTAAAAATGTTTTTTCCTTTAAATTGTAAAATAAAAAATGTTTTGGGCATTAAACTATAATTTTTTTTCATATTATGTGATATTTGAGCTTCTTATGAGAAGGAAAAATAAATCTGGAGTAAAAAACAGCACATTGAGCCATATAGAGAGAGTCTCTAGGCTTATCAAGTTATAAATTTTGATATAAGCATATCTATATATACCACTCTAACTTTTCTTCCTTTCCAATATAGAATTTATATAATTCTCACCTATTTTTTCATTCTCATTTAGTTCATTTTGGAAGATAATTTCTCATTCATCCCAAAGCCAATGTTGACAAATTAATAATCAATTTCGATGTACTCGTGGAGCAGAACTCAAAAATCTGAAGACCTTACACTTTAACTTAGTTGGTCGCACTTAAAAATTTATCTAAAATTGATCTACGAAAATTGTGTATAAAATACTCATTTTCCAACAATGTTATCCTGTTGGGGATCTCAATATAAGGGCATTTGTATGTTAAATTGTGGTCGTCTGTGCAAGAACGGATGACCATGATCACCTTGACGCTTCATGCTTGTGCCGAGGTCAACATACTATTTTTTGTTTTATCATTTTTCCAGAATAAATTGAGGTCGTCCATTCTAGATAGAGCATGAACATTTTTTATGAAGTTAAGTAGTATTGATTTTCACATAAAAATCCTTGTAGTTAAATGAATGTAGGGAAAATAGTAGGAAAAGACAGTTTTTTTGGGCGGAGTTGCAAAAATGGCCAAAATATGGTGGTAATAATTTATTTAACAAAATTACACAGTGGTAAATAATTTATTTACCATATTTCGACCATTTTTGCAAAAAAACAATTTCTTGACATTTTTACAATTTGAGCTAGGAAAGAGGCCATTTTTTCAGTTCTCCCTTTAATGTAGTTAATTAAACTATTTTTTGTATCAAATCAAACAAAAAATACTAATGACAAGTTAGGTAAGTACAGTTAGTTAAGCCCTCACACTTATACTCTAGAGTTCGTGAGTTCGAATCATATTTCTCTATTCTCTTCAGAATTTGTAATGTAACTTTAAAAAAAATAGAAAATACTAATTACTAAATATCAACTATTTCTTGAAATGCATACAGATAAAATAAATATCTAAATATTCAATTAATACTTGTGCCTTCCTTGTCCACCTTATTCATAATGCAAAATTCTTTTGTTCTTTATTTAACATCATTCATCCAAAATATATATCAATAAGAGTAAACCAAAAGATTGTACTAACCATGAAATAATTGTTGGAAAAAATAATTTGCGGAAATGTAGCTAAAAATGAAACCCCTAATTTTAATAGAATTTACCAAACAATAATTTATGACACTTATGATAGAGGATACATAATCTCTTTGTTCGAATGAATATTTAGTATTTTGACAGAAAATAGAGTGAATTATTGAGTGAAGATACAATTTTTTTTACAATAAAATGTATAGTGTTAGGCCCGTTAAGAAATTGAGGCCTACGTATGAGTAGGAATATTGAAAATTAATTCAAATACGTAAATTAATCTCAAGTATTAATGACAATTTTTTTTGTCAAATAAAAAATTCTCATTTAAGAAAATAAAAACGGACATAGGAGTTCTTGTTCCACAGAAAATGAAACATCACTAAATGATTCACCAAGAATAATTGGTTCAGTAGCCGACTCCCTCTCTTTTTCACAAATATGGGTTAGAACATTCTTCTTTCTAGGGCAAAAATTAAACTCTACATTCGAAAACCCCCAGCAATCTTGTGAATATAAGAAACCAGAGGCCTAATTTCTGGAGCTTGGGTAAGCTTTTATTGGATAGTCTCAATTAGTTTTAGATATGATGAAATTTATACAAAATTATGTATTTTAAATATGTTTTGTCATGAGTTTTGAAAAATCAAATGTTGGACTTTCTAAAAAAATAGTTAATGCAGCAAATTGAGTTAAAATTAATAGTTTTTATATTTAGTTAGTTACTATTACAACTTTTTATTTTTACTATTACAACTTTTTATTTTTAATGTATTATATTTAGTTATTCATTTTTTATCTCTCATATCCATTGATTAAACCTCTCTTGGATATATATATATATATATATATATATATCAATCTCAATTTATCTCCTTGCATTTTCCCCCTTTTTATCTATCTCTCCCAATAATCTGGATTTCTCTCTCTTTACCATTTATCTCTCTCCCCCCTCTTCATCTCCCCCCTCCTCTCTCCATCTCACTCTAATTATATTTTTTTAGATTGGTCATTAGTTGTTTAGTTCATTCCTCCGGTTCAAGTAAGTGGGTTTACATAGTGATGTGACTATGATGTTATAATTGTATATGTCTTTACATTTAATATATGTTCAATCATTTTTCAATAATGTTTATATTCATGAACACTTTAGTAATTATTTAATGTTCAGTTATTAATTTGATTATCCAGAGATAAATATATATGTCTAATTATATGTTAGTATATCATTATGTCTAATTTCGTTATATGTATTAGTATACATTATATGTTTACTTGTGAACCATATGGTCAATTATTATCATGCATTAGACTCTATATGTTATGAAGTTAAATTAATTCAAGTGGTAATTATGCAAGATATCAATTTAAGCACGAGCCTTAGTTAACACAAAATAAGGGTTGTTCAAGTTTTATTCTTTTATACGAATCGGGTGTCATCTATTCATGTTTTAGTCGCATATGGGCGGTCACATATTGGGTGTCACCTGTAACTTTTTTAGTCACTCATGAGGTGCCACATGTTCACGTTTTCCGTCACCTATGAGTGTCATCTGTTTCTGTCACCCAATGTGTGTCATCTGTTTTCGTCACCATTGTGTGTCATATGTTTCATCGCCTAATTCGTCATGTTACTTTTCAGTTCTCGTGTGAATAGTTATGATTAAGTTGTTAACTAGGGAATATGTCGAGACAAGATATGATTAATATTGTTTTATGATTCTGTTTGAGACACGTATTATCTACATGCTACATTGAGCTAAGACACGATCAAGTACGTTACGTTATTTCATTTACGATATATGTCAAGTTTAGTTATGTTATGTTGTAATTGCATTTATGACATGTGGATGTATGTTATTATATGAGTTTACTTTGATTATTTTAAAATATTCACTCCCACACAGTTGTTTACGATGTGGGTGGTGATGGCGAGCAACATGAGCGAGAGACCGCCATAACCAGTTAGATTTGTATAGGAAGTTAAGATTTTCAGTTTACAAATTGCTTTAAGACTTGGGGAAATATTTTCTGTTAAACTTTTAAATAGTTTATTTTACATTGTGCTTTTTTACGAATTAAGATGGGTGAAAACTTCATGAATTATGAATTTCATGGTTTGACTTTATTTCAAAGGTTAATTTAGTTTTATCAAGGTTTTATCAATTATGCATTTATGACGTTTTATTGCTTCTGCTATTTAATGATAAACATTTAGATCATGGATAAATTTAACACTTTCGCTATTTAAGGTCAAGGTTTTCCTATAATGGACAAATTAAGATTTAATTTTCAATTTTCTTAAATAAGGATTTGTTTTGAATTGAGGATTTTTTAAATTATAAAATTACATGCATATTTAACCTTCGGGAATCAAAACGTTACACCACATAATGTATAAGAAACATCAATATTCATTCCATGACAAGCCAAATTTTCCTTACATGCCAAATAATTATTCGGTGATCACCACATAAAGTTAAGGAGATTAGGAGGTATTTTAATTCTCCATAAATGCTTCCACACCTCCGGAGAAGTATGCGAACTACTATTTGACACTTATTTCTTCATCCCCACTCTTCCATCTTGCATTTTTGAAAAGCAAGCTTATATCTCGACTTGACCGAGTATACCCCATTGCCATTAAAATGCCAAAGTAAATTGTCTTTGTTGCCAAATCTACAAAACGAAATCATTTTAATCACTTCAATATCATATGGGACAAACACAGCTTCAATGATCTCCCCATTCCACCCTAAACCATTACGCATAATAAGATCTTTAACAAGTAAAGGAAAAAGTTTTGGGGGAAGCTATTTTAAACGAGTGTAGTCTACGCAACCAAGAGTCTTCCCATATATTAATGTACTCCCCGTTTCTCACCACTCACCTCAAACCTCCTAACGAAACTTTTCTCCCTCAATGAGGCTTCTCTATACCCACAAAGCCCTATGTCACATCTTAGTATTAAGAGATTGGTTATTTGGATGATTATATTTTTTTGAATTTATCTAAAGAATTTTATACTTTTTTAAATAAAGAATTTTATACTGATGTCCATCAACTTCACATCACCACTTGTAATTTTTTTTCATCATTTTTTTCATTTTCAATGCACATGTCTAATCAATTTAATAATCTTTTCTTCTTCTTCTTCTTATTCTTTTTTTTAACGAAACTTTCTTTAAAACTTAAAGGGTTCAAGTAAATTTTAATGACTACTTGAATATTTCAAGTAGTTATTTTTTATCAGTCAACACGCATACACCAGGTGACTACTTGAATGGCTCAAGTAGTTGTTTATGACTACTTGAACCCTTCAAGTAGTTGTTTATGACTACTTGAAGGGTTCAGTAGTTGTTTATAACTACATGAACCCTTCAAGTAGTTGTTTAAGACTACTTGAAGGGTTTAGTAGTTGTTATTTTTTTTTATAATTATCTATACACCAGGTGACTACTTGAATTGTTCAAGTAGCTTTTTATGACTACTTGAAGAGTTTAAGTAGTTTTTTATAATAACTTGAGTTTTTTGCGTCAAAAAATAGAAGAAAATGAACTTTGAGTACTCGAATGGCTCAAGTAGTTATTTTTTTTCAGCAATTACCCATACAGCAGGTGACTACTTGAATGGTTCAAATAGATTTTTATGACTACTTGAAGGGTTCAAGTAGCTTTTTATAACTACTTCAGCATTTTTTGTGTCCAAAAAATTAGGAGAAAATGAACGTTGAATACTTGAAGAGTTTAAGTAGTCATAAAAAGTTACTTGAACCCTTCAAGTACTTAACGTTTCTTTTTTCTTATTTTTTTTACGTAAAAAGGTTCAAGTAGTCATAAAAAGTTACTTGAACCCTTCAAGTAGTCATAAAAAATTATTTGAACCCTTCAAATAGTCACCTGATGTTTGGATTATTGACTGAGCAAATAAAAAACAACTACTTAAAATGTTCTATTAGTCATAAATAACTAATTAAACTTTACAAGTAGTCACCTGATGTATGAGTTATTGATTGACAAAAAAATAACTACTTGAACCCTTCAAGTATACATAAACAACTACTTGAACCCTTCAAGTAGTTACTTATTTTGACTTCCAGAATAAAAATCACTACTTGAAGGGTCCAAGTAGTTTTATTTTTTTTGTCAATCAACATTCATACACCAGGTGACTTCTTGAAAGGTTCAAGTAGTTGTTTATGATTATTTAAACTCTTCAAGTAGTTGTTTATGACTATTTAAAACCTTCAAGTAGTTATTTATGACTACTTAAATCTTCCAGGTAGTTGTTTATAACTACTTGAAGGGTTCGAGTAGTTATTTTTTTCAGTCAATCACCTATACATCAGGTGACTACTTAAAGGGTCAAGTAATTGTTTATGACTACTTGAACCCATTAAATAGTTATTTTTTGTTTGGTCAGTCAGCTACCCAAGTAGCTTTTTATGATTACTTGAACATTTTTTACATCCAAAAAATAAGAGAAAAGGAATTTTGAATACTTGAAGGGTTCAAGTAATTTTTTATGACTACATAAACCCTTCAAGTACTCAACGTTCTTTTTCTTCTATTTTGTGACGTAAAAAAGACTTAAGTTATTATAAAAAGCTACTTGAACTCTTCAAATAGTCATGAAAAATTATTTGAACACATCAAGTAGTCACCTGATGTATGTGTGTTGACTGATAAAAAAATAACTGCTTGAAGGATTCCAATAATCATAAAAATTTACTTGAACCCTTCAAGGTTTAAAAAAAGTTACGTTGAAAAGGAAAGAATAAGAATAAGAATAAGAGATTATTAAATTCAATAGACATATGCATTGCAAAAGAAAAAGAAATGACGAAAAAATATAGAGTTCTCAACTGGTGATGTGAAGTTAGTGGATCAAGTGTATAAAATTTATTATTTTCAAAAAAGGTATGAAATTCTTTAGCCAAATTCAAAAGGATATATTTATCTAAATAACCCTTAAGAAAATCATAATTCTTAAAGTTGTTATTCCTCAAAACTGTATAAAGAAGCGAAGAAGTATTCCTCATCATTCTCCACCCTTACTTAGCTAAAAGAGCTAGATTAAAAGCAGATAAGTCTCAGAACCCTATATCCCCAAATTTCTTTGGTTGCAATGGAGTCCCCCACGAACGCTAGTGAATCCTCTTCTATGAGAAGAGTTCCACCAGAAGCCAGCTACCTTACTACAATTTTTCTTATTCAACGATGTAGGAATTTTGAAACAATATATCGCATAGTTTGGGATAGCAAAAACAATCGCTTTAACAATAGTTTATCTTCCTGTCGGTGAAAGGAACCTGTCTGACCAGCTTGTAGGTTTCGAGATAACCCTAATCGATTAACTCCCATTTCACACTCTCTGCGATAGAGAGAGGTGATCGAGAGAACCTATGTTCTCTCTCGCTTCTATTCTCTCTCTATCTCTCTCTTCTCTTCTCCCTCTCACTCTCTCCCTCTCTCTCTCACTCACTCTCTCCCCCTCTCTCTTCCTTATCTTCTCTCTCTTCTTTCTCTCTCTGTCTCATCGATGAAGCACCGTTGAGCTCTAACGACAAAACATAGGATTCTTCAAGCTCTGAAAGAGAGGCATTACAATAAAGGGGCTTAGGAGGCCCAAGAGTAACCATAAGATCTATGTAGGTAAGTGAAAATTGTCTTGCCTTTGCTGTCGAAAAAGGTCATGAAGAAGCGGGTCAAGCATTTTAAGAGCCCAGAGTGACCGTAAGATCTTTGTTAAGGTACTTCAAATTTTTCTGTGTTCGATCTCATTTGTATGTGTGCTGAGTTGTATTTTCCAATGTATGTGTTCACCGAGTTGTCTATTGGTGTATGTATCCAAATGCTATATGAATTAATAATATAGCCAAGTGTTATGTTAAAAGTTGTAACTAATCTGCTTGTTCGTGTGCGTTTGATTAGTATTGCCAAGGAGAAATGTTTGTTGCCTAGTCGAATTAACTAATAATTAATTAGATATGCTTTGGTTGTTTGTTTTAGTTTAAAATTGTAGAATAGTTTGTAATTAAGAGGGTGTTGCTATCAATTGAACGAATCGTGGCTCCTAGAAGATATAGGACAAAGATATTCCATATTCCTAGCTTAAAGCTCTACTCAGACAGGTAAAAACTTTTTAGGTTTAATATTCTAGTGTCAATATTTATATGTTACAGTATTTTGACTTGTATCTTAAGCCTCTCACAAGTAATTTATTATCATTTTTCTATTTAACTTGCTTATGAACATCTAAAGAGAATCTTTCTCGTTCAGTCAAACTAGAACTCTACCTTATCGTAGTTATGAGATATAACTGCAACATTTCTTTTTCACTGCTCTAAGCTGCATAGAAAATGTCCAACAATACATTTTACTATTGTTGCTCTCATTGCTATTAGTATTCCCTTTTTATAGTTGTTGAAGAATCAAATGTCAAGTTCTACCTTGATGGTTTCTCTATTTGTCTTCCAGGTACATGAAAAATGAATTGATAAAACTTGGCATTCATATAAACGGTGATCCAATAGAACCATTGTCGACTATAGTGCATAAGTATAATGTAGCATTTGATTATATGTGCATTCTCATTCATGCTTGTGTAAGAAGTTGATTCGTCATTCAATCTTCTCACTATTTTTAGTGATATATTTAATGAAAATTGTTAACAAAGTATAAGATAATTGTAGTTTGTATCATAGGTTTATGTTCTATAATGGTGGTTTTGTTGAAAAATACCTCCATTATGAGAATCGATAATAGGTTGTTCTTACATGAGTGTCGTACATGGTTCAATGTTGAGTTTAAAGATTCTCCAACTTTAGAGTTTATTCATCAGAAGAGTAAATGAGGGCTAAGAGAAATTGTAGAGGTTGGTAAGGAGTAGGTAATCAAGTAATAGTGTAATATAGTATTGAGATTTTTCTTCATTCGAGTAACATGTATTTTTAGTTATCGACAAGAGAGAAATGTTGGATTTTGTTTTATAATTGTGAAATTACACTTATATTATACTCAACATTCAATTTCTTCTCTATCATTTGTAGGCCCATTGAAAAACTCATATATACTCAAAATATGAAGAAACATATCAACATGGTAAGATGAATTTCTCAATTTATACTACTCAAATATACTCTTATTTTCCATCCCTGATGAAGAAGAGGGGTATTGAAGATATGGATCTTCTACCAAGGACTGCACATGAGGTCACTTAAATACTTAAATAAGTTAGTCTTGACATAGGGAGGGCTAAGAAGAGGGAGGGGTCATTTATGAACATGTGGTGCCATCCACCTGATCTTTTCTTCTTATTCTAAGCATTTTTCTTCCATTTTATTTGGCACTTTCAAGTATTTGTTGGCTGGTTGTCTATGTGACATGGGCACTTTTTAACACTTAATGAGTTTTTTGTCCTGCATTTGTTATTCAGTCTCATTAATTTCATCATCAAGGCATTCTGGTATGATTTCTTACAGTTATGAGGATGAGAAATTAATTCTTTCTAAAAATTGTGTTCTAAATGTCAACTTTCTATGTTCTATTTAGTCTGGGAGCACTTATGCTTCTTTCTGAATATGCTTTGGGAAATAAATGTTTTCATTTTTTTTCCTTTTACATAGAGTATGTTGCGATGCTAGTAAGATGTTCCACGGTGAGCTTCCACTACGGGTCGAGAAAGGTTGTCGTCATGTAGATCTTACTGGTCTTTCTCCTTCTTTTTCTCTTTTACTCTATGTATATGCTTTTTGTTGAATCTTGCCAAGTTTCACTTGATTATGGGTTTTCTGGTGGTGGATAAATTAACAATGATCGCACTGAGTACTCGTTAGTTTAGTTTTTGCTTCACTATTTTTTGGAATATATCTTGTTTTAGGTTCTCTTGTGTAATCTTTATTTTCTCAGCTAAATCTTGAAGAGCGTTATGTTTGTTTTTCAGGAAACTTTTATGATTTTTCTGTTTGTTGCATTTTTTTGCTCATGAATATTCATGATTGTGCCTAATTCCATGCATTCTCTTATATTTGGTTTGTTTGATTCCTTGTTTCCGCTGCCAGACCTCTAGACTTTATATGTATTTTTTGTTCAGAAAATTTTACTAATAAAATAGAATAAGTCATTTACCCCCAGCCCCCCCTCTCTTTTTCTCTCTGCCTGATTTCCCTCGAAGCATTTCCTTTTGTTTTAAGTTATGGTTTAGGGTTTTTTGATTTATGGATCTTGAGCTTCGATACAAGATCCAAGGTAATATTAACATTCTCTCTCTCAAATTCTCTATGATGTATGAAATTCTCATTTTTTTTGTCAGAGTTATGAAATTCTCATTTATTAATGAATGCATATCACATCTCTTGTGGAGGTCCTTTAAAATTTCTTTTTGTGGTGAAAAGTACAGAAGATCCTTCTTACCATGTTGTATCCCGATTGCTATCTGATTTCAAGGCATGTGTAAGTTCAATATGTATTTGCATGGTACTTACCCCTTCGTAATGTTCCATTGGGGCTCGCTTGTCAAAAGCTAGAGCAACTGAGTCCCAAGCATTACAGATAATTGATGTTTATTAGATTTATTGCCTGCATGATCTAGGAATTTTATATGTTAGTCAAAGAAAGCACATTTGGTTATTCCTATATTGTTCTCACCCTCTACAACTTCTTTAATGTTTCATTAAAAAACTTAGTCAAATGTAGCAAAATTTCTAGATCTTACTGCTTATTCATCAATAACTTCTTTACTGCAGGTAAATTGTCTGATGAAGATAATGATAGCACGTATATAGAGTTTGCATGGTCAAATCGTTAACATTTCTTTCTTTTTCCCTTTTTTTGCATGTAGTCTTAAACGAAGTCAGAGCAGTACAACCCTAACCCATTGCATCTTCATCTCTTACTTAAGGTACTCTTACTCCACCTAAAACCTCTTTAGTCTTATTGCATTTTTGCTTCTATAAAATATCTTAGTCAATCTTAATCTTGGATTAGAAAAAGACAAATTCATCTTAGGAGAAAGAATGATCAAATTCAAGCTTCTTTTGTTTAGTATCTAAATTTGGGTTGTCGTTAGTGATTATTAATTTATCAATTGAAGACTCTTCATTTGAGATTGAACTTTCATTCTTTATCACTCAAGATATCATAAACCTGCTTTTCTGTAGTGGCAATATATCATAAACTTGCTTTTCTGTTATGTTGTTCGAATTTGCTGTTATAAATTTCACTTTTAAAATTTAGGAATTATGCATAAAAAAGTCTTCATGTATGGTAATTTAATTCTGAAATTTAATATTGAAATAGTTGCAATTACGTCTTACTTTCTTTTCAATTTATAATTGTTTTCATAGGTGTTTGTTTATTTGTTTATGTATGCTTTTTGCTTTGTTTTTTTATCTTTATCTGATTTAATTCTTTGAGTTGAGTTTGTGGTTGTGGAGAAGATGGTGTTGAAGATTAAAATTAAATCATATTAATGAAAATCTGTCATGGAAAGTAAGTTTTTACCTTTCCATGATAGTTTTTTTAAAAGACCATTTAATAATGGGGATTCCCCATCATTATAGGTGTTTTGTGGCACCTATAATGACGGGCAATCTCCGTCATCAAAAGTATTTTGGCGACATCTTTTGATGAAGGTTTTTAGTAAAATGAGTTTAGATGACATCTCGATAGATGACAGTCACTTGCCTGCCAGTATAGGATTTTGATGATGGATTTTCACCGTCATCTAAGCCCCTTTTGTAGTAAAGTTCGTACTGATGAAACCTGTAGGTTATGACATATGGACAAATTCTTGTAACCCTCCATTTAGAAAAGGCATTATTTATGTCAATCTGTTGAACATCCCAATTATATGTGATGGTAAGAGACAAGATGATTATGATGGTTGAGGGTTTAACTACGGGACTGAAAGTGTCAGTGCTATCAAATCCAGAATATTGCTGAAAACCCTTAGCAACAAGTCTAGCCTTGTGCTTTAGAACTGGGCCATCAAAATGGTATTTAGTCTTATAAATCCATTTATTATGCACAATGTTATATTAGGAGTTTTTGGAACAAGTTCCCAAGTATTGGTCCTCATAAGAGCCTCATAATCATTTCTCATGGCAGCAAACCATTTTGGATTAGCTAATGCTTTCTTTATAGAAGTAGGGTCAGATTCAATAGTGCACATATTGGAGATAAAACGACTTAGGTTTAAAAATTCAATGTTTAGATCTAGTGACCATAGGGTGTATTGATTGTTTTGAGACTATTTTGTCAGGAGAAGGTTGAGAGGATCTACACTGCCTGGTGTTTCTAGGTTACTCATCATTTGTAAAAAAAGGTTGATTACTGTACAAAGACTCAGAATCACTAACAAGGACATTAGTAGGAGATTCAATATAAGTGTGATTAAAAGATGTAAGTAAAGTATTCCTAGAATTGATAACAGGAGAGATAAGAGAAGTTGAACTTACAGGTTGTAAAGATGGTGAAGAAGAACCTTTTGAAGAAGAACTTTGAGGTGGATTTGTATCATTTGTAGCCATTGATTTGTGAGACTTCTAGAAGAGATTAGGAAACATAATAGGTGACATAATTGAAAAGTTTAAGGTACTATTAGTTGATGATTTTACTAGGTCATGAACATTGATATCCTTTATGAGAATCAGAATAACCCAGAAAAACACAATGGATGGTTTGAAATTGAAATTTATGTTGATTGTAAGGCCTAATGTAAGGAAAACAATAACTACCAAAGATTCGAAGAAAACTAAAATAAGGTAGTTTTGAGTATAACCATTCGAATGGAGATTTATTTTCTAAAATTGGAGTAGGGAGCCTATTTATAAGATAAATAGTAGTGCTAAATGATTCCCACTAAAAAATAAGAGGAAGTTGAGCTTGGGCCAATAGAGTCAAACCTGTTTCTATTATTTGCCTATGTTTTCTTTCAATTTTTCCATTTTGCTAGTGAATGTAAGGACAATGGTACATAAATGTTATACCAAGTTAGTCTAGAGTAGGTTTTAGGCTCCTAAATTTACCTCCCTAGTCTGTTTTGATGCCTTTGACTTTGGAATTAAATTGTCTTTCCACAAAGGGCATGAATTGAAGAAAAATAGATTTTGCTTCATATTTAAGCCTTAATGAAAATATTTAACAGAATCTAGATCTTCAACTATACTTAAGTGGTACCTATGACCTTTTAGAGAACCCCATATATCCGCATGGGTTAATTCAAAAGGTGAAGTAGTATGTTGTTCAACAGATGGAAAATAATTTGAACTCAATTTACCAAATTTGCATGCATTATTGAAAGATGGAACAAAAACATAAGACATATTATTGCATTGAAGTATATTTTTCAGAACAATGCTTGAGGGATTCCCAAGTCTTTGATGTAAAAAATTGATATCGTTACAGAATTCAGAACTGAAACTTTTACTACTAATAGGAAAAGTATTATGACTAACATATTTAAGACTATGATGAACAATAGGCAATTTGCAAAAATTATCATGACCAACCGAATTATGTAAACTAAAATAAGTAGTTTCATCGCTTGCTAAGACTTTGTTTGCGGGAGTAGAATTCCGAATTAAAGGCAGCTTTGAAGCAGAAGACTTCTTGATGACAAAATGATACAAACCATCTCTAAGAACTCCTTGTAGAAAGACCCACCTCGAACTCTTATCATTGATAAAATAGAAAATTGAATCAAATTTTATGGTAACATGATTGCCAAGGGGCAGTTTGGATACATTTAAAAGATTTTTAGTTATGGAGGGAACACAAAGAATTTGACTTGGAGATAAAGACAGAATGTGAGAATCTGAAAATTTCCTGTTGTTATGAACATCATTAGCCAACAAAATTTTTGAACTACCTATGTGAGAGATAGGTAATAACTCACCATTTTCCACCATGAGTTTGCCTTTATCTTTATAGTCTCATTTCAAGGACAAATTCTCCAAATCATTTGTGATATCATTTGTTTCCCCCACTATCCAGTTACCATGAGTTATCAGTGACTGATGAAGGTGTTTCAATGTAGGTAGAAATGTTGGAACTCGTTGAATTACCATTTGGTGGGTGACTTTGTTGTGAGTTGTACTCTGGTTGTTGAATCTCGGAGTCAAATCGATTATAACAGGTGTAAGCACTATGGCCTATACGTTTGCAAATTTGACAGACTGGTCTGGGCATTCCTCTTCCATGACCACAACCTCTACTTCTTGAATTATGCGTGCCTCGACTGGTAAAGTTGTTACCTCATCCTCATCTATTTTTTGAAGAGTTAAACATGGTAGCATTGGCAAATGGACTTGACAGATCTACTAAGGTACTGACAGTAGAATTATTCTACTCCAAACGTATTTCTTGGCTTTGTATAAGAAACTAGGCTTCTTGAACTGAGACAAGTTCTTGTCTTGAGGTAAGATTGATGACCACATGATCATAATCATTCTCAAGACCTCCCAGGATGTATAGCAGCAACTCTTCATATGAGATGTTTTGTCCTGATATATTATCAGCAATATAGCGCATCTTAAGGATATAGTTATTTACAGTTGAGGGTCACTTTCTGGTAGGCTGAAGTTGAAGTCTGAGTTGCAGAAGTTTGAATTTTTAGTTTGTGACAAAATGACCCTCAACAACAGTTCAAACTTCATGAGAAGACCCATAACGAATCGCATAACCGCACAATGACTCGGAGATGGAAGACAATAACCAACTTAGAAGAAATTGATTGATTCGAGTCCATGATGAGAAATTAGGGTTGAGAGAAGTTTTAGAGGAAACAAACCTGAGCTATCTTTGGTGAGTTTAGTGATAAACTGAGATGGACGAACAGATCTGCCAAGAAGAAAGTCTTCTAACCCATATGAGCGTACAAGTGGATTGATTTGAGAACACCCATAATTAATGATAATTTCCACGATCAAGATGAATTTGGATAGGAATCAAAGTCTTTGGAATTAAACTCTCAAGATCTGTGAGAACTTAAGGTTCAGAAGTTCTCGAAGTGGTAGACATGGCCGAAGAAATTTACAAACAAGATTTTGGAGAAGAGAAAGAGAAAAGGATAAAAAAAAGGAGTGAAAAAAATTATAGCTCTAATACCATGTTTGAATTCAGAGAAGATTGCTACTTTCTCATTAAACTCACAAAGGAGAAGAATTACAGAATATATAGAGCTTGTCAGTACAGACACATGCAAGCCAACTTACAGAAAGTTAACTATAAGCTAACTATACAAACAGTAAATAACAGAATCAATAACCAGATAAAAGAGCTTACAAACTAACTAACCACTATTACTAACATCGGGAAGCTTTTCGTTGGTCTGGTGGTCGGAAATGTTGGAAATGCATGAGCTGTTATTTTTATTTTCTTTAAATAAATTAATTTTTTGGAGAGTGAGCTTTTAAAATGATCATTAATTATTTTCTCACTTTCGCCATTTCAAGGACTTCAACCCTGAAAATTATATTAGCTATCAAACTGCCAAAGTCAGACTATTTTGATTGAATTTTTACACGCAACGACACACCATATCTGAATTCATACGCCACCCACTTTATCTCATTAAGGCGGATTTTATTTAGTAAATAAATTATTTATAACGCAACTTTTATATACCGAACTTACATGTCATTAGACATAAGATTTTTTATATATGGAGTATAACAACTAAGTATACCACTTCAAATATAATCTTGTGCTTGTTGCATTTCACGTAAAATTTAAATTAATGGACGACAAATGAGTGAGAAATTTATGTAAATTGATTTGGACAATTACTTTGTTGACACAACTTTTATGTCAATTGATCTTTACAAAATTTTGTACATTCAGTAAAAAAAAATTACATCAACTGCTCCGTGCATTTACAGCTGAAATTCCTACAGTATATATAAAACCCAAAACAAACAGAGAATATGTTGAAAAATGGCGATTTTGAGGCAACAAAGAGTTGCATGGAAAAAGGTTCATTATTCTATCTACACGTTGTTGCAAAACCGCAATGAACATAACTAGAAGGTCAGTATTCTTCTTGGCCATGGAGGTCTCTCTTCCTTGAATCCGAACACTACCTACAAATTTTAGCTTTAATGACAATGTGGTTTTGTCATGTTATCTATCAGATAATCATCTTTGTGAATTTTTAGAAAAACTATAATAAAATTCACTTTTGATGACGTTTTCCTCCGTCATAAAAAGATTTGTAAAATCTCGATTGTTGGCCTTTTATGGCAGAAAATCCCTATCATTAAAATGTGCAATTGTTTTTAAAGAAACTGTCATGGAATGACAAAAATTATATTTCGATGACAGTTTTTATAAAATAACTGTTATGGAAAGGAAAAAATCTTCGTATGACATTTTTTATAAAAACTGTTATGGAGAAAGACAAAAAAGTTTCCGTATGACAGTTTTTATAAAAAAACTGTCGTAGAAAGGTAAAAAACTACCTTTCGATGACACATTTTTATAAACATTTATGTCAATTGTATAGAAAATGGGAATTTGTAATTCAAATGTGTATGGGCTCAGATTGTTACACAAAAGTCAATTTAGAGGAAACCTAGAGAAACTAACAATAAACATGGTGGGGAGTAAGTAATGAGATTATATCTAGCCTATAGCTTCTTCCTTGGTATGCTATTATCGTCCATCTTATACCCTTATACTCGGAAACATCTGCAGTTAATAATAAGAAAGAGGGTTCAATTTCAATTATAAAGAGGATCTTGAAAAGGAATATTCTCTAGAAGTGTTTATCCGCTCTTCAAAGCCTTCAACAGAAAAAGGAGGATTTGTTATCACTTAGTTATAATTTTCATGTATAAATACAAGGATGTACGACTCTAAAATTCATTCAGATACAAGTAAACTACTATTCTAGAGTCCATTACTCTCATTCTTTCTCTCTGCATTAATTGTGAAGATTACTCGTTCGCAATAGATTTTTCTACTCGGGAAAAATCCTTTACATTTTGGTACTTTTATTGAGAGTGAGAGAAAACTCAAAAAAATCTCTTCCAAAATAAATACATTTCGAAAGAACTACCTTTTGAAATGCCTAGAACCAGATCAAACGTTGCCCTCAATGAGGGAAACAGAAGCAGAAATGAGAATGATCATGTTGATCAACCCACCCCACCAACTGAAATGCTTCAAACCATTTTGACAGGAATGCAAAAGATGGAGCGACAAAATAGTGAGGCACTGCAAAACACATGGCTGATGGTCCAAGACCAAATTAATGCGCTGCAATGAGCTGGCGGAGACACATGTAGAAGTTAGTCAACAGACTAACAATGAAGAATGGAAAAACCATTCTGAACCAGCTGGACTTGATGACAGGCGGACAAATCTAAAAATTAGTAGGAATTGCTGCAAGAAGATGGAGAAATCTAGTCTCATCACTGCACGAAGGATACAGTGGGAGAAACTTATGCGTTGAAAGTTATAACGGAACAGGCAGTAGAAGAGATGTTGGAAAAGAAAATGATGGAGATGAGAAAGCTGGGGAGTATGGGAAAGACTGACCTCGAGTCACTTACCCATTCCCTGTTATGTCCAGAAATTCTTGCTGCCCCATTTCTCAAGAAGTTCGTGGCGCCAAATTCAAAAGCTATGAAGGGAAATCTGATCCAGTGAACCACCTCATGCGGTTCAAACAACTAATGGTGATGTACCAACACAAAGATTAGTTTATGTTCAGAATATCTCCTGACCATCTCCATTAAAAAGGGAGAATCTTTACATTAGTACACCCACAAGTTCAAGGATGAAATGGCCAAGGTGAAGAGTTATGACAACCGAGTGGCAAGACTGGTTTTCAGGTGAGGGTTGGACCTAAATTCTCCCCTCTTTGAAGATTTTTCAAAGGTGAAACCATTGTCCATGGCGGAGACATTCCAACTGGCGTAAACCTGTATCACGTTGGAAAAAGAGAAAAGAAGCTTGATAAAGCTGGCAGAAAGAAGAGAAGAGGCGCAATGGATAAATGAGCAAGGTTCCAACTCCGAGAAAAGGAGAACGAGAAGAACAAAAATGAATGGTGGACGAACGGGAAAAGACTAAGAATAGGGGATGGTCCACAGACGATATCCATCCCAAGGATAAAGTCTACACATATCTCACCATGCCTATGAATCGAATTCTTGAGGTGATAAAAAATAAACCATGGTTGAAGAGACCAGTCTTGTTAACAAAAAAAACCGAGCTACAGAGACAAGTACAAGTATTGCTCCTTTCACAAATCTTTACGGGCATTATACGAGAGATTGTTTCTAGCTCAAAGATTACATCGAGGATTTAATCAAGTACATATACCTCTAGTAATATGTCCTGAAGGACGGGCATAAACGAGAATGGAGAAAGTAGTCCATGACAAAGGAAAACAGCCAATCAGGAATGTGAATACCATAATTGCACTGATTGAACACGAGGGAACCACAAAGAATGAGAGAAAAATGTGTTATAAGAAACCTATTCTATAAGGGTACCGGGAGAAAGGAAGTTCATCAAGTGAGAACATAAATTTAACGTTGATCTTCGATTAGCTAGATCTGGAGCATGATGGACAACATAATCACGCTCTCGTCATCACTATTCAGGTTGAAAATTGTCTGCTTGAGAAAATGTCCATTGGAGACCACAAGTTACGGGGCTCATCACAGCCATTGATAAATTTCAATGGGACCGTAAGCTACTCTGAAGGAACCATAACTCTCCTGATGAATTCTGAGCCATTTAATCATCTGACAGAATTTGTGGTTCTGGAACTTCATCCCCATACAATGTGATCTTGGGAAGGATGTGGCTGTACAAGATGAAAGCCCCCATCGACCTTCTATTCTGTATTGAAAGTATCCATCTCCGAATGGGATAAAGATGATAAAGGAAGATCAAGCTGCTACTCACATTTGTGCCGTAACGGTTCTGGAATCCGCTAGACGAACGACAACATAAAAGAAGTTGGATAGCCAAAAGGTCGAGGCTATGGAATAATAACAATCAAAGGAAGATAGACAAGTTGGTCTATTTAATCCAAGGTGTGAAGCGAAAAAAGTCATTAAACTTGTGTACTTTGAGGAAGGAACTCAAAAGATAACCAACATCAGGGCCTGACTTGAGGAAATGGAAAAAGGAAAAGATGAGGGGCTCCTTGAGAAAGAACCGACACATCTTCGCGAGTACGTCACTTGAAATCCAGATATTCCAGAAAATATAATATGTCATAATCTGAATACGGATCCCGCTCTAAAACCAATGAAATAACGGAAAAGAAGTTTTGTCCCAGAACGGAACGCGACAATCAAAGAAGAAGTGGAGAAACTCCTAAAGGCTGACCTCATTCGGGAAGTGGACTACCCAGAGTGGATTGCCAAAGTAATTATGGTGAAAAAGAAGAATGGGAAATGGAGGATTTGCCTTGACTTCACTGACCTAAAAAAAGTTTTCCCAAAAGATTGTTATCCGTTGTCAAGGATAGATCAGATGGTGGATACAACCTCAGGACATGAACTCCTGAGCTTCATAGATGCCTTTTTGGGATATAATCAGGTGAAAATATTTCAACCTGATCAAGAAAAGACTTCATTTGTCACTGAATAGGGTATTTTCTGCTATAAAGTTATGCTTTTTGGTTTGAAATATTTGGGCACAACTTACCAAAGACGTGACCAAAATCTTTCATGAGCAGATTGGAAAAACCATGAAAGTTTACGTGGACGATGTGCTGGTTAAGAGTTGCAAATTACAGGATCACATTAAGGATCTTGACGAGGCTTTTTCCATCCTGAGATAGTTTTATGAAACTCAACCTAGAGAAGTGCACTTTTAGAGTGGCAACAGAACATTTTCTGAGGTATTTAGTTATGCAATGGAGAATTGAAGTTAACCCAGACCAAGTAAAGGTCATCATGGAGATGAAGTCCCCAAAAACCCGTAAGGAGTCGCAAAGTCTGATAGGAAAAGTTGTCATCTTTGAATAGATTTCATTCGAGGTCAACAGACAAGTACAAACCATTCTTTGAAAAATTAAAGAAAAATTTGATTGATAGCTAGGATGTATAGTGCGAGGATGCTTTCAAAAAGATCAAGGAATATCTGACAAGTCCATCGTTACACTCGAAGCGATACCTGGGGAATAATTTCTTCTTTACTAGTAGTATCGCAAATGATAGTGATTGCCAATCTAATCAAGGAAGAATACAGGAAGCAGAAAGCCATTTACTTCATAAGTAAAAACTTAGTAGCGGCGAGGAAACTGAGGCCTTACTTCCAAGCTCATAGAATAAAAGTGTTAACGGACTCACCCATCAGAAGTCTGTTTTACTCACTAGAAGTGAGCAAAAGAATCAAAATGGAACTTGACCAATATGAGATCCAATATGAGCCAAGGACGTCTATCAAAGGACAAGTATTAGCTAACTTTGTAGCGGATTTCACCCACGGTGAAGAGGAAGTAGGTAATGGGTTTCAGACTGAAAGAATGGAACCTAAAAACTTTTCATCGATGAGCCCTCAAATAACAAATGAGCTAGTGCGGGAACAATGGTGCAGACCCCATTTGGAGAAACTCTCAAACACTCCATCTTCTTGGGGTTTAACACATTAAACAATGAAGCAGAATATGAAGTCTTGATAGCAGGAACAGGAATGCTACCAGAACTCGAGGTAACAGAAGTAAATATATTTTGTGATTCTATGCTAATCGTGAAATATGTAACAAGAGAATTTACAGAAAAAAGACCCGAGAATGATATAACATTCACAACGGGCAAAAGAGTTGTTGGATCTACTAAAGAACTACGAGATCCACCTAATGCCAAGAGCTATGAACGGTCATGCAGATGCGTTAGAAAAACTGGGATCATCGGAACGTGCCAGTGGAATTCTTGAAGAACCAAGTATAAAATTCTCCTTGAAAAATGTAGTGGACGTAGAAACCGAGATTGAATCCAGCTAGCAGGATGACATAATCCGTTGCCTAGAAAAAGAAGAATTATCTGAGGATAAAAAAGTGGGAAGGAATATTCAGCACCAAAGTGCCAGGTATTCTTTAATTAACGGAACATTCTATAAAATGTACTTTTCAGGTCCATATCTAAAATGACTGAAAGCAAAAGAGGCTCAATATGTGCTAGTGGAAATTCACGAAAGAATATGTGGAAATCACACTGGGGGAAGATCATTGGCCCATAAAATATTAAACGAGGGTTATTATTGGCTTAGGATACTTCAAGATGCCAAGCAATACGCGAAAAGTGTGACAAGTGCCAATGTTTCGCCCTCATAGTAAAAATGGCACCTGGAGACTCAATACAGTGGCAAGCCCTTAGCTGTTTATATAGTGGGCCGTGGATATCGTAGGGCCACCTCCGATGGCACCCGCTCAGAAATGTTTTTTGTTGGTCGTAATGGATTATTTCACGAAGTGGATTGAAGCTGAAGGATATGCAAGGATTCGAGAAGAGGAAGTGAATGGATTACTGTAGAAAAGCATAGTATGTGGGTACAGAATTCTATGAGTACTCATCTCTGACAATGGACTTCAGTTCACAGGGAAAATATTTAAGACTTTCTGTGTAGGTTTGAAGATTATCAACCGATTTTTTACACCGTACTACCAATAGGGAAACAACCAAGCGAAAATAATCAAATATTATTATATTAGAAAGCTTGAAAAAGTTGCTAGAATTAGCTAAAAGAAAATGGGTGGAAGAGCTCCCAGTAGTATTATGAGCGTACAAGACCCCCTCCCCCCAAAAGAGTCAAAAGGTGAAACTCCATTCGCTCTGACATACGAAATGAAAGCGATAATGCATGTTGAAATCGGAAGCCCAACTATGAAATCAAGTCTGAGCGAGCAACAAAATATGGAACTGATGAAGAAAAACCCGTATCTTCTGGACGAAAGGAGAGAAATGACATTGATTCGAATGGCCAACTACAATAAGAAAATAAAAACTTAATTTTAAAAGAAGATTCAGAAATGGGGATTCTAGAAAGGAGATCTAGTGCTGAAGAAGATCTTTGAGACAAAAGGAAAGTTGAGACTGAATTGGGAAGGGTCATACATTGTCAGTAGAATTGGAGGCAACATATATTATTATTTGACAACGGAAGACGGTTTTCCACATAGCCAAACCTTAGAACGCTATGCATCTAAAAAGATATTTTGTCTGACATGTAAACTTATTATAGTGAACATTTTCCTGTGGTTTTTTCTCGTAAGTGTTTCACACTTAAAAATTCTTGGTATCTACTCTCTCTCTCTTTCCTTCGATGTGCAGCAAATGGAATTAGGACCCCAGTTCTATAATGAACCTTAGTCCGTGAGAACGGACTGCACTACAATGGCCAACCTTTCTCTAAAGAAAACCGAGGCCATGGCTCTACAATGAGTCTAAGTCCTTAAGAACGGACTACACGTGAAATTGAACTCAACACATGAATCTCAAATCAAAGATATAGTTGCAATATTGAATTTACAGGAAAGCAAAAATATGACTGAAAACGCAAGTCTATAATCTATAAGACTGTCATAAAATATCAAATTTTAATTTATATAACCATGAACATCCTTAATAACCATGTTGCATTTAATCTGTTCTCTTTGTTAGTATGGCACGTTTAATCTTTGCATGGAAATAGCTCAGTTGGAGGGCTTGTAACACATGATCTGGATTGCAAAATTTAGAAGATGGAGACTACTACATGTTACTTTTACCGAAAAGAAAGGGAAAAAAACTTGGAGAAACAAAAAAATCAGAGTTTTGAAAAGTTGTACAGGTCGTAGTTGTTGTCTTATGAAATATAGTGTAGAAAATAATTGGTTAAAGAGATATTTACAAAGATAATTAGCACAATAAATTAGCTAACAAGTAGGTTGCAAGGATACTTGAATTCTTAGTAACAGGATACCTGCATTCTTAGTAATAGAGAACACCATCACATCAAAATCTTCATCGCAAGAAAAAGTAAAACAATTGCATAATATGTAAAAGTCTTTCTACAAAGATATCCCGTGAGAAATTACCTCTCTTCAATTGCTTATTTCTATAAAATATAACATCGATGTTGTTAAGAGAGGTAAACAAATGTTTCATTCCATTAGGTTGTAACCATTCACTTGAAATCATGTACTTAATTAAGCGCATGCTCCTTTAGAAGATGAACGGATTGTTGGGTGCTATTGAGCATTGTCAACTCAAAAACTAGCTTGAGAGGTAAGATTTTTTCTTACACTTATAAACTGATTACCAGTCACTTTCAGAACTGATGTGAGATAACCCCAATAATCTCCCTATCACACATCGAGTTCTAAGTCAGATAACCATCGACTCTCTCTGCTCGGATTCACCAACCATCAGGCCATGAGTTAGATAACCGTCGACTCGCTTTACCCAGATCATCATACATCACTTCATGAGTCGGGAAGCCAACGAATCACTTCACCGAGATTCACCACAGATCAGGTAATGAGTCGGAAGGCTAACAACTTACTTTACCTGGATTGAGCTAGTGATTTATTGGATAAACCTGGACCTGGCTCTGATGTTAGTGTTGGGTGTTATTGGGCCTTCTCAACCTCAAAAATTAAAAATAGGACACCATATGTAACGTGAAAAACTCCTTAGTATGAAAAGAAAACTCACAAGACAAACTCTAAATAATATGTCCACTATAAAAATAATGATTATGATAAATTTTTCTCTCCGACGTCACCACATTCATCTCCCTCTCATCTGCTGCTTGAACCCCGACTCTTGTAAAAATGTCTTCCTCCATAGAATTTCCTTACAAGCTCCAGTAACTGCTATAAACTCAGCTTCAGTAATTGATAGAGCAACGCATTTCTGTAGTTTAGACTGCAACGATATTGCCCCATTTGTGCTAGTAACTAGATATCATGATGTCGACTTTCTGAAGTTAAGGTCACTGAGCATATATGCATTTGTAAACCCCTCAAGTACATGTTTCCAAATAAAAAATGATAAACATAGCTTCGAAGTACCTAAGAGAGAATCCATTTCACTGCTTCCCAATGTTCTTTACCACGATTTGATGAAAATCTACTGACAACTCCAACTGCATAAGCTATATCTAACCTCCTACTTATAATGACATATACAAACTACCCATTGTTGATGAATATGTGATTCTATCCTCTTCGTTCTCTGTATCGGTGGAAGGATTTTGCATGGAATTTAGCTTAAAATGATTGTCGATAGGTGCACCAACTGGTTTCGCTTTATACATATGAAATCTTTCAAGCACATTTTTTTATGTTTCTTTTTTGTGATAACCACAGTTTCTTTGCTTTTCTATCATCGTAATTCTCATGCCAAGAAATTATTTTGAATTCCCTAGATCTTTCGATGCAAATAATTCACTTATTTCTCTCTTCAACTGATGAATTTTACTGTTATATGCACTCACGATAAGCAAATCATCTACATAGAGCAAGCGAATAATAAAGTCGCCACTGAAGTCATCTTCTTGTACCCATGCTCTCCCATGAAGGAGTCAAACTTCTTATACCACTACTTTGGAGCTTGCTTTAACCCATATAGGTTTTTCTTCAACTTACAGACGAAGTCTTTTTTCTCTTTGACCTCAAAACCCTTTGGCTTTTCCATGTATATCTCCTATTTTAAGTCGCCATGAAGGAAAGAGTTTTTGACATGAGATGTTCAATCTCTATATCCAGTTGGCAGCTAAACCTAAAACAATCTGAATGGATGATATTTTCACTACATGTGAGAAAATCTCTTCAAAATCTACACCTTTTTTCTGACTAAATACACCTATTTGTTCTTCCATGCTCTTTTTCCTTTAGGCAATTTCACCAACTCAAAATTTGATTCTCATGCAAGGATTTCATCTTATCTTACATTGCTTGGAACCACTTCTTTTTCTTAGTATCATTCATGACTTTTGTATAAGTTTCTGGCCCACCCCCATCGGTGAGCAATAAGTTTTTATTTGGAGAGTATTTGGTAGACAACTGTCGTTCTCTATTGGATCTCCATACCTGGCTCTAATTCTGGTTGATCATCATGTGTTATTGGTTCATCAGTATTCCCAACATTAGCATGATCCCTATCAGTACTCATACCATCACCATCATTTATAGATGTAAGAACTGAATCTAAGTCAATTAAGTCATCAGAGTTTGACTGAGGCTTCTCAATTATTTTAAAGCCTTTAATAGTCTGATCTTCAAAAGATACAATATCTCAGTTTCTAACTATTTTTCTGTCAACTGGATCTCACAAACAATAATAAAACTCATCATGCTTATAGCTGATGAAGATACACTACTTTATCTTACTATCAGGTTTTGATCTTTTATCCTTCAGAATATGCACAAAGGCTTTGCAACCGAACACTCCAAGTGGTCATAGGAAACATATTTTCCTGTCCATACCTTCTGCCAAACATCACACTCAAACAATGCTGATGAAGAAAGATTAATCAGCTCTCACCACTACTTAACCTCAAAAAGATCTTGGTAGATTTGCATTTGATAGCATACGCTTTGCTCTTTCTCCAATGGTGTGGTTATACCTCTTTGGTACACCATTGAGCTGTGGAGTTTTCATAATTATCATCTCATGGTGAATACCATGGCTTTTAAAGTACTTATGAAAAGAACCTTTATATTCACCATCATTATCTATCTGAATACATTTTAGCACTCTTCTTGTCTCTCTTTCAACTTAGGCATGGAATTATTTAAAGATACTGAAAACCTAGTCTTTAGATTTCAAAATCTAAACCCACTCTTTCCTAGAGTGATCAACCATTTTTCATATCACTGTTTTCCTTCTGTTGTTCATCTTTCAGTTTCCGGCAATCACTTTTCTTGTGTCCCATCTCCTTTCAGTGATAGCACTGAATACCTCATTTCACATATTTTCTTCTCGAACAACGCTGACTATTATTGCTAGAAATTCTTCCAGGATCACCTCTGCATTCATGGTCTCACCAGCAATATATGTTACATCTCCAGATACAATATGTGATATGGCTACCGGTCACGGCACGTGCGTGGCGAAAGCGTGTGGCGTGTTATCATTTTAAAAATTGAATTTTTAATAAAAATTGAATCTTTTAATAAAACAAAATCGTGCAAGGCTACGATAACAAAAAAAACTTTTTTTTAGTCAGTCAAAATCCATTATATATTTATATATTAAATTAACAACATATAAGGTTAGAAATCATATAGCTCTTGTAGTCTAAATCAAACGTCCTAGCGAAACCAATCGATTCTTCGTTCCCACGAAATCGTTCCAACGATCAGCAGACTCTAAGATCCACACCAAGATTTTCCAAGTGAATCCTCAAAGCATTAGGATGTGTGTGGACACGTAGAATATAAAGAAGATACTTTTTGTCTCTAGATATACTCAACACATGAGATCTAAATTTTTTATTAAGAATGACTTTTGTTAGGCAATTCTCCAAAAGAACGTGATGATGATTCTTTTAGAGAATTTGGTTAACTCTTAATCATAGAAAAAACACTTTTTTCGAGAATCATATTATTCTCTCAACTCTTGATTGATGAACTGATTCTTTCTGATTCAACTTATTGGGTCAACTGGTTGAACTGATTCATTATCTTAGGCCATCAGAATAATATCTGTATATTTTTCTTAATAATGACGTATCTGATATTTATGGATAATTGAAATAATATTTAATTATAAAATTGGCAATAGCAGTGGGACTCAGTGCTATTGTGCACAACTGCAATGCCACATAGCACTACAGTGTACCGTGAGGCAGCACAGTGCCTCACGACACCACTGTAGTGTCACGTGGTGCTATAGTAGTCTATGTCAATCTCAGATACCCAATCAGTTATTGGCACACGGTAATTATTGCATATTAAATATTTATTTTAAGCAAATTAAATATTTAGATATTTATTAATTCAAAATTAACATATCTGATTATCTATATTAACTAAATTATTTGTTATTCTATAAATAACATATTTAGTTGATCTAAATTATTATTTAATAATAATTTAATTATCTAATTTTAATAAATTAGATATTTTGTCTCAATTATTGATAATTATTTATATATATTAACTCCAAAAATTATATATATATATATAATTCAATTAATTATTTTTTAATCAATTAATCACACATAATTATCTCATAATTATGTACTTGCCCAATAATAAAAATTCATTTGAATGTAAGTCATTTTCTCATGTCCTGAAATATTCACACCCTAGACTGCGTAGTACAGACTTGACTTATTCATTAAACTAGGACCATGGACCTATAATCCTAAGCTCCAGTAAATTAGATTATTAATTAAACACTTTAATTAAATAATCTTATTCATTAATTTAATTAAATATGGAATTGCACTTTTAGATATTATAGATTATATTTACAGAGTATTTTCATATAGTCCACAGATATAATCATTTCACGTAGTTCTGTTCTCCAATTATTGGTTCGTAAACTAGAAATTGTCAAAATGATCATTTTACCCTTCTAATTACCTCTTGATCCTTAAGTACCATTAATCCACTAGTGAAAGGCCAATTTATAATCTTATTATAAATTTGAGCTCAATAACTATTCAATTCTAGAATTAACACTTAAAGGCATCAATATACGATCCATTAAGAAATCTTAGATTCTAAGTCTTGTAAGATCATGTTCCCATCCATCCATATCAGTGAATCTCCAAAACAAAAGTCACTAACTTATTTTACAAACAAACCTTAATGAATGAATCAAAAGATCCAGTAGATATGTATAGAAGTTCATGACTACTCAGGATTCAGACTAATCTACATATGATCATCAAATTGATGTGTATTCAATCTTTATGCTAAATGACACATCAATCTAGTCATATGTAATCTCATTATAAAAAGTATCTTCACTAAGATGTTTATCCAAATCAATGATCTGGATCTAGATCATACGCATTAATAATGCTTAATGAACCGTACGAGCAACCATTCATTATAAATTTCATACTTTAATATGTTGTTGACAATTTTATTCATTATCTATGATCTTAATCCTCTCATACTAATACAAGATCATAATCTCATTTATAAATATGGAATTTTTAGATACTTATATAAATGATTCAATAATAATTTAAAAGAACAATTATAAGAAAAATGTAATCTTTATTAAATTTCATATTCAAAATATCAATACACATACTTTGAGGGTATAACCCCCAACAATGGCCTGATATGCTGATTTTGCTACAACAAACCATCTCACAGCTGACTTGAAAAATCTAAATCTAGCTCAAGAGTATAATGAAGTTGAAAGGCTTGCAGTTAGGAATGGTAAGACACTTACAATCTCTCATGTTGGTTCAGTTAATTTTCCTTCTAAACAATATCATCTAAAACTGAAATCATTGCTATGATAGTATTTCTAAACTAACTCAGGATAATAATATGTTTGTTGAATTTCATGTAATTTTTTGTTTTGTTAAGAAAAAACAATGGGAACTCTGCTCTCAGTTGTTTAACATTCAACATATATCCGATTACCTCTCTATTGCTAACCAGAATCCTAGAAGTTGTACACATTCAATAAAATCAAAGCTTGTATTGCAAGTAATAGTGTTAAACATCTTGTATGTATTAGGAAATCATTGATACGAATGAATATCTCAGCTTGCCTTATCTCTCTGTCAAATTCTACAAATAATGTTTTGTCTAATAACATTGAAACAAGAACTACTCTTAATAGAATAGTAGTGTTTTAACACCAATATCGTAACTAATAGTGAGTTATGATATGAGAGAATAGGGAATCGACCAGCTAAGACACTTAAACAAGTTTTGCAATCCTTAAATTTGTCATGTGCTAACAAAGTTTGCCTGCCAAAAGGGTAAAAATCACTCCCTACCTTTTTCATCTTACAGAACTATTACAACCAACCCATTAAGAACTTATTTACACTAATTCATGGGGACCTACACCATTAAATTCATGAGAAGGCTATGGATATTACATTTATTTCCTTGGCAATTTTAGTATGTATTGTTGGTTATTTCCTTTGAAACTCAAAATCTAAAGCCTTATCCCACCTTCAGAGTCTTCAAATCAATGGTTGAAAAACAGCTTGATAGACTAATGAAGACCCTACAATCTTACTAGGGAGATGAGTTCGGAAGCTTTACTAGTTACCTTCAAAAACATCAAATTCTATTTAGGCACCCTTGTTCCGATACACATGAACAAAATGGAAATGTGGAAATAAAACACAAACACTTAGTAGAGATAGTTCTTACTATGTTAGCTCAAGCCTCAATGCCCTTAACATACTAGTGGGAAGCTTTTCAAGCTTCCATATTTCTCATAAACACGTTACTTACATCTATGTTAGGACATATATCACCTTATCAAAAATTATATAGCATAAGTCTTGATTATAACGTCTTCAAAGTTTTTGGTTGTGCTTGATTTCCTTATCTTAGGCCATATAACTCACATAAACTTGACTTCCACTCTAACTTATGCTTGTTTATTGGTTATTCACCATCGCATAAAGGTTATAAGTATCTTTACTCCTCATGAAAGGTTTACATATCTAGAAATGTAATTTTTAATAAATTTGTCTTTCCCTACTCAACTATGTTCTCACCAAATTATGTGAAACCTTATACATCATCTTCCAGTTCCTCTACTGTTATCTCATAAGTAACTCCAACTCCAAGACTAGGGAATGTTAATAGCAGTAGTCCACCTTCTTCGTCAGATCCTCAAATAGGATCACGAGGTTCTGCTACATCTTAAGAGCACGGTAATTCTTTCATAAATATTCCTTTTGATTCTCCAGCAAGTTTATCTTTTATTGTTGACTCATTATTTGTAGACTTATTTACATCCCTTCCAAACAATTCATTCTTTGCTCACAAAAACCTTGAATCTAAGCCTCAAACCACCAAAAACTCAATTCATCTTATGTAAACAAGATCCAAAAGTGGCATTTTCAAACCCAAAGCATATACAGCCATAAAAAACCCACTCATTGACATTTTATGCATACATTGAAGCAATAACAGTTAAGCAAGTTGTCGCTAACCCCAATAGGAAGCAAGTAATAGAGGATGAATACTCAACACTACAAAGAAATGAAACTTGGGATTTGACACCTTACAATCCATGTATGTTAGTAGTTGGCAATAAGTGGGTTTTCAGATTGAAGTTGAAACCTGATAGAAGCATACAAAGGTATAAGGCCAGATTGGTGACCAAGGGATTCCACTCATCACCATATATTGATTATAGAGACATTCACCCTTGTTTGAAAGCCTACCACTATGAGAATCTTATTACACTTTGTTGTTTCTCTTGGTTGGGACATCATGCAATTGGATGTGAATAATGCCTCTTAAATGGGGTATTGAGAGAATCTATTTTTATAGTGCTACCAGAGGATTTCATTTACTATTTTAAACCTAATCATCTTTGTCACCTAAAGAAGGCTCTATATGGACTCAAGCAAGCCCCTAGAGCTTAGTATGATAGGCTTAAAGTGCTATACTAAGTTGGGATTATCTAATACCAAATTTGATACTTCATTGTTTGTGCATCATGCTGCTAAGGATATGAACTTCTTATTGGTCTATATGGATGACATCATCATTACAGTCCCCACAAAGTGTTCAACAAGTTATCACCAACCTAAATAAAACATTTGCTCTAAGGACATGAGTTCAATTCGCTACTTTCTTGAAGTAGGTTTAGAGAGAAAAAAATTGTCTCTATTTAATTCAGTTCAAATACATAGCAGACGTGCTTAAAAGAGCCGGGATGGGGGTACCCAAGCTTTTGCCTCACCTGCCTGTGCCTCTACCAACAAGTTGAGCCAATTCCCATACAAAATAACTGTTATACGCTGGCAAGTTTGTAAAAGGATCCTAAGGTACCTAAAAGAACACTATTAGAAGGCTTAACCCTCAAACCTTCTAACTCATTCCTTGTAGAAGCTTATTCTGATACAGATTAGGCTGAAATTCTAGATGATAAGAGATTCACATAAGCTTATCCAGTATTTATTGGAGGTAATCTGATGACATGGTCATCTATGAAAAAACATTGTCTCAAGGTCATCAATTGAAAGTGAATACAGGGCTATGACCAATGTCGCAGCAAAGTTAAGCTAGTTTCAAAATCTGTTTAGATAGTTGCCTATTTCTCTATCTCAGTCTCCTATCGTGTGGTGTGATCATGTGAGTGTTATCCTACTTGCTTCTAATCCTGTTATGCATGGTAGAAAAAAGCACATTGAACTGTACATTTATTTTGTAAGAGATAAAGTGTTGAGGAAATAGTTTGACATTAGATATATTCTGACTGTTGATCAGCTTACAAAGGAACTTCCCACATCACGGTTCATGTATCTCAAGTTCAAGTTCAAGGTGAGATCCTCCACTTTTGACTTGAGGTGGATGTTAAAGGACATGAGGATGGGACATTAACACGTGAGTGACACATCACAAATGCCAATTCAGCCTTGCATCAACGTTCAAAAGCTACTTCAGAAACTGATTTACATTGGTTTATCGAGCAACAATTTATCAGAAGCCAACTTACATCAGTTGGCTTCTGTTATACTCGAGACACCAGTTGAAGTTAATTTAGTTAACTTAGTTGTTTAGCTCAATCCATTTTTTTCTTTTAGTTAGTCAATATGCAATATTACTATTGTACCATGAAAACAATCTCATGATTGAAGTATATATGAAAATTGTGATCTCATGCAAAACTAATGTTGATAAAATACACTTCTTCTACAACCATCAATATACTCGTTAATATGGTATAATCTTAAAACCATCAATCTAGGGCTTTTATCCTTCCAGAAAAGGCCCAAACTTCTGATCCAACGGCATGAAATCAACATGGCCCAAGGGGGATTTAAGACTGTTCTAGAACGATGACCCACGTGTCATCACCTAACTCTCACATAGTTTTTTCTTCATTAATCCCTTCCCTTCTCTCACCCCTCCCCCCTCTCTCCCCAAATTTCCTCTTTGGTTAAGCCGTCTACTTTCTCACTTTCCTCTTCCCTTTTCTAAGGGTTTCTGCTTTATTTTCACTCACCTTCTCCTAAATTAGTGTAACAAGCGTTTATTCTTACTTTAACTTCGAATTGTCTTCTCTTATCGTCTTCTAATCCCGCGAAAATGGCTTCTTCCACTGCTCAAATTCATGGCCTGGGTGCCCCGTATTTTGCTTCTGGGTCTCTGCGAAGACCGAATAGTGCGTCTTCTCGCACCGCGTTTTTTGGTCAGAAATTGGGAAATTCGTCAAATTTTCCAAGCGCTGCATTTTTGAAGCTCAAGAGCAGTACTAGTCGGAGAAATTTTAGTACTATGCCTTTGAGGATAGTTAATGAAAAGGTTGTGGGCATCGATCTTGGGACGACTAACTCGGCTGTGGCGGCCATGGAGGGTGGAAAACCGACCATAGTGACAAATGCTGAAGGTCAGAGAACTACGCCATCTGTGGTGGCTTACACCAAGAGTGGGGACAGGCTTGTCGGTCAGATTGCTAAGCGCCAGGCAGTGGTGAACCCTGAGAATACCTTCTTTTCTGTGAAGAGGTTTATTGGTAGGAAGATGACGGAGGTGGACGAGGAGTCCAAACAAGTTTCTTACAGGGTTGTCCGCGACGAAAATGGAAATGTCAAGCTTGAGTGCCCGGCTATTGGCAAGCAGTTTGCTGCCGAAGAAATTTCAGCTCAGGTAGCTTTTTCTGTTTATAGTATACTGATCTTCTCATTATTGGTTTATTTGCTGGTTTAACATGGGAGAATTTCATAAAGAAAAAGTTCTTAATTTTTCTATGGTAGTTTAGTTTGGGAAGATAGGTATCATTTCAGGTTGATAGCTAAATTTTACGTCTGGCAAATGTTGCTTCTGAGTAATTGATGAGTATGTGAAACTATATGGAACTGAAATGGTAATATATGAGAGGGACTTTCTGTAATTTCAACTTTTATGCTCCTCATCCATAATAAGAAATGGGAAGTTCTTATTTGTTAAGGGAGCAAGCTGTAGAGTTAGGTCTGCTTCGCGTGAAAGTCCCCATTGCTCTGGTCAAATTGTGGCCGTTGAATAACTTATAATCCAGCTATTCATTCCGTTCCATGGTTTGTGACTTGAAGTTTGTACAATGATTTAGGTGTTAAGGAAGCTTGTGGATGATGCTTCAAAGTTTTTGAATGACAAAGTGACTAAAGCTGTGGTGACAGTTCCTGCGTATTTCAATGATTCACAAAGGACAGCCACGAAGGATGCTGGCCGTATTGCTGGTTTAGAAGTTCTGCGTATTATCAATGAACCTACAGCTGCTTCACTAGCTTATGGTTTTGAAAAGAAGAACAATGAAACTATCTTGGTGTTTGATCTTGGTGGTGGTACTTTTGATGTCTCAGGTACAATTTTGGTGCATAGCTTATGTTTTCCTTTTCATCTAAAATTCTAATTGTTTCCATGTCTATTGCCGATTCTTATGGGCAGGATTTTTGTAGTATTGTATTATTTGTAACATAGTTCTCATGCATGTTTTCTCTTTCTGACAGTGCTTGAGGTTGGTGATGGAGTGTTTGAAGTGCTTTCCACTTCCGGAGATACACATTTGGGTGGTGATGATTTTGACAAGGTTTGTGCTTCTTGAATCAACAAGCAACCCATTGATAAATAGTTTTTTTTTTTGCGGGGGGATGTGTACTGAGCGGTTTTTTCTTGAATAAGTAAGTGATATTGAGTAATTAATATTAGATATCACACATTCTATGCAGAGAATTGTTGATTGGCTTGCTGCAGATTTCAAGAGAAATGAGGGCATAGATTTGTTGAAAGATAAACAAGCTCTTCAGAGGCTTACCGAGACAGCTGAGAAAGCTAAGATGGAGCTCTCATCTTTGACACAGACTAACATAAGGTATATTACTTCTATCTTGGATTTCTGGTTATTATATATATGGATGTCTTATACATGGAATAAAAAAATATGGATGTCTCAATATTGCTTCTGCTTTTTTCAGCCTGCCTTTCATCACTGCCACTGCAGATGGTCCCAAGCACATTGAGACCACAATTACGAGGGCCAAGTTCGAGGAATTGTGCTCAGACTTGCTTGACAGGTAGGCGATATTGTTATCTGAATCTTAGTTTCCAAAAAACAATTGTTTTCTGAATCTAAGAAATATTGCCGCAGGGCATATACATTCAGTTTTTGACATCATGAACTATGTGCTTTGCCTCATACATATTTTAAGCTCCTCCCGTCAGATTTCTCTTCTGTGTCTCTGTAAATGACTTGAGTATATGACATTGAATTCATGGTTTTATATGCCTTTACTTTGTTTCAGGCTTAGAACTCCAGTGGAGAATTCTTTGAGGGATGCAAAGCTCTCCTTCAAGGATTTAGATGAAGTTATACTTGTTGGTGGATCAACACGTATCCCAGCTGTTCAAGAGCTTGTAAAGAAGATAACTGGAAAGGATCCTAATGTCACTGTCAATCCTGATGAAGTTGTTGCACTAGGTGCTGCAGTTCAGGTAGCTCTTACTCTCATGACTGGCTTTATTCTATGAGACGGTCAGTGGTCATATTCATCTACCATCACTACTACTTTTAAATGGGGCTTAGGGGGGAGACACATTTTTGGACACAAATTGTTCTTACTAATATATGGAATTCCAAATTGATTAATCTTTTGGTATGCTCTCTACCAAAATCACATTTATCATGTCAATTATTAACAATATATTAGTTGTATAAAAAGTAAGACATAAATTAGTTTAAACATGTCGAATTTTGTTAAGAATGTGATAAGTGAATAATTTGATATTGAAATTAATACTTCAAATCTTTTTTTACCTTTCTCAAGTCTATAGTATATGGATTAAGAGGGGAAAGCATTTTTTGACACATGCCTCACTATAGAATTCTGAATTGATATGTCTCCTGATATTCTCTCTAACAAAATCACATTTACTATTCTAATTATTAAAAATATACGAGTTGTATAAAATTTAGAGATTAATTAGTTTAAATAGATCGAATTACGTAAAAAAATTGTATAAGTGAATAATTTAATATTGAAATTAATAGTTCAAATCTTTTTTTTTTATATTTTTGGGGGAATAAAATCCATCAACAAAAAACTAATTAACAAGAGTCTATATAAGCACCAAATCAAAATATCAGGAGGAATCACATCAAACCAAATACGGCAAAGAACCGAAGCAGAGGTCAACTTCACAATACGATCAACAACTAAATTACAGTATCTAGGAACATGTCAAACTGAGATATTAATTAAAAAAAGTTATTAACTCTTTATAGCAACTTAAAACCTTTAACAAAAAACATCATCAACCTTGAATAGATTGAATTATTAGTATTTGACATAACAAGTCAGAAGGTGATCAAACACTTTTATGTGTAGTTCTATTCGTATTTTTGTACATATTATTTATTGTCGGTTTTTTCAACACGTGCAACGCATGTACAGCTGACTAGTTAAAATAAATTAGAGGTGGCATCCATCTACATTGGGTAGTAATAATCATGCTATTTACTGTGACCCAATATAATATGATTAGCTCTTCGGGAAATGATAGGGAATGAGCCTTCTTTTTCTTACTTGATTTAGCCAAAATAGTTATTGCGCAAACCTTGCTGTACATGCGAGGGGATTTCTTCCACAAAAGATTCTTGGAAGCCATTGCTGCAGCTATATAAATATTTACACACACTAGATGATAAATATTTGCGCTATACATATATATACACATATACAATTTTGGCCATTTTTACGATCCATTATATTTTCGGTCATCTTATTAATTGAAGCCTTAAACTGGACTGGTCGTCTATTTGACCCTGCCTACCGGTGATAACAGTTCTACACTTCTACCTGCATTCTGTTTTTATATCTTAGGCTGGTGTGCTGTCTGGTGATGTCAGTGACATTGTTCTGTTAGATGTCACTCCATTGTCATTAGGTCTAGAAACCTTGGGTGGTGTAATGACAAAGATTATCCCAAGAAACACCACTCTTCCTACCTCCAAGTCAGAGGTTTTCTCAACAGCTGCTGATGGACAGACAAGTGTCGAGATTAATGTCCTTCAAGGTGAACGAGAATTTGTGAGGGACAACAAATCGATCGGCAGCTTCCGCCTGGATGGTATTCCACCTGCACCACGTGGGGTTCCTCAAATTGAAGTCAAGTTTGACATTGATGCCAATGGAATCCTCTCAGTGGCTGCCATTGACAAGGGAACCGGAAAGAAGCAAGATATTACTATTACAGGTGCCAGCACTCTGCCCAATGACGAGGTATGTTCAAAGACTGTTCTTGTTAAATTCGTGCACGTAAAACGTGTATGAAAAAAAAAGTCTAAAAATATAAATCCGAATCAACTATTCTATATTCAATTGTATGGGTTAAAATTTGTTATGGATTTATTTTAAAGAGAAATATCCTAAACGTCCATGAAGGTAACTATAATTGAAAAGAGACCCAAGGTGGATAATGACTCAGCAAAATAGGTCTTGGCTAAATTGCTCTAACCTGTGCTTTTCTTCTTCACACAAAAGCTCTACGGCTCATAGATAATGAGCGTTCATATATCGTTATGTGATGTCTTATCTCTTGTCTTCAAGAAATTATTTCCGAGTTCTATATAAGTAGTATTATGTCTAACTAAACTAATGTTTATATTTTCTCCAAACCAATAGGTGGACAGGATGGTAAAGGAAGCGGAGAAGTTTGCGAAGGAGGACAAGGAGAAGAGAGATGCCATTGACACAAAGAATCAAGCTGATTCTGTAGTGTACCAGACAGAAAAACAATTGAAGGAGCTAGGAGACAAAGTTCCCAGCCCAGTTAAAGAGAAGGTCGAGGCGAAACTCGGGGAGCTTAAGGATGCCATTGCAGGTGGTTCTACCCAAACTATGAAGGATGCCATGGCTGCCCTTAATCAAGAAGTGATGCAGCTTGGGCAGTCGCTTTACAATCAGCCAGGTGCTCCAGGTGCTGGGCCGACTCCTGGTAATGAATCCGGACCATCAGAATCAACGGGCAAGGGACCTGAAGGAGATGTTATTGATGCAGATTTCACTGACAGCAAGTAAGGTGACAATGATTTCGGATTAGAGTACGCATTATTTTTTTCTAGTTTTTCGGTAGGATTCTCAAAAGAATATGAATTTGATATTTGTCATGAATTGTTTTGACATTGGGGTTTCGTTTCCAATAATTTTGTTGTGTGGGGAACGATAATTCATGGTAGTTGGGGAGGATATGATCTAGAATTGTAGCAAAATGTGTAAGTGACCATCCATTACTTCAATACAGAATATGGTTAAGTTGAGAAAATTGTACATTTCTTTGATGTTCTCGTCTTATTTTTAAGTAATAGTTGAATTCGGATTTTGCTCTGGTTTTGGCATTTCATGATTCTGAAGTTTCTTTGATAGATAGGAAGATAAATACTTTTCATCTTAGTTTGAGATGAAACTCTGTGCTAGCACAATTACTTAAAGGGGAAAAAGTGAACTTTGATATCAATTTCACTCTAGACTTTATACTTAAAATGTTTTTACATTTACATTAACGTCTCAAAATGAGACCTTCCTTAACCTCGGTTTGCATGCTACATGTATCGAGACGTCAACCCACATGTATTAACATGTCAGCTTGATGGGTTCCATTATCGTCCAATTATGCACTTAACTGCGAGCTTTAATATATTCGAAACCCTATTGTAAGTATAAAGTGAAACTTATGGTTTAGACTATAGAGTGAATTCCATAGTATAGTGGTCTAAAGTATATTTTTCCTTATTTTAATGTGTGCAGTTGTTAATCTAGATTTTTCACTTTTTGTGATCGCATGTAGGTATATAAATCTACAAAACCTTATGAGTTGGTATGAAAAAAAATTCAAGTTGTATGATGTACGAGTAATATTATTACACCATCACAATCTATGGAAAGCTCCAAGTGAATCTCTAAAAAGTAGAAATCTTGTTTTAAATTTAAGCACGCGATAAAATATTATACGAACTTAACATCCTTTCATTCATAAAAAGATATTAAATTTATTTAAAATATAAATAGTTTCTTCTCATTCTAATATTTTAATTATAATAAAATTATGATTAATATTCTTATGTTTTTTCATGCGTCATATTTTCATTTCATTTGTTTTAAGATACTTTATCTTAATAAATTTAAGTTATACAACTGATTATATTTAAGACCAATTTATTTAAGTTATATCCAGACATAACTTAGATAAATGAGTCTTGTTTCTGGTCACCACAACCCACCCCTATTTTTGCTCTTTACCTTGAGGTTTAGAAACAGCAGGTACAGGCTTCTGAACATTACAGTCATGGTCAAAAGTCTTGCAAAAAGATTGACATGGATTCAGAGTTACCTGAATTTATTGAGATTGATTTATCTGTGTGAGGTATTGAGGAGACTAGAATAGATCTTGAATACCTTAGCTTCCCTAAAAGATGTAAGAGGTGTAACCTTGGCAAAAGATAGCTTCAAAACACTGGCTGTAACTGCATCAGCACAAATGAGCTTACCCAGGATACTGAAAAGACTATCAATACCTTTTTGTGCCCATAGAACAGCAGGCACATTCCACATTTTCACCCAAATAGGTGTTGAACTCATCTCCTCCTTTGTTAACTTCATCTTAGGAGACCATTCTTTCAGGATGAGATGTTTTCCCAACAAATACCATTGTCCACCTTTTAAAATAATGTTTCTGTCCATATTTTGAAACTTGAAAAAGAAGAAACCTTCCTCATTTTCAGAAATATCCAACAAACCCCTTCTTCCCCATAAACGATGAGCTGCTTGCCTAACCTGACTGGAAGCAGGTTTTCCCCCCAGAAAATGGCCTACTAAAGTGTTTTCCCAGAGTTTGAAGCCCTCCAACCCAATGTCCTCATTAATTTTGTATTTTCCACTTTCAGTGTCTTTTACAGGTTTTTCACCAGAAACCCTAAACGGCACATTAGCTTGTCTTACTCTATCAATCCAGCGTGTTTTGATAGGCTCAGTTGTTTGTCCAGGCGCATCTTGACAGGTTCAGTAGTTCATTCCTCAACAACTTGTTTCAAATAACCAGTTATGGAAACGTAGGCTAAATTCTCCATAATATCCTTTTCGATATGTTGGGGACTATTTTTTGGTGAGGGTAGAGTAGGAAAATCTTTCTCTGCCTCGATATCCCCATCGAAGCCCTTAGTAGTACGTTCATGTTCAATCACATTCAAGCCAGTGCTCAAAATAGCAACTTCAGTACACTTTATCTTCCAAATTTACTATTTTCGATAAATTAGGGTTAGGGTTAACCTCGACTTCCCCACGTTCACTACGTTCCAAAACATTTAATCCTTTGTTTTTAGGAGGTCTGCCACATTTTCGTGGTACAACTGAAAAATCCATAGAATCCTTACCATTGGCCAATGTAATAGTAGCCGTAACTTTATGATAGTCATTGTATCAAATCATAATGTAATTTTATCTATGACAGATAGATTATGTCTCATCAATTCGATAATTCAATGTTCATTTTTACATTTCTTTCAAATTTATCGTTGGTCTTCTTCTCTTTTGAAAGATTAAAATATTATTATTAAAATCTCTTTTGGACAGGTTTAGTTGATATTTATAAGTCTATTCCAGTGTCTTGGAAGTTTTGCAAACTTAAAGAGGAAGATGGTCTTGGTGTCAAGGATCTTTGCATTTTTAAAAGGTAATGTTGAAAAACTCACTTGGAGGTTGTTGACTGAGAACTCTATGATTTTCATTTATCTTTGTGCTCGTTATTTCACGTAGGATCACCGATCGAGGTCATGGTATATTCCATCTTTTGTCTGGCCTGGTCTGAAATGTCATTATACTCATTTGAGCTTTGAGTCTAGGTGGTTGATTAGTCGCCATTCTAAAGTTCACCTTTAGATAGACAATTGGTTGAGAACTGCGTTAATTGATTTGGTTGATAATTGTCGTTTGTTCCATCCTCCTTTGGAGTCCCTTGTGTGTACACTAATCTAGGTGGTTGGCATCTCCCTGTGTCTTTTCGTTCTTCTCATCCGGCACTTACTTCTGAGATTAACGGAATAGTGGTAAGCTCTGACACAGACTCATTAGTTTTGACATGCTCTTTGGATGATGTTGTTTTTTCTAAAGTTGCCTATGCTTTTCTTAAAGGGTTGAGAATTCTGTTAGTTGGGGTAAGCATATTTGAAAATCATTTATTCCACCATTTCGGTTTATCCTTACTTGGCGTTTGTTGCATGAAAATATGCATACTGACTCTACGTTGCATGCTCATGGCAATATTTTTTCTTCTCGATGTCATCTTTGTTTGGCTGCGGACGAAGACTTGCGCCATCTATTTATAGAATGCCCTTTTTCTCGTGGACTATGGGATGCCGTGTTAAGTATTTTTAGGAAGGATATCAAACTTGACGGTACTATTTTAGATCTTTGGCAGACAGCGATGAAGATCTCTTTTAGCATACAATTGAAAGCTTTATGGCAGACTTCTATTATTACCGTATTATAGGCGGTGTGGTTCTTTCATAATCAAGCCACTTTTGAGAGTAAAAAATCAGTCTTTGCTGGCGTTCAGTTCATGAAGTTGACTTCTTTAAAATTGGCACGATGTAGAGTTCAATGGAGGAGCTTTTGACACTTCAACATTTTTATGTTCCGGGTCGTCCTTCTAGAACCCCGCATATCTTAGAAGTTTTTTGGCGTCCTCCTCCATCAGGCTTCATTAAGGTGAATAAAGATGGAACGACTTTCGGTAGTCCTGGACTTGTATGTGGTGTCTATTCTTCGTTCTAGATCTCAAAAGGTTCCGTGGTGTTGGCGTACTGCTTAGGATAAATGTTTAAATATAATCGATCAGATGAAACTTGTTGTCACTCACATTTATCTGGAGGGTAACCGAGTTGCAGATTATTTGACATCTAGGGCCCATAGTATAGTTACTCCAATTTAGTGGTGGAATGTTCCGAATTTTGTTCTTCATTTGTTTCCGATGATATTTGTAACATGCGTTCTTTTAGGTTCTTCTAATTTTTCTTTATGTTTTATTTTGTTGACTTTTTTTATTTTATTTTAATAATATGTTGGGTTGAGTTAAATGATGAATGTACTACGGAGGTGCTAGCATAGCTGGAATGTCCCGGTGCACCTACCGATTTCTTCCGCCAACAATTTTATTTAAAAGAAAATCTTGTGTCATGGTCTGGCAAGAAACACAACCCACAGTAGCCTAATCTAGTGTAGCAGCTAAATATCGTGCCCTTGCATGCACCATTGCAGAACACATGGTTACATTCTCTCATTCATGAACTCTCCATGGTCCTTCTCATCCTTATTGTGACAATACCAGTGCCACCTATATTGCTACTAATCTAATGTTTCATTCGCACAAAACACACCGAATTTGATTATCATTTTTATTCGTGATCAAATCACCAACGGGGACCTTCATATTCAATTTGTTTGTACAAAGAACCAACTTGTAGATATATTTATCAAAGGGCTATCTTCATCTCATTTTGATTTGATACAAGACAAACTTCTGATGCTTTCAAGCCTCATCAGTTTGCGGGAGGTTGTGAATTTGTCCATGATGGTGGCTTCGTTCAACATTGTTGAATTTGCTCCCGAATATCCCTGATTGACTCATGCAATTTTCATTAATTTAGGAGCTGATTTACTCGACTGAATCAGAGGGATTTATGTATTTTTCCTTGTACGTTTATTTTCTTTTCTTCAACATTATTAGCATTATTTCTTTTCCTTTTATGTTGTATGTTTTCCAGCTATAAATACATGTATATAATCACAATAGAATACGTAGAGCTTTATTTTTCCAACTAGTAAAGTTTCACGTGCATTGCACGTGAGTAGATCAATTTATTATATTATATTAGTAGATATAATGTGAATTTTAATTATAGCTGATTCATAATTCTTTTGAGTCTAGACTTATACTAAGAGTTCTAAACATGTAGTTTCAAACAGATTGATCTTCATATATCAAAAGATCTGTATGTATTAAAATTGATTATTTTTTATTTTTGAATAAATAACTTTAATTCTCTTTGTTGTAAAAGTAACAATATGAACAAACTCTGTTGTATTTGATTTTATTTCAAACCAATTATTTTCGACCCATGTTTCATCAAATACTAATCATGCAATAAACTCATTAGTTGAAAAGAATGGAAGGATTTGCAATGGAAACTTGATCAGCAAAAAAAACATAAATGATATAAATGATTATATTAACTATTATAATTCAAGTAAATAATCTAATCTTATATGACCTTGGAATAACATGATACAAATATGTGCTCCCATTCTTAGTTTTTCATTACTCAAAATATATACAATTTACTGTTTCAGGATTTAAATAGAAAATTAAATTTAAGTATGATAAAAACTCATTTTTGAATACAATGAGAAGAAATATGGAATTCATCTCCAGGTATTAGCCTACTGGTCATACACCAAATATTGAGAATTTATCATCTATCTTCAAATATCATGTAATTTGAATCTAAACAGTGGGTTTATATGTTCAATCTTCTATAGTTACTAATTGTTTAAGTACTCTGCAAGATAGTGCGTTTACACCTCTTACACGAAACCATTATGTTGCCTAAAATCATAATTTTTCTTACACTATATTAAAATTTCTCCGGGCCTAGACATATGAAATTGCTCTAAAACAGCTAATAAAAAGCTTCTTCTTTATCTTCCTCATCCCTTAATATTGGTTTAGTCATGACTGGTGTTTCTTGAGTAGCAGAGGATTTTGAAATGTTGTCCACAAACATCTTAGGAAGACCACATGAAGTTTAAAGCAAGTTTGACAAGAAAGTATGTGGCATATCTCCCTTCTGACTTTTTCTTTACAAATTCTTTTCTGCATGACTTTTTAGATTTTTTTGAGCTACTTAATTTAATTTATAGTATAATTTTTTAATCATAAACTAAACAGTGGAGAAAACTTTTGGCAAATTTCTTATGTGGTGTCCGACTTGTATAGGCCATGTTGTGGCTTTCAAAAGGTGCATTCGTAATACAATAATTTCCCTGAATGGATCTAATCTCACAAATTCGCATGTTGCATTAAATCATGATGAATGCATATTCATTCACTTATCATGATTCTCTTTATATCATGATGAACTTTAAATACATATAGGGAAATGTATCTAATTGGGAAAATGAGGTGTGATGTATGGTTAACTAACCCAATCCAATACTTATTTCAATACAATGAACAATAGCACAATTTAGTGTAGTGGTATGTGTTATTATTCAAAATAGTTTCGGTGTAAACCATATCTTAATAAAATTCAAGATCTCATATTGAACACATCAAGAATCAAAATAATTATAGGGCGGAAGCATACCTGAATCCATGGGGATAGATTGCTGTTTAGAGCTGAGCGGTTGACCTTCCAGATCTACACGTTTATCTATCTGAGAGTCCCCTTTGATAAAGCCTCTCAGTTTTCTCTCTAACGATGAGATATTAAGGATAATAGAATGGTTTCTACGTTATCGTGTGACCTGGGAACCATAACCATTTATAGATAATTCATCTTTTAGTATTTTTATTTTAGCCCATCATAAAAATAGAAATTACTTTTAAATCTCTACACATTAAAGGGTCTACATCTTATCGGATACATTAAAACCCTAATTATACAAACCTTAGTAGATCACTTTTAATTGGGTTTAACTTTATTTGACAGTCTGCAACACATAATTCTTTTACACATAAGTTTAATGTTGGATTAAGGATCCAACAATCTCCCACTTGGACTATGTGTCAATTCTTATAATTATATTTTGCCAAAAATAACTGAACGCGTTCAACTTTACTGTCATTATCGAAATGTATCTATGACTAATCTGGTCCATCAATCATACCGACATTACATCAAAGCGGCCGCTGTTACATCAATCGTAACTCAACCCATCAACGGTCACGTATATCAATATAATTGAATGACATGAATTATGATGTGGATGTGTAGCATGAAAATTTCATGTAATGTGATCTTAACATGCCTATTTCCAACTGGTCCTCCGTAAACCTTAGTGAGATCAAACCATACATAAATCAGAGTGTGAATACCAAGAACTTTATTTCTGCAGAAAATAACCTTAAAATATCCATAAACCAAAATGACCAAAAAATATGTCTATATGAAAAAAGAGCATCTAAAAATAAAATACAAACTCCCACTAGAACTGAATATCCTCAACTGATATGACACACATGTGAGCAATGTGCTCATGAAACACCTTAGGTGGCAATCCCTTGGTAAGCGGATCCACAATCATGGAGTTTATTCCGATGTGCTCTATAGACGACTATCCACTCTGAACTCTTTCTTTAACAACCAGAAACTTGATATCTATGAACTTTGACTTTGTCAAGCTCCTGTTGTTATTAGAATAAAGAACTGCTGATTTATTGTCATAAAATATCTTTAGTAGTCTCTGAATATTGTCCACTATGCGCAAACCCGTGACAAAATTCTGCAACCACATTCCGTGATTGGACGTCTGAACTCTGCTGCCATGATAGAAGAGGCTATAAGAGTCTGTTTAGCACTCTTCTAGGAGACAACACCTCCAACAAGCAGAAAAATATAGCCCGACGTAGATTTCATACTATCTTAGCATCTATCAAAATCGGAGTCAGTATATTCAACGATCTCAATCTGATCCAACCTCCGAAATGTGAGCATGTAATCTTTTGTTCTCTGTAAGTACCGCAAGACCCTTTTAGCTGCTTTCTAATAGTCTATGCCTGAATTGCTTAAGTATCTACCCAACATCCCAATCATGTACGCAATATCAGGACGTGTATAAACTTGAGCATACATTAAACTCCCCACTATCGAGGCATAGGGAATCTTATGAATTTTCTTTTCCTCAAAATCATTTTTAGGGCACTGATTGAGACCAAACTTGTCTCCCTTAGCTATAGGGGTATCACCTGGTTTACAGTCTTGCATGCCATATCTTTTAAGGACCTTTTCGATATAGCTCTTTTGTGTTAATCCTAGAATACCCTGAGAACGATTTTGGTGTATTTGCATTTCTAATACAAAAGAAGTTTCACCAAGATCTTTCATCTCAAAATTCTTAGCTAGAAATCTCTTGGTGTCTTACAATAAGCCTATATCGTTGCTGGCAAGTAAAATGTCATCCACATATAAAACCAGGAAAATATGTTTGCTTCCACAAAACTTATGGTATATACAATCATTGACTAAATTCATCTCAAAACCGAACGAGATGATCACTTGATAAAATTTGAAATACTTCGAGATGCCTACTTGAGTCCATAGATGGATTTCTGAAGTTTACAAACCATATTCTTTGGGTCTCCCGACATAAAATTTTCTGGTTGCACCATATATATCGTCTCTTCAATGTCACCATTGAGAAACGTTGTCTTTACATCCATATGATGCAGCTCAAGATTGAAATGCACTATTAATGCCATTATAATCCTGAAAGAGTCTTTCGTAGAAACTAGAGAGAAAGTCTCTTTATAGTCAATACCTTCTTTCTGTGTAAAGCCCTTTACAATAAGACGAGCCTTGTATCTTTCCACGTTACCTTCTGAATCCCTCTTGATCTTAAAAATCCATTTGCAACCAATGGATTTCACACATTCTGGTAATGGAACAAAATCCCACATGTCATTGTCCTTCTGGACTTAATTTCCTCATTCATGGCATCGATCCACTTTTGAGAGTTAAAGCTTTCCATGGCTTGACGGAAGTTGATCGGATCATCTTCCATCACACCAATGTCAACCTCATGCTCTTGGAGAAATACAATGTAATCATATGGCACTGCACTTCTTCTCTCTCTAGTGGGTCTTCTTAATGGCATAGGTTCTTAAGGTGCTAAAGTTTGTTCTTCCGGAACAATCTCTTGAATGGGAAGTTCTTTGATATTGTTTTGATGTGTTGTGTCATAAGCAATGTCGGGGACACAGTCTTGATCAATGCTCATAACACCTATGGAAATATCAACATATTTCCCCTGGAGGACAAAATCTCGAACCATATCTCCCCTTGCAAACTCAGCATCCTCAAAGAACCGAGCATTTCCCGTCTGAAAAATTGACCTGGTTGTGGGATCATAAAACTTGTACCCCTGGATTTTCAGAGTATCCAACAAAATAACAACTTACCATCTGTAAGTCCAATTTATTTTCATTAGGCTTATATGGCCTTACCTCAGCTGGACTTCCCTAAATGTGCAAATGCCTTAGACTAGGTTTCTTGCCGGTCCAAAGCTCATATGGGGTTTTGAAACTCGCTTTAGTTGGAACTATGTTAAGGATATATGCTGCACCATTAAGTGCTTCACCCCAGAGTGATTCCGGTAAGGTCGAATGACTAATCATACTCCTGACCATGTCCTTAAGCGTTCTGTTTCGTCTTTCAGCAACACCATTCATAGTAGGCGAACCCGGCATAGTGTACTGTGAGACGATACCACATTCCTCTATGAATTTAGCAAACGGTCTTGGACATTATTCACCTGAACCATCATATCTGCCATAGTACTCACCACCACGGTCAGATCTGACGCTTTTAATCATTTTGTTGAGTTGATTCTCAACTTCAGCCTTAAAATTTTTGAACATGTCCAATGACTATAGCTTTTCATGAATGAGATATATGTAGCCATATCTAGAATAATCGTCTATGAACGTTATAAAATATTGTTGATCATTCCAAGCCAATAGAGAGAATGGCCCATAAATATCCGTATGAATAAGTTCTAAGACGTCCTGAGTCCTGTTGGTTTCAAATCTCCTTTTATCGGTTTTTTCCCTTTATGCAATTAACACAAACGTCAAAATCTATGAAATCTAAGGGATCGAGAATTTTGTCTGACACAAGTCTTTCTATTCTCCGTCTGGAGATGTGACTTAATCTCTTATGCCATAACGTACCTGAATTCTCACTGGTTAATTTTCTTTTAGTACCTCGTGTACTTAATTGCAGGGATTCTTTAAATAAAATAATTGTTTTAAGTAAATAAAGATTATCATATCCTAATAAAAATCGGAACCAACTGAAATTGAATCACGAAACAAACCAAATTTTCCATTTCTAAAAGAACAAACATAACCAGCTTTGTCTAAAAATGGAAATCAAATTCCGTCTAAAGGACGGTACAATAAAAGTTTTATCACGATCCAAATAATGTCCAGTTTTTAATAATAATCTAAATTTTCATATTTCTTCAACCTCAGCCGTCTTGCCATCGCCCATGTAGATGAATCTTTCAGCATCATTTGACTTTCGGCAATTCAGGCAACCCTGCATAGACACACTGATGTGAGTTGTTGCACCAGAATCTATCTACTACGTGTGTCTAGGAACCGAACTTAAATTAACCTCAGAACAAACCAAATTAAGAAGCATACCATTCTTAGCACGCCAAGCGTGATATTTGGTGCATTGCTTCTTCCTATGCCCTTCAGCTCCACAGAAGAAACAACCGTTACCTTCCGAGTTTATCGGTTTCTTTTGTTGTTTCTTATGCGGTGCTGTATCTGCAACTTCATTATCCTTTTTCTTTTTCTTTCCATTGCCTTTATCCTTAGAGTTAGAGGCCAGGTAAGCACTTTCTGTCTTATCATATTTCACTCTTTCCTCTTCCTGAACACAGTGTGAGATGAGCTCATTCAGAGACCGAGTCTCTTTCTGACAATTATAGCTCACCTTAAACTGGCTAAACTGTGCCAGAAGGGATATCAAAACGAAATACACAAGCAAGTCTTCAGAGAGCTCAAGCCTCAGTGCTTTTAATCTTGAAACAATGTGAGACATTTCCATAATATTTTTCCTGATATTACCTTTACCTTTATACCTTTTTGAAATTAAATCTGATAATAGCGCACCGATTTTTTCTTTTTCGTTCTTGACAAACCTTTTTTCAATGTTTGCAAGGAAATCCTTAGCAGTAGTTACCTTTTCTGATATAGTGCCTCTGAATGCTTCTGGAATGACCTTCTTCATGATCAGCATACACATGCGATTTGATCTCCCACATTTCCATCTCCCTCTTATCATCAAAGGTACTCTTATTCGTAAGAGGTGCAGGAGAATCAGTCCTTAACGAAAAATCGAGATCCACGACTCCAAGAACTATAAAGAGATTATCTTTCCAGGACTTGAAGTCCGAGCCATTTAGAACTGAAATTGAATTGATGTTGGTTGTGATACTAGCAGGAGTATAACAGAACATAGAACAATAAATAAAATAAGCTCACATAAATTCCGAATAACAATAATAATTCAAACAATAGTAACAAATAAATCATCTCAAGATATCGAGCACTCCATTAATATTATGACTTTGGCCAAAAATATTAACTTGTAAGTGATGTCTTGGTGTAGTAATCAAACACTGATGATAAAATAACATGTCAAACAAGAAATTTTCATTTGGGCCGATTTATTGTTCACATGTAAAAACTGAATAATCATCACGTATTTATTACCACAGAAACACATGTAATTTTGTCAAATAATTATCTTCCTTTGGGCCGATAAATCTTTTATATTTCAAGACAAACCAATTTTCACAAGAGATGTCACTTTGGTGACATATTGCTTCAACTAATTTATCTTAAAATATATATAACATACTAATATTCGAATTTAAAATTGTTCCGGATTTAAACCTTAAATTAATTGATAAATAATTAATATATCACTTTTAATAAAGCCTCTCAGTTTTCTCTCTAACGATGAGATATTATGGAGAATAGAATGGTTTCCACGTTATCGTGTGACCTGAAGACCATAATCATTTATAGATAATTCATTTTTTAGTATTTTTATTTTAGCTCATCATAAAAATAGAAATCACAACCTATCAGATACATTAAAACCCCAATTATTCAAATCTTAGTATATCACTTTTAATTGGGTTTAATTTTATTTGACAGTCTGCAACACATAATTATTTTACATATAAAATCAATGTTGGATTAATGATCCAACAGTATCAATTTACATAGAAACTACGTACACTGAAACTGTGATATTAAAATTAAATTAAATATAAAAGAGAACAATACTAGGAATGATAGTAACTAAATGAATATGTAAAATCAAATAAAGAAGCAATTATGTATTTATTTATGTTAATATAAAAAATTAAAAAGAAAGTGTAAAAGGTTTTTTTAAAAGAAAATAAAAGAAATTTGCAAGGGTAAAATTAGATTTGAAAAGTTTTTCTCCCTCAAACTTCTTTTTAAGATATTATTATTATTATTATTATTATTATTATTATTATTATTATTATTATTATTATAAATCAAGTCATATCTTAACAAAATTCATGTCTAAATACGTTAAATATAGTCCACTTGGACGTAAGATTGAGAAACTTGAAAAAGAAATACCATATTGGAACAAACTAAATGAGTGGAATGATGGAGAATTGACCAAAGGATTAAAATCCAATTAATTGACGAAATGTTTCTTACCAAATTAACAATCATTATTTTCTGATTTAGATAATTCGGCGTGGTTATTCCAACGTTCCATTCGATTTTGTCCCAAATTGGAAACAGAATATGCTAGTATATATATTTCTAAATAAGGTAAGAACACAAAATTAAAACAATATTTCCATTTTTTATAGATTCACTTGGAGCTTTCCATCTCATCTGTTTATTCGATAATTCAATTATTCAAATTGTGTAAAAATTAAACAATATACATGATGTGAGACCACCTTATATTTGTAGTTTTTTCCATATAAATTGTTAACTCAATGTTGAGTATCCCCGTTCAAAGATTTTCTAAATTTTATATATGTACATATATTAAATTGAGTGACGATATTATTCACAGAAAAAAATATATAGATCAACAACCGTGCACACATTAGAAGAAGAGTACCGACTAAATCTCAAACTAAAATTTATTTGATTTAGTGATGTGTTAAATATTCACTCATTATATAATTTGTCATTTATAGTTTATTTAGTCAATTAATAATTTATATATCATTTCATCAATTAAATTTGATGATTTTAGAATTATTCTTAAAATAATTTTACTATAATTATAAGGTATTGAGAACTACGGTGTTACAATTTTTTTTGACAAATAATCATAAAAAAGGAAAAAATCTAAACCAAAATTAACCATAAAAAAGGGGAAAATCTAAACCAAAATTGAGTACGCGCACGCATTCAAATCATTGAATATAACCATTAATGGGGCAATATTAATTCCTATTATTAGTTGCTTTTTTTGTTCCTTTAAGATTCTAATATCATAAATGATCGTTTACAATTTATATGTCGTAGTTGATTTCTCAATTTCACAAGATTATCAGTCAAGAAATCGCGAAGGTTAAAAAAATGGAGAAAGTGAAAGTCCTTACATTACTGCTCGTTTTCACCATCATGTTCTGCACAGGTATACATATATAATATACTTTCTATTCATTAAATTTGTTTATTCAAAATAATTTTTCTTGACAAAAACATTATTTATCTGAAATTATTTCTAGCATGTTTAGGTGAACTCCACTAGTCTAAAAATAACATTACGATCGTTAGAGCCACGTGTTTATCACATGTTTTGAAAATTATTAAGATGTTGAATTTGTTAAGTTTATTCTCTCCTTCAAATATTAGATAAAATATTTGAAAATGTTTATATGAATCAGTTAATCACCACAAAGGTTTTAAATATAATATTGTAATATCTTTCAACATTCATAAGCTAAGATACATTTGAGTGTCTTTTAAATAAAATGTCTTAAATCCATCGACCAATGGTTAAAGTCATATAAGATACTTAAATAGAAAATAACGGTTTGTTGGTGTTTTCATCTGATGTAAAGGAGCAAAAGGGGATGGAAACATCAAATGCTGCTTTGACAACCACATAGGGAGGTGTAATCCAGGCCAAGATGATAAGAAGTGTGATAATCTCTGCAAGCAACATTGCACCAAAGGAGGATTCTGCAAGGTCTTCAAACATCCACCTCCAAATCACTATTGCCATTGTTATTGTTGATCTTGATCCACATTATTTGGATCTGTTTTCTTTTTTCACCACATTTTTCATGCTATTTATGTACTTGCCACCCCATTCTATTCCTAATAAAATATTAGTCTTATGAATCTTTTATGGTTTTTGTCCAATCTTATACATATATACATATATATATATATCAAGTCAAATATGCCCATGTTTTCCTCGTACTGACCTTCTCAACGTTGTTCATTAAGAGACACTCATTTTGGGCTTAGAGTAGTTTAATTGTTCTCCTAGTGTGTTGGCAATGGGAGAACAATTAAACTGTACGAGGATAAATGGAGTCAAAACGTTCTCAATGACTTTAGGTACCAAATTTGTCACTTATTACTGATTTGTTTCATGATTTTTATTTTTTTCCAAAGTTATGTTACAAATTTTAGGGGTAATAAGAAAATATGATTGAACTCATAATTTATAAGATATGAGTGTGGGGGTTAATCAATTACGTCAACCTAACTTGTCCTTTTATGATTTTTGTCTCGAATGGAATGCAGTGAAAATCCATGAATTATTTGATTAGATTAATTAGAGGGAGATTCTCTATACTCAACCAATCGCAATAAATGAGGACACTCTTATATGGTCATTCTATAAAAATGGAACTTTTAATGTAAAATCTTATTACCATTCTTTGATCATGAAGAGAAAACGAACTGGGGTTTGGCCGACCCCTCTTCTTCTTCGTTATTCAACCTTATTTCTTGTAGAAGTTCCGGCAATATACAATTTCCGCCAAATATCATTTTTTTTTATTTGGAAAGCTAGCATAAATTTCCTCCCTCTAAATAGAATTTGGTTAGTAGAGGATAACTCCAAGATCTAATTTCTCTCATCTATAATATATTAAAAGAGGAAAATATGAGGAAATTTTTTAGGACAATCATGTCCATATTTTTATTCTAAATCTTAAAATACCCCTCTAAAAATATATTTATCATATTTTTATTCGTTATCAGTATTTAATATATTTGAACAACCATAAACCTAATGAATACACATCCTCCTCGACCGCGACTGGAACAAGCCCACCACAAATCAATTACCACCATTTAGTCGTTGACGTAGAGTCATAGCAGGTCCCCCCCCCCCTCTCCCCCTCTCTGTTTCCATTTTTTACTAAGTAGTACTGGAATTCAAATTTGTTATGGCCTATGTTAATTGTTATTTTCTAAAGCAAATTAAACTCATCATTTTTATGAAAATTCTGGTGAGAGTCTTTCTCTGCTCCATTCACTCTTATGTTTTTGCTCTGTTCCTGCTCCATTCTCAATCTTTGGTAGGAATTGTTCGCAATTAAGAATTGACAGATACAATTATTGATAGAATTTATCTTAAGAATCTGATTTGAAATTAAATCTGATTTATTATTGTTTTGTGGTTCAATATGATAATTGATAGCGTTATTCTTAAGAATTTAATTTGTGGTTTAATTTGTGCTAAAACAAAAAATAAATTTAAAAGAAAATCAATGGAATCGGTGGATTTACATCCGGTCTTCTTCCAATTCTAAACAATGTCGTCTTGATGTCAACTTGAAAAGTCTATCTTCAGATCCTGGATTATAGATTCGAATAACATATTATCATGCCAATTGGTTGGAATATAATATAGAGAAAATGTAACATTTATTTATGTTGTTAACTATTTGTAAAGCATGAATGAAAGCAATCAAGTAGAGATGCTTTTACATACGATGGTTTCTCTACTTGGAATAAAAATGAGAGGTATAGATTGAATTTTTAGGTTGGAAGTACTAATAGTGCTCATAACCAAACTAGGAAGAAGTGTGAAGATTTGGTGAAAGAAGTATTGGGGGTTATGTCTTCAAATTATGTATATTGACATTTTAATATTAAATTTAATGGAATTACATTTTTCTTAGAATTATTCTTTTAAATTATTGTTGAATAATTTATATAACTATATGAAAATTACATATTCATTAATGAGACTATGATATTGTATTATTACGAGAAGATTAAGATCATAGATAATGAATAAAAATGTCAACAATATATTAAAGTATAGAATCTTAAATGTTGGTTGCTATTACGGTTCACTAAATATTATGAATATATGTGATCTAGATCTGGATAATTGATGTGGATAGACTTCTAAGTGAATGTACTTTGTATAATAAGATTATATGCGACAAGATCGATGTGAATTAATATCTTTATCAACATACTTTTTATCATAAAAATTTAATACACATCAATTTGACGATCATATGTAGATTAATCTGAATCATGAGTAGTCATGAACTCTTATACATGTCTACTTGATCTTTTAATTCACTCGTTAAGATTTGTTTGTAAAATAGGCTCGTGGCTTTTATTTTGGAGATTCAGTGATATGGATGGCTACGGATATGATTTCACAATATTTGAAATCAAAGTTTTCCTAATGGATCGTATATTGGTTCTCTTAAGTGTTAATTCTGGAAATGAATGGTTATTGAGCTCAAATTTATAATAATTGATAATACGATTATAAATTAGTCATTCACTAGTGAATTAACGGTACTTAAGGATCAAAAGGTAATTAGAAGGGTAAACGATAATTTTGACCGGCTCTAATTTATGAACTAATAATTGGATGACAGAACTACGTGAAATAATTATATCAATTTAATACATCAGAATACTCATTAAATACTTCTATAATCTCTAAAAGTGTAATTTCATATTTATAGTTGAGTAATAATAAAATTAATAACTAAGAATATTTAATTAAAAAGTTTAATTAATAATCAGGTTTATTGGAGCTTAGGATTATAGGTCCATGGTCCCCAAGTCACCTTTGTACTATGTATTTTAGGGTGTAAATATTTCAGGATATGAGAAAATGACTGACTTGTAAAATGAATTTTAATTCTGGGGCACGTATGTAATTATGAGAAATAAAATTATCTATACATAAATTTTGGAAATACATATATATAAATAATTATATCGATTAATTTTCTAATTATAGAATATCTAATTTGTAACATCAGATAATTATAAATTATTATTAGATTATATTTTAAATAAACTAAATTTGTTATTTGTGAACTAACATATAAGTTAGTTGATAGGAATAATCAGATATGTTAATTTTGAATTAACTGATATCTAGATATTTGTCTGACTAAAATACATATTTAATTCGCTGTACTGGCCACGTGTCAATCATTGATTGAGAATCAGAGATTAACATGAACTATTGTAGTGTCATGTGACACTACAGTAGTGTCATGGCACACAATGCCGTGAGGCATTGTGATAGCTCACGGCAACTGCAGTGCCATGTGACACTGCAGTTGTACACAAATTACTGTGGATCCCACCGTAATGGTAATTTTAAATTTAAATATTATTTTTAATTTATCCCTAAAATCTGATATGGAATTTTCTAGAAAATATATAGATATTATGCTATTAGCCTCAATGTTATAGAGAGTAAAGAATACAATTGCTATTAGGATAAAATTTCTCTGTGATTAAAAAATTAATCAAAAAGCTCTTTGAGAATAATCATCGTATTCTCTCAGAGGATTGTCTCACAAAAATAAATCATTCTCAGTAAATCTCTAGATCTCATGCGTTGAGTACATCGAGAGACATAAAAAGTATCATTGATTATTCTACGTGCTCATACATGTCCTAGTGCGTTTGAGGATTGCTTGGAAGATCTTGGTGTGAATCTCAAAGTCTGTTATTCGTGGGAACGTAGGATCGTTGGTTTACGAGGACGCTCAATATAGATTACAAGAGGTATATGATTTCTATCAATGTATGTCTCAAATTTAATATATAAATATATAATTGATCATGATTAAAAAGAGGTTTTCAATAAAAGTTTTTATTTTAGAAACCGTTGCGTCGCGCTTGTTTTCATTTTATAGAAAAATATACGATTCTAAGGTAAATAAGTGGTTGGCTGAGAAATTCTAAATGAAAGATTTGGGAGATGCGATCTATGTTCTAAGCATCCAAATCCTAAGTGATAGAAAGAATAAGCTATTGGTGCTTTCACAAGCATCTTATATTGATAAGGTGCCGGAGAGATTCTCTATGGAGGAATCCAAGAAAGGTCAACTACCGACCAGACATGAAATTGTCTTTTCCAAGGAGTAATGTCCTAAGACATCTCAAGAGGAATATGATATGAGAAAGGTTCATTATGCTTCAAGTGTAGTTAGTCTCATGTATGCCTTGTTGTATACAAGATCAGGCATTTGTTATGCAGTGAAAATTGTCAGTTGTTATCAATCGAATCTAGGTTTGGAACATTGGATTGCAGTAAAGCACATTCTCAAGTATCTTAGGAGAACAAGAAACTATATGCTTGTTTATTCAGGTGGAGACCTGAACCCCACTGGATATACTGATTCTGATTTTCAACAGAACAAGAGATAGTCGAAAGTCAAGGTCTAAATCAATATTCACCTTAGGTGGATGAGTTGTAGTCTGGAGAAGTATCAAATAATCCTTTATTGTAGATTTCACTATGGAAGTCAAGTATATAGTGGCTTGTGTGCTGTGAAAGAAGCGATATGACTCAGAAAGTTCTATACTAATATGAAAGTAGTTCCAGATAGGAACACGCCATTGATCCTATATTGTGACAACAATGAGGTGGTAGCTAATTCCAAAGAACCAAGGAGTCACAAAAGGGGCAAGCACATAGAGAGAAAATATCATCTTGTAACAAAAATCATGCATCGAGGGGATATGACTGTTATGAAGATAGCGTCAGATCAGAACCTGGCTGATGCTTTTATCAAGACACTTCCTGCGAAGTCATTTGAGGGTCATGTGCGTAACATGGGGTTGAGAGTGATACCGCATTTGCTTTAGGTCAAATGGAAGATTGTTGGGAGTTATATCCTCAAAGCATGTGTATTGACATTTTAATATAAAATTTATGGAATTACACTTTTCTTATAATTGTTCTTTTTAATTATTATTGAATAATTTATATAAATATCTGAAAATTCTATATTCATTAATGAGACTATGATTTTGTATTAGTACGAGAGGATTAAGATCATAAATAATGAATAAAAATGTCAGTAACATATTAAAATATGAATCTGTAATGAATGGTTGCAAGTACGGTTAACTAAATATTATGAATGCATGTGATCTAAATCTGGATCATTGATGTAGATGGATATTTAAGTGAATGTACTTTATATAATAAAATTATATATAACATGACCGATGTGAATTAGTATCTTTATTAACATACCATTTATCGTAAAGATTTAATACACATCAATCTGATGATCATATGTAGAGCAATCTGAATCCTGAGTAATCATGAACTCATATACATGTCTACTGGATCTTTAGATTCACTCGTTAATGTTTGTTTGTAAAACAGGCTAGTGACTTTTATTTTGAAGATTCAGTAATATGGATGGCTGAGAACGTGATCTTACAAGATTTAAAATCCAAGCTTTCCTAATGGATCGTATATTGATTCTCTTAAATGTTAATTCTAGGAATGATTATTGAGCTCAAATTTATAATATGATTATGAATTAGTCATTCCCTAGTGAATTAATGGTACTTAAGGATAAAAAAGTAATTAAAAGGGTAAAACATTAATTTTGACTGGCTCTAATTTACGAATAAATAATTGAAGGACAGAACTACGTGAAACGATTATATCTATGGACTACAAGAGAACACTTGTAAATATATTTTATAATATTTAAGAGTGCATTTTTATATTTATAGTGGAGTAATAATGAAATGAATAAATAAGATTATTTAATTAATAATCTATTTATTAGAGCTTAGGATTAAATGTCCATGTTCCCCATGTCACCTCTATACTACATACTCTAGGATGTGAATATTTCAAGATATGAGAAAAAGACTGACTCGCAAAAGAAATTTTTATTCTCCAGTAAGTATGTAATTATGAGATAATTATGTGTGATTAACTAATTAAATTATTTATATATAAATTTCAGAAATTACACACACACACACACACATATATATATATCGATTAATTTTCTAATCATCGATATGTGAGTCAGAATATCTAATTTATAAAATTATAAAATTATAAATTATTATTAGATAATAATTTGAATCAACTAAACCTGTTATTGTGAACTAACAGATTAGTTAGTTGATAGGGATAATCAGATATGTCAATTTTGAATTAACTGATATCTAGATATTAATCTTATTAAAATAAATATTTAATTCACAGTAATTGTCGTGTCAATCACTTATTGGGAATCAGAGATTGACATGAACTACAGTAGTGTCATGAGGCACTGTGATAGCTGACGGTAATTACAGTGTTGTCTGACACTGCAGTTGTGCACAAATTATAATGAGTCCCACTACAATGGTAATTTTAAAATTAAATATTATTTTTAGTCCTAAAAATATGATATGCCATTATCTAGAAAATGTATAGATATTATTCTATTGGACTTAGTGTTTATAGAGAGTAAATAACACAATTGCTATCAGAGTGAATTTTTTCTGTGATTAAAATGTTAATAAAAAAGCTCTATGAGAATAATCATCGTACTCTCTCAGAGGATTATCTCACAAAAGTTAATCATTCTTAGTAAATCTCTAGATCTCATGTGTTGAGTACATCTAGAGACAAAAAGTGTCTTTGATTATTCTTAATGCCCACATGTCCTAGTGCGTTTGAGGATTTGGAAGATGTTGATATGGATCTTTTGTTCGTGAGAACACATGATCGTTGGTTTCGAGGACGCTCAATGTAGATTACAAGAGATATATGATTCATATCATTGTATATCTCAGATTTAATATATAAATATATAATGCATCCTGATTAAAAAAAATTTCAATAAAAGTTTTTATTTCAGAAACCATTGAATCGCGCTTGTTTTTGTTTTATTGAAAAATATACGATTCATTTTTTATAAATTTTTAAAATCCACCACGCCTTCGCTGTGCGCGCGCTGCATTTTCCAACAAGAAGTGCATATTGAAACTATTATTTGTAGACAAAAAATATCAAGCAAAACGAGATTATCACATCTGCTTAGATGTGCTAGTTCAATGCATAAGACACATTCTTCACCAAGGGTAACCTTTTGTGGCCATGATGAGTCATTTAGTTCCCTAGACAAAGCAAATGTTCTTAAGCTTGTGCAACTTCTTGCTAATAACAACAAAGACATTAACAATGTTGTATTGGAAATTGGTCTGAAAAATTAAAAGATGGTGGCTCCTGACATTCAGAAAGATATTATAAATGCAGCTGCTACAGAAACAATCTATATGATCATTTCTTATGGGTTTAGAATTTTGGTTGATGAGTCTCGTGATGTGTCTACCAAAGAACAAATAGCTATTGTTTTATGTTACATGGATAAAAAAGAAAGCAAGGTTGAATGATTTGTTGATATTGTCCATGTAACTAGTAATATTGCTCTATCACTAAAAGCAGCTATTAAATCCTCAATTTCTACCCATGAGTTGAGTTTATAAAAAGTTCATGGACATGATTAAGATGGAGCTAATAATATGCAACGTGTCAAATCTTTAATTTTGAAGGAGAATTTTCTTGACACTCTTTGTAATTTTCTTAAATGACAGCGACACGCCCATCTAATTTGACAAGTGACACATATGTCTTTTCATGTTAGGTTTCACGATAAAACAATCAAGAACCGTTAAATTTCAACTAACATCGTTTAATTAATACGTAATACTAAAATTATTCCTCATTTTATTCTGAATTCTGAAAACTTTAAAACTATTTTTTTAATATTTAAACTAGAATTCACCTAACTCTGAAAAAGCCTCGGCCGACTTATGTTTCGCGTCAGAAAAATAGTTGTATTGGATTAATTTTAGAGATAATATTATTTTTTCACACCTAAACTAAATAGATTTTTAATAGAACGGTTTTGTTTATCATTTTTTAACTAGAGGGGTGTCTGTGCTATTTAGACAAACTATAAGAAGAGTTAGAAAAATTAATGATCACTATTTTTGAATTAAAAAAAGTTTATAATTGTGATACTTCATGATTTCAATACCCATTCAAATGATTTTAAATAGTTTTATATAAATTCATAATCAATTAATGGTTTGCTCCAACTTATTCAATATATGATAATTATATATATAATTGCAAATTTTTGTTTTATATTTGATTTTATCATTACCTCCTAATCATAATTATATTGGAATAGTTAGACACTCGGTTAAGTAAAAATTTATTTACAAAGTTCTGCCAATCAAATTTGTAATTGTAATGTAATTATTGTCTCATATGAAACTTATAGTCTTTAATTGTCTAGTGATAATAAATTATTTCATTTAATTACATAAATAATTATTGTAAGGGTATTTTAGACATAATATAAACTATGATAGGGTAGAATTGTCAAAAAGGTATTTTTTTAAGAATACACACTTGTAGAACTAGTATGATATGATGTGAAGTATGAAATAAGATGTGTTATCCCTTTGCACCCCCCAAAGCAACTACCACTCCATCTGGATTACGAAGGCAGTGGAACTGAATCCTTCAAACACCTTTCCAAATGTTTTCAGCCTTAGAAGAATAGCTACACTCCCCAACTGCTTTAGATCCATAAACACAGAAGCGCAATCGATTCATATAATAAACCAGATTTGACCTAGTAAATGCCAAATTTAGAGAAGAACCAAACCAATTTATTCTATAAACTGACTACAACCACTAGTGGTGCTATTTTAATTGCTAATATTTGTTGCTTTTTGTTTGAAGATTTTAATGTACTTAATTGCATCCCCTTCACTATTTATATGTCGTAGTTTTAATAGCTTACTTTCACAAGATTATCAACCAAGTAATCGCAAAGTTTAAAAGGAAATGGAGAGAGTAAAAATTCTTTCACTACTATTCATTTTCAGCATCATGTTCTGCACAGGTATACATGATCTACTCTCTTTAATTAAAAACATGTTTTAAAATAATTTCTACCATGTTTAGGTAAACTCGACCGGAAAAAAAATAATGTTATGATCGTTTGAGTTTTGTGTCTTATCTAGTTCATATATATGTTTTCTATGATATTATGATGCTGTTGTGAATAGGTTTAGAAAGTTTTTTCTCCTTGAAAATAAATTCATTAAATATATGTAAACGGTAATTCCTATACTATGTTCTCTTATAAATGTTATAGATGGTATGTCTATGTAAATATTGATTTTCTAAAAACTGGATGACTATTTTATAATATTGTCATATGTTCAAAAAACCCATATTGAGTTTGAGTAATTATTTAGATTTACTAGATCGCTTGATTTGACTCTCTTTAATATAATTTGAATGAAAATGTCTGACACAAGTTTTTATCAATAATCTATGATTTGAATGAAAATGTCTGGCACAAGTTTTCATGAATAATCTTTGATTGAAGGTTTATATTTTTTGTTAAGTCTATAAATAAATGAATTTCATTTGATAAGTCTTTCACCACAAAGCTTTTTAAAGTATTAAGATTAATGTTCCTCACGTGCGTTGTACGTTAAATAGTTCTGTATTTAAAAGATTTGATCATCTATCAGTAAAATTTATATATATATTTAATGTATTATATTATGTCTGTACATTTGGTTTGAGTTTCAACTTCTTAATCATGAAAATCAGATATGCGTCATGTGACAAACATTAGGTTGTCTTTGTGTTTCCATAATTTTTTTTTCAAGTATCAACAACTTGAAAAAAAACTATTGTGTTTTCGATTGTAAAGGTCAGAATAGAAATTTCATTATAATAAATTGTTATCCGTAATTAGACATTATTTTATAATAGTTCATAAGCATGTCAAGAATTCTTTAAATATAAATACTAGTTTTTGTGCAAATAAACTTAAATAGTAATCCAAAATATAACTTAACTAAACTGAAATAATAACAACTAAAAGTCAATTTACTAAAAGTGAAAATCAATATTTAACAAAAAGTATACAGAATAGCCTTTAACGCACTGTCAAAATCAGATCATCTAAAGACAATAACGCACTGTCAAAATCAGTGTCACACTTAGATAATATAAGCTCACATTTAAACATCAATCAAAATTATTAAAAGACTGAACTCAACAACAAATATTTACAAAAAATTTAAACCGTGGTATTTTACCGCAACATTAGCTTCACATCTAACACATATCGGTTAACCACAATCATCTCTAAAATAATCTTAGACCAAATTCGGAAGCATTATAGCCCTAATGGCTGACACAGACGCAGAGGTAGTTAAGTTTGCTTGATGAGAATCTGGATTCTTTGTGGCTGCTGGAGACACATAAGCCTAGAAGTCTCTAGCTAGAAGATGATATAGAAATATGATTGTCGTTCTGTCTTTATTTAGTTAGTTTGGAGTCCAATTTTTTGGTGAAGATATTAGATATTCTAGAAAATTTTGTTTTCTTTTCATGGTAGATGGCTACCTTTCAATTTCTTTGTCATGGTGGACTTTCTCAAACGTCGGAGGCCTTAAAGGATTGTAAAAGAAGGTTAATATTAATAGTAGAATATTACATTTTCACATGATTATCTTCTTTACTATCTACCACGTAATTTGAATTATAAAAATGGATTGGAACAGAGACAACCATTGGCAAGTAATATTGTTTTTATAGTTTTTTTTTATTTCTTTTTGCAAGTCTTAATTGTTAAATGCATGATATAGATATATTGTTTTGTTAAATGCAAGATACCAAACAAGAAAAATAACCATCATAAGTGAAGGGTATTTTTGTTGGGAACATTGCCATACAAGCTAGAGAATGTGTGAAAACTTTATTGCTAATTAATTAATAAAGTGGTTGTCCATTTAATGTTTGCATGCATTTATATTGACACTCTATAAGTATCAAGAATATTTCAAGATTATTATATGTGACCTTAAATATTATATACAAGAGATATATATAAGTGGATACCATTTGAGAACAATAAAAAAAATATACATAATTAATAATTAAAGTTGGCGTATTGATCAATAATTACAACTACAATTTATTTTCATTAGGAATGAAACTTTATATAAAGAGATTATATAGAACTGAAACATGATAAATTTGAATTTTTAATAATTCGATTAGAATATAGAGTATTCAAATTATATCATATTGGTGATCATATATAGCACGATTTCAATCATGAGTAAGTAACACATTCTTGTTTATAACATCATACTTTTGATTTACTTGATAAAGGTTTGTATATCTCACCAAACTTAGTCCCTTGTATTTTGAAAGCAAAATGAAATAGATGCTTGGGAATGTTAATTTACAAGATACAATCCATTACTTATTATAAAATCAGATAAAAATTTTCTTTAAGTACTGATTTAGGGTTTGAACGATATAAGAGCTCAATTTATAATAAGATCACAAATTTATTATTCACTAGAAATCAACAGAAACAAGGAGAAAGAAGTTATTAGAGAGGTCCCCTGATTATTTATCTAGATCAAGTTATGAACTATTCATGGAGGATTGATCTAATAGTAATTATATCAATGGACCATTCAATATTTTGAGTAGTTAATATCTATGTTTTCAAGAGTGTAATTTCAAGTTTATAGTAGAATAATTTTAGTGATAATAAAGAGTTTAATTAACTATCAATTCTATTGGAGCTTTAAGTTTTAGATTCATAGGTCATCGTTTCCTCTCTGTGAATACTAGTTGAATAAGTAAAAATGTTAAGATTATGATAAATAATTCAGAATTATTAAATTCTAAAATATTATATATTTCAAAAGTATGAGATGATATGAGTGTCCATTGATCACGTTATGTGATAAAAAACTAATCAATTAATTTATAAAATTAAGTGAGATGCAAATAGTGTGATTGTTTAGTATGCTAAAATTAGATTAGACACTATGATGCGACCAGTGTCTACGCCTAAGACAATGAGTTATTACTTATGGCATATGATTATCTTCTTGAAGAAGACTATGCCACACTGGGAGTACCTTGTGTGGTGTATGACTAGTCCGCCACCTCACCAAGTGGAGGTGCTCACTTATCAAATAAGGTGATCTAATAAAAGTTATGTGATAATTAAAAGTGGATATTATCTAGTCACATTTAAAATTAAGATTATCTGATCATTCAAAATATAAATAATCTTATCAGAAAAAATATGATTGAAGCAATGTTCAGGATGATCATCTCTTACTGGAAGATGATCATCATGACACACAGAAGACCATGTGTGGCATGTAGATAGGTGATGCCTCACTAAGTGAGAGCTAGTCACTTATCATATAAATGTTATGTGATTAATTTTAAAATTTTCTAAGTTCAAAAATCTAAGGTTGGCATATAGAATTCACTTTTCTAAGGAAGTTTTGAAGAAGAAAAATAATAATGTGAAGGAGTTCACATGTAAATGTTTTTGCCCATGATAGAAAATAGAGAACAGTTCACTTCTCCATATTCTACTTTCTCTTATGTTGAGATCGTAGTAGAATATGAAAAAATGAGTTTGTGAGTAATCTATTTTTCATTAACGCCCGCACATCCATCTATCTAGTGCCGGAGATAAGGCGTAGAAGATTTAAAGAAGTTTTGTGATGAGTTCGAGGAACCGGATCGTATTTGAAGAGTTCGACAAATCGGTCCCGTCATCTCTAGATTTAATATTGTTTAAGTATTAAATTAATATATCTATAGTTAATAAAAAAAATATGAGTTTTTTTAATAATGACCTGATCGTTTCACGAGTCACTTATGCTAGGTCCCCGATTCTTGATTTCGTTTAAAAAAATAATAAAGGAATAAAAATGTCTAATAGAGTTAGACATTTGGATTGTACCTTCTATATAGCACGCACGTGTTTTTCACGTGGTAAAGAAATCATACTTAATCTTAATTTTTACTAGTTTAAATATATGGATACAACAAATTGATATTTTTTGAATATTTAAACACTTATTTTCTAATAAAAAAGAAAATAGATGCAATTATCATCAAGTTAAGAAAATTAGATAAATCAAGTCATTATTTTGAAAAGAATGTCATATAGTGTGTTTGTGTTTCTATACATACACGTGTAACACATTAAGTAAAAAATATAAATGCATTGACATTTCATACTATATTAGATAATGATTATTATTTTCCTCGTTGAATCATTGACGACTGGTATGATAAAATAACAAAAAAATTATTAAATGAATATTAAATTAAAAATCTTAATTAGTAGTATTTATCATGTGAATTTATTGTACTATATAGAACTTCTCACATATCTTTAATAGACATTATAGTAACAAAAAAAGATTGATGATAAATGTCAATAATTCCAGCAATGGTGTCCGAAAAATGTTAATGTTTTCATATGATTATTATTGTTGATTTATAATTTAAGAAAACTAATCAATAATAAATCATCACATGTAGATTAAGAGGTAATTTTAGATATTGTAGGATTAACAGCGTGATAAAATTATCCAAAAAATGTCTCTCCCTTCATCATAATTAGCAATGAATTATAATTATTATCTACTAATAATTTATTATAAATTATATAAGAATAAGAGTAAAATTATAATTAAGTTTATTGATAGTTGAACAAAATTGTCGAAAAAAGTTGACATTTTAATATATCATTGATAATTGTAATATTTTAAAAGCTTAATAGAGTACTGCTGGCTAAGGGAATTGACCAGATCGCTTAAAATGTTAGTCTCTTTTATATGATTTGAATTAGTGACAGCAAGACAAATTATCGGGAGTTTTGGTTAAATGTCCACCTATCTTTTGTAATTAAGTCTATAAATATCGATATAAACTTTCTGCTAATTAAATATTTCTATTCAAAGTCAAAATGAGATGCAAAATTAAAAGGGACAAAAATGCTATTCAAATTACAACCCAAAAGATAATTTTAAGTCTCCTTAAAATAAAATGTAAACAATGAATTAAAATTATATGAATAAATACAAAATAATGATGTTTGTGACTTTATGTGATATAAAGGAGCAAAAGGGGAAGGAGAGATAAAATGTTGCTTTGACAACCACATAGGGAGGTGTGAACCAGGACAAGATGATAAGAAGTGTGATAATCTTTGCAAGCAACATTGCACCAGAGGAGGATTTTGCAAGGTCTTCAAACATCCACCTCCAAATCACTATTGCCATTGTTATTGTTGAATTGAATCCACATTGTCTGTAGTCATCGTTACCAATTTTCACCACATTTGGATACTATTTTATACTCGCCATCCCATCAATATTCCTAATAAAATATTAATTTTATCAATCATTCTCTATTTATGTGAATTCATGTTTGTATCAAATATAACTTTACATGTCAAGGGTGCTTATGACTGTGATATCGAACTCAGTCGGTTTGTTGTGATTCTAGAAGTGTTCACGGATCGGTTCGGTCGGTTATTTGAGTAAAACTCAAACCGAACCAAAAGTCACGGTTCGGCCTTACCACGAACCGAACCGAACTGTGATTTATATATGAACCAAACCAAATCAAACCGTGAGTCATGGTTTGATTCGGTTCGATTCACCGGTTCAGCCCATTTTCTGTACATTTTTTAAAGTGTATTTTCATTTTAAACCTGAAATTTTCATGTCTAACCACCTAAAAAAGCATCAAATTTATTACAAATCATATTGAACATTTAAACATAAAATAAAATTCATGTCTAATCATCTTCATATTTCAAATTTATCACAAATCATACTAGGTAACATATAACAATATTTAAACATAAAAAAGAAGTAAGACAGATTGTTCTATTTTAAACATAACAACATTGTTCTATTTAAATATAACAACATGATAAGAAAATATAAAGTTCTTCATTCTTCAATCTCCACCACCAATATCACACCGTCACCGTAATAATCACAGACTTGCAACACTCTGTTAAAAAAACATGAAAAAATATAAACTTGTAGAATACTAAATATTTTGTAAAACAAAATGTAATAAAAGTACTAAGTTGAAAGTTACGTTAATCAAGTTCAACACATTCTTGAATTGTCTGGTTGAGATTAATAATATTCACCGGTTTACTTATGATCTAATTTTTTGTACGAATAAGAACTTCAACTGTTTGTTGAGCTAATGAACTGTGAATTGGATCCACTATACGACCACCAGTACTAAAGGCTGACTCAGATGCAACTGTAGATATAGAAATTACCAAAACATCTATAGCGATAAGGCTAAGAACCTCATTCTAGGATCGATCGGTTTTAAAATAGATTTGAACCACGAACAGTGCGTGAGCGGAATATCAACAAAATTTTATTTAACTTATTTAATCATATTAAATAATTTAAAACTACTTTAGTTTGATCATGCATATACGATATTAAAACGAATAGATTAAGAGAAAATGATTTTTCACCTTTACTCTGTATCGAAGAATTTCTGAATTGGTGGAACTCCCTCGAGCGTTCTTCGTGTTCTTCAAGTTTTAAGACCAAAATCATAAACTTGATCTTTCATGAATGATTTGCGAATTAGTCCACCAATTCGAACTCACTCACTTGGCATATCAAAGATTACAATTAACCAAGTCAAGTTACGTATTCAGCTCAGGATTAAGGTAATTATGAAAATTTCCTTAAGGTATAACAATTAGATTTAGAGTTAGGTAAACGATTTTGGGCTCTAAATAATTCGTTACCAGTCTATTCAACATGTTCATAACATGTCTAGGTTAACCATTTGAATCTCCACTCTTATGCTCCAAGACTGACATCCAATGATTCAACCTAATAGTTGTAATCAGATTCAATTGTCCAGTTGATCCTAAGACTGCGAATATCGTTTTAAACAATTTCAGAAGAGTTCGTCTGGAGACGCTTCTGTCTTCACTCTTCTTTCGTTGACAATAGTTCCAGGACTTGAGAAATTTATAAGCACGCTTTAATTTAAAATAAAAATTTTAATTTATTTATAAAATATTCAGTCATACAAATGTCTGAGAAATAACAAAATATAAATAAATAGTTATTACACGCTACTTTATGGACATATTCTAACAATCACCCACTTGAACTAAAGTAGGCTGTGTACAATCTCTTATTCCCAAGCCCTCGAGATGACTATGAAAAACTATACTGCTTAAAATCTTCGTGAATGGATTTTCCAGGTTGTTGATCGTTAAAATATGCGTAACTACAACGTCTCCACACTGCAATCAGGTGATATTTATGTTTTTTATGTGTTTGGATCTCTTATGGCTTCTAGGTTCCATATAATTCACTACAGCACCACTATTATCACAATAAAGTGTCATGGAATTGTCAGCGTCTGGAACCACTTCTAGAGTCTTCAAGAACTTCCTACGTCATACATCCTCCTTTGCAGCTTCACAATCTGCCACATATTAAGCTTTAATTGTATAAAAATGTAAGATTTCTTGATACTTCTTCATACAACTGCTCCACCATTCAAGATGAACAATGATCCTGAAGTCGACCTTCTAGAGTCTTTATCAGCTTGAAAATTAGAATCTGTATACCCTGTCATATTCAAGTCACTACCTGAATACACAAGCATGTAATTCCTTATTCTCCTAACATACTTAAGTATATGCTTGACTACATTTCAATGCTCGATTCCAAGATTAGATTATAAATGACTTACTACACCCACGACATAACAAATATCGGTCTAGTGGAAAGCATCGCGTACATGAGGCTTTCTACGGCTAAGGTATAGGGTATCCTTCTCATTCTTCCTCTTCTTGAGGAGTCTTGGGAGACTACTCCTTGGAGATGCCGACTCCATGTTTAACAGGAAGAAATCCCTTCTTGGAGTTTTGCATACTGAAGTGATCCAACACCTTATCAATATAAGATGCTTGAAAAAGTGTCAATTGTTTGTTCTTCCAATCTTGAAATATCTAACCACCTAAGACAAATACAACTTCTCCAAGATCCTTCATGTCAAATTGTTTTGCAAGCCAAAATTTGACATCAGACGATTTTCCTACATCATTCCCAATGAGTAGAATATCATCTACGTACAAGACTAGAAAAACCACTTCACATTCGTATATCAACTTATACACACAAGGTTCATCCACCAACTTTTCAAAACCATAGTTCTTAAAAGTTTCATTAAATCTAATATTCCACGACGTGACGCTTGTTTAAGTCCATAAATGAATTTTTACAGTTCACAAACTTTCTCCTCTTGGCCTTTCTCCACAAACCTATCTGGTTGACCCATATAAATGCACACTTCAAGATTGTCATTCAGAAAGGTAGTCTTGACGTTCATTTGCTAGATTTCATAATCAATAGCAGCAGCAATGGACAAAAGGATTCGAATGGATTAAGCATGGCTACTGGTGAGAAGGTATCCTCATAATCTATACCTTTCCTTTGGGTGTATCCATTAGCTACTAGCCTAGCTTTTAATGTCTCTACATTCCCATCCAGATCTCTTTTCTTCTTTTAGATCCATTTGCATCCTAAGGGTTTTATCCGTTCAAGAGGATCTACAAGTTTCCAGAATCTGTTCGAGTACATTGAATGTATCTCAACGTTCATGGCTTCCTATGATAATTTTGCTTCAGGACCAGCCATGGCCTCCGAGTAAGAGATTGGTTCATCTAGGTCCTTGTCTGAGATAGTTGTCAAAGCTTCCCCATAGGACATGTACCTTTCAGGTTGTCTCAGAACTCATCCACTACGTCGAGGCTCTATAGTCTCTGGCTCCTGTCGTGGTTCTTCCATTATTGAATCAGAAATAATTTCTGATTGGGGAGTCGGTGTTCTCCCACTCAATAATTCCTCTAGCACAACTGTGCTTCTCGACTGTACACTTTTAATATAATCTTCTTCGAGAAAATAAGCATCCGTGCTAACGAATGTTTTGTTGTCAGTCATACTGTAGAAGATATACCCCTTCGTTCCCATATGATATCCTACAAACATGCACAATTTTGAACGACTGGCCAACTTGCCTGTCTTCGGTCTTAGAACATATGTTGGGCAATCCCATATTCTAAAATGGTGAGTGGACGACTTTCGCCCATACCATCTTTCATATGGTGTACCAGGCACCGTCTTTGACGGAACTTGGTTCAGAATATATGTCGTTGTTAGTAAAGCATATCCCCAAAATGAATCTAAGAGTGATGTGTAACTCATCATGGATATAACCATATCCACCAGAGATTAATTCATTCTCTCTGACACACCATTTTGTTGTGGCATACCAGGTGTTGTATGCTGAGAAAGAATATTTTCTTCCTTAAGAAAGTCCTTGAACTCTCCTAGCAAGTACTTTGCTCCATGATCAGATCGTAGTGTTTTGATTTATTTTTCTAATTGCTTTTAAATCAAGGCCTTATATTCTTTGAACTTTTCAAAGGTTTCAGACCTTTGTGCATTAGATAAACATTACCAAAACGTGAGTAGTCATCAGTAAAGGTTATGAAGTATTCATAACCTCCTCTTGCTTGGATATTCAATGGCCCACATACATCACTATGTATGAGTTCAATGCATTGAGTGGCTCTTTCACCTTTTGATGAAAAATATCTCTTAGTCATTTTGTCTTCTATACAAGATTCTCATGTGGGTAGTGAAACCACACTTAAAGATTGCAAACGATCATCCTTCACAAGTCTTTTAATCCTGTCTAGGCTAATTTGTCCAAGATGTAAATGCCACAAATAGATTAGATGGGTTGAGTCTTAGTTCAACCTTTTACTATCCCTATTTGAATCGATATTCACTTCAGTGTCACAAATCATGGTTGCTACAGGTTTTACGTGATACAATTTATTAATCATTAATGCAATAGTAATTGAGCATTCATTTATAAAAATACCAATATCTTTATCAATGAATTCTATATCAAATCTTTACTCAATTAATGCACCAATACAAATCAAATTCTTCCTAAAACTCGAGACATAATAAACATCAAGCAAAATAATAAAATATTTCTCAAAAGATAAATTAAAAGTTCACATTGATGCGGTCGATACTAGTGCTTCATTCCCCTAGCGGAAGCTGAACTCGTCCTCGTCAAGCCTTTTGATTTTCCTGAACCCGTGCAGGAAGCAACATATGTGGTTAGTAGTTGTAGAGTCTACAATCCAGGAAAAAGTATAGTCGGCTACATAACAGACTTCAGTAACCATTACTATAAATTTAGATCGTAACCCTTTGAGATACTCTGGGCAATTGCGATTCCAATGACTAGAAGCTCCACAGTGATGACACTTATCTTTCAACTTGTCTACTCTCGTAGTGCTCTTGCCTTTGGCAGCTCTCGACTTCTGCTTCTTCGCTTTCCTTGGACCCCTTCTTTGTTTCTTCTTAGAGCTAGAGGTGGAAGGCCTACTTTCAGTAAAGTTAGCCTCTCCAGATTTCCTCTCGCCCTTCGAAAACAGGGTCTCAGCAGCTTGCAATTCCTTCATGAGCTCAAGAAGTGAGTAGTTTAGCTTATTCATTGAATAATTAAACTTGAAGTTCTCAAAGGTACTAGGCAAAGTCACTAGGATCATATCCACTTGAGTCTCGCTATCGACTTGAGTACCCATGATCTTCATATCGTTCAGATGACTTATGATCAACATCATATGTTCTCTGACAAGAGTTCCAGCTTTCATCCTGCAGTTTATGAAGTTACGCACAGCTATCTGTCTGGTTTGACGACCCTGATCCTCAAACATTTCAGTGATATTTAACATCATATCAAGATTTCATCCTTCATTTGCTTTGATGCTGCTGTTGCAACACATTGCTCATAGATGCCAAGATGTAACATCTGATGATCTCATTAGAACGCAGCCCAAAAGCATAAGCATCATTTTCCTCTTGAGTCGATTCAGCAATAGGCTCAAGAGGACAATGGGTAGTGAGCTGGAACTTGTGTTTTTCTACCGTCAGCACGATATCCAGATTTCATTTCCAATCCACATAATTTTCCACGTTGAATTTGTTCACGTTAAGAATATTTGAGAGAGGGGATAGCGACATAATTACTGAAAAGAATAAATAAAGCGGTGTAAATAAATGCTCAATTGTTTAGGAAAGCATGATGCACGTGCAACTACTAAATATTTTAAAATCCATTAAAAATATTTTCTCCATGATGTTACGATAAAAAATGATAGTTTGTCTCATTAAGAGATGAAGTCCAAACTATTTTATCGTATCGAGACTCCTATCGTTTGGTTAATGCTCAAAATATCTCCACATCTAGCTTAACCACTCATCAATAGTTTTCGTCACCTTGGCCCATTGACTAGCCCCTATGGGATTGCAATGTGCTTCAGTCTAAGTGTTTGACCAACCTATCGACTCTTAAAGATTTCTATGGATTAACAGTCCGTCTATGGGACGGCTCTGCCCCACCACTCCCTTTAGAAGTCTTAGCTTCTGAAGCAACTCGATGATTCAAAGCGACACGATTTCAAAGTTTCTCACATTCAAATGAGGACCGTTATGGGCAGTTCTAACCCTTCCTCGTGGAACGATCAAGTTTGCGTTGAAGACGTTGGGAACATTTGAAAAAAATTAGATTTTTGGTTATTTTTCAAAAAACATAACTTTTATTAATTTGAAAAGCGTGATGAAATTTATAAATTCTTTATTAATTTTAAATCTCAATTTGAAATCATAACCGTTATAAATTTTATATTATAAGTAAATAATAACCATTATCAATTAATCTACAATGATGCATGTACATGCTATATGGCAATTTGATATTGGTATATCTCTAAGCTATATTGCATATTATATGATGATGCACAATTAAAATTAAATCATATATATTTAAATTTAACCTCCCTATTGGCTCATTTCTAATTACAACCCATAAAAAATAATAAATAAATTACAAATTAATTTATGAACTAATCTCCATGGCGTCTAAAATTTGATCCTTCATCTCCATGTTGTCCCACCATTTTGTAGCACTTTACAAAATATTAGTCTCATTTTCAAAAATAATTTTCAATTTAAAAATTTTAAGTTTCCAACACATTTTTACTTAGATAAACAAATTACCAAGTAATTAGTAAATTGATTTATTTTTAAAAGAATTTTAAAATAAATGACAATCATACAAGTGTTGAAAAATTTATCAAATTAAATTAAAATTAAATGAGGGACTAAAATTTATTTTGAAATCATATTTTAAAATTTAAATTTAAAAAACCCTAGGTTTACTTAAAACCATGAGTTTCTAAAACTTGTAGATTTCCTAATCCGATTAGGACTCTACCGTGCAAGGGACACCACATGACAACAGCGGTGAGCGGCGGCCAGCGGTGAACAGTAATGTCGGTGCACAATACCGACATGAACAGTACCGGCGGTGAACTGTACCGGTGTGAACATTTGGTGTGAACAGTACCGCCTGTGAGCAGCTGGCATGAACAGTGTGCTCCCCGCATCTTCTCGATGGCTGTCCGACGATTTCTAGGTGGCGGTTTCGAGCAATTTCGGTAACGATTTCAAGGCGATGATGAATTTACAACGAATTTAAAATTTACAACAATTGTAATAATTAAATTACATAAATTTCTATGCCTCAAATTCAGCGTACATTAATTCTAAATTACAAACGTCTAGAGCCAATAGTTTGGGATCCAATCACAAAATATATTCAAAACAATTTTGAATCTACCATACAAACATATGCCAATATCCATAAAATTCATGACACGTTCATTTTAATCATCTATAAGCATAATCTTAAATCTACGCTCTGATACCAATTGCTAGGATCAATCGGTTTAAAATTAAAAAAATGGATTTGAATCACGAATAATTCGTGGGCGGAATATCAAATTTTTTTTATGTAAATTATTTAATCATATTAAATAATTTAAAACCAATTTTAATTTGATCATATCTATACAATATTTAAATGAATGGATTAAGGTAAAACGATTTTTCACCTTTACTCTGTATCTAAGAATTTTTGAACTCGTGGAACTCCCTCGACATTCTTCGTGTTCTTCAAGTTTTAAGACCAAAATCACAAACTTGATCTTCCACGAATGATTTGTGAATTAGTCCACCAATTCGAACTCACTCATTTGACATATCAAAGATCGCAACTAACAAAATCAAGTTATGTATTCACCTCAGGATTACAGTATTTACGAAAATATCCTTAAGGTGTAACAATTAGATTTAGAGTTAGGTAAACAGTTTTGGGCTCTAAACTAATTTGTTACCGGTCTATTCAATATGTTCATAACATGTCTAGGTTAACCATTTGAGTCTCTAATTTTATGCCCCAAGACTGACATTCAACAGTTTAATCTAATAGTCGTAATCAGATTTGATTGCCAAGTTGATCCTAAGATTGCGAATATCATCTTGAATTATTTTAGAAGAGTTCGTCTAAAGACGCTTCTGTCTTCACTCTTCTTTCGTTGGAATAATTTCAGGACTTGAGTAATTTATAAACACGCTTTAATTTAAAATAAAACTTTCAATTTATTCATAAAAAATTCAGTAATGTAAATGTCTAAGAAATAATTAAATACAAATAAATAGTTATTATACGCTACTTTATGACATATTCCAGGATTCAGACTAATCTACATATGATCATCGAATTGATATATATTAAATCTTTATGATAAACGGCATGTTGATAAAGATATTAATTCACATCGGTCTAGTCATATATACTCTCAATATATAAAGCATTTTCACTAAGATGTCTATCCAAATCAATGATCTAGATCTAGATCACATGCATTCATAATACTTAGTAAATCATACTAGCAACCATTCATTAAAGATTTCATACTTTAATATGTTGCTGACAAATTTATTCTTGATCTATGATCTTAATCCTCTCGTACTAATACAAGATTATAATCTCATTATTGAAAATTGCTGTAAAGATATATACAAGAATGCAACGATCATAACAAAAACTTGTCTCTTACAAAAAAATATCGGTTTCATCTTCAAAGCTTGGACATATTGATAAAAGGGTGAGATACGGTAGTGGCTTCAAATGCTCATCAGATGTTCAAGAGCAACCTTTTTAAAAGGTCTAAACTTGTCATTGGATTCAGAAAGAGAAATTGTAAGCCATGTCAACCCAGATGTGCCTCCAATTCAACTTTTTTTGGTCAAATTCTCCCAAGTAAAACATTGACACGGATCTATAGGAAGATGATGATCACATACGGAAAAGAATGTACAGTGTGCAACCGTAAAGCTTTCGTTGAACGGATGGTTTGGATCCTTCCATTGACTCCTTGTTGCTTTTCACAACCAAATCATAATTCATGGAAGCCAACTGGAACAAGTTCTGAGAGAGAAAATAAACCAATAAAGTTTCTACTAAATTTGCAAATCTTATATTCATCTTTCAGAATGAAATATCATGTCTTTTTATCAGATAACCAAATGTCATTCAATGTGAATGAAATATTCCATGTTTTTTTCTCTAGGCGAATAATGAGTTCCTATATATCCTGTGAAAATATAGAACTCTTTATGAATACATAAAATACGGTGATATTTTTCCTCTCTGATATAATATTTTTAACGACAAAGACATGATGTAACCATAAATTCCAGGTCTGGAAGTTCACCTTGAATGAGAAATTACTAAATGAATATCTCGCATCAAGAGCGGGTGCACAAAAGTCAGCCAAACTACCGAATTCACCCCCCTGATTCAGTGGCATTCAATGCATAAAAACATAAATAATGATAGCACAAAGAGCATAGAAGATCAAGTTATAGTTAGATGGTATGCAAGTCCAGTACAAAAGGTAACTCTCACAGTTTTCAGCAATTTCCTCACCAGATAACAAACTTCCACTGCCTTATCACATGATTCAAAAAGAATCGAGGTTTGAGACTATTGCAAAAGTCAATAGAAACTCTAGACAAAATACAATGGCTAATTGATGGTAGAACTATTTATCTCATCTTCGAAGCAAATTATCATCATGGACATTAAGTTAATACTATGCTCTGTGGCCAGTGAAGTTCTCAAATACGTATTTCTCTTTTGAATTTATTCTCCAGTCAGAAAGGGGTTAATTCGGAAGGAAGAGCAACACGTCAAAAGAAAGCCTGAAATAACTTTTTGCATATTTATCAAAGTGTCTGCCCCTTGCAGGAAAAAATCAACAATTTCAACGAAATATTGCCAAAGTGGGTTTAATTTATGCTTTCCCTACAAGTCATTTCCTTGGGCTTCATTGGACTTCATTTATATTTCAAAATGGGGCTGGCCACTTTTATTTCTTTCTCCTAATCAAGAGATATCAGGAAAAGAGTATTCATGATACAAACCATTGGCATGTTAATGTTTAAACACAACAAAAATAATATACAAAGAAGCATCCTTACATCTTCGTCGTAGATTGCTAAATGAACTGCTGCTGCATGTATCAGTCAAGTCATCAAAGTCACTGCCTCCATTAACATTCTCATCTTTTGGGTTCCATATGTAGCAGCTTATAAAATAACTTGTGTCCTATGGTTCTGTTGATGGGATGAACATTGCCTGAAGTCCAAACTTTCAATTTAAGATCATAGATTTGTCAATGGTTATAAAATTAATCAAAGTCGTGATAAAAACCTTCTGCCTTGCAAGTGTTTCCCAGTTAATATCCTTGAAGAAAGAATGCTTCTTCACCTGCAAGAAAGAAGAAGCTCTGATTCATGCTTAATTGCTTATCTAATGCTGAAAATACTGATTTTCACTAAACTAATGCAGATTTACCTCTCTAGCGCCTATAGCTCCTAGTCATTGAACTGGATTTTGAGCCAGCAATCTGGAATTAAATGCAGTTACAATAGGAACTCACATGGTTGTCTTGAAGCAATATTTTTCAGATAAGAAGATTTCTGCATTACTTTCCCATGCATTATGGAATTTGGAAGCAAAACTTGAAAACTTCTTTTTCACAGCCAAGACACCAGTCAAAATTGTTAAGAAAACATACAGTTTCTTGTCTGCTGACTCTCAAAATCCCCGTAATACATGCTTCTGCTGCTTTTCGAACATCTGAATACAATATCCAATGATAAATTATAAAAATACACAAAAACATGGCCAAAAAAATCAATCTCTTCCTGAGCAGAAAAATTACAGTCATAGCAGAGCAAGCGGGTTTTAGTAAATGCACAGTATCAGAAGAATCACTTAGGACAGAAAGTTGCTTTGACAACCACTTAAAACAACAGATCTCACATATCTCATATATTACTTCAAAATAACAGATCTCACATATCAACCAAGGAAAAACAACAAATCTCACTTCAAAACCAGAATTACCGTGGGAACCATGAAGTCTTCCTTTCCAGTACTCCTAAAAAATGTGTAGGACAACACTCCAATGCTTTGAGTGGGACTAAATACAACCACATTGTTTGATTAGCCAGTTCCATAGTATAAATAATGTAAAACAGAAACCTGTTTTACAAATTTGACATAACACACAAGCAATGCAAAGAGAAGAAACCTTTTTCCCATCTGTTCCACGTCAATGTGTGAACACGAATACAAGGAATGAGCACCTGCTTCGCGCAGCATGACTTTTGAGGTAGTAATTAATCACCCTTCCCACATCTCAATAATCCTTTTTCAAAAAAATCCCAAGAAACACAAACAACAACAAAAATAAGAAAATAAAGCATATTTCACCCAATAAAAATAAAATCCCATTTCCTTAAAAAATATATACCTGCATTTTAAGGCGGTGATCACCAAGATCCTTCACCATTTTCCCAAAAATCAAAGAAAACTCTGAAGTGAAGAAAACCAAAGAATCAAACCTGAAAATCAACAAAAAAAACCCTAGTTCGTTCTTTGTTTTTGAATGAGAGAGTGAGAGAGAAGCTAATCGATGAGCTCTGCTCTCTCTTCTTCGTCGATGTCCTAGCCCTAGGTTTTCAGAGAGGGAGAATCTGCAAGAGAGAGGATTTGGAGAAGAATCGAGAGAGAGACCGGAGCTGAAATTTTGAGGATCTGAAAATTTGAGAGGAATCGAGAGAGTGAGCGAGCTCGAGAAGGAAAAAGCTTAAGTCCCCCATCTCCAAATTTTTTAAGTCCCGCTTTTGCTTAATTTTCCCTCACGTTTTTTTTACTTTTAACGAGAATTATTTTTACTTGATTCTTAAATATTCTTGTTGTTTTGAGTTTTTAATAAAAGGAGATTGCAAACCCTTATTTAAATCTTGTAGAATGGCATATTTCTTGTACTGTAGAAAGATAATCTCTTGATAGTTCTTAGAGTTATGGATCTTGATCTTGGATTGAGGACTGACTCTTCGTCACCTCTTACGAATAAGAGTACCTCTGATGAAACCGGGGATATAGAAAGGTAAGAGAGATCAAATCACATGTGTATGCTGATCATGAAGAAGGCCATTCCAGAGGCATTCAGGGACACTATATCTGAAAAGATTATTACGGCCAAGGATTTCCTTGTGTAATTGAAAAGTAGTTTTTCAAGAACGAAAAGGTAGAAATTGGTATGATCTTGATAGATCTAATTTCAATAAGGTATAAGGGTAAGGGAAAAATCAGAGTACATCATGAAAATGTCTCATCTTGCTTCAAAGTTGAAAGCACTTAAGCTCGAACTCTCAAGACTTGCTTGTGCATCTAATTCTGATATCCCTTCTAGCACAGTTTGGCTAGTTTAAGGTCAGCTACAACTGTCAGAAAGAGGCTTGATCTTTAAATGAGCTCATCTCACACTATGTTCAGGAAGAGGAAAGCGTGAAGCATGATAAGATAGATAGTGCTTACGTGGCCTCAAACTCTAAGGGTAAGGGCAAGGGAAACAAAAGGAATAAGGATAAGGTTTTTACAGATACAACACCACACAAGAAACAACAAAAGATACCGTTAACTCGGAAAATACTAGTTATGGCTTTTGTGGATTTGAAAGACATATGAAGAAGCAATATATCAATTATCACACGTGGTGTGCTAAGAAATGTGTGCCTTTTAATTTAGTTTATTCTGAGGTTAATTTAAGTTTGGTTCTTAGACACACGTGGTGGATAGATTTTGGTACAACAACTCACATTAGTGTGTCTATGCAGGGTTAGTTGACGTGCCGAAATCCAAGTGATGTTGAAAGATGCATCTACGTGGGCAATGGCAAGACACCTGAGGTTGAAGCAATAGGGAAATTTGGATTATTACTAAAGACTGGATTTTATTTGGATCTTGATGAAATTTTTATTGTACCGTATTTTAGATGGAAGTTGATTTCTGTTTCTGTTTTGGACAAAGTTGGTTATGTTTGTTCTTTTAAAGATGGAAAATTTGGTTTGTTTTATGATTCGAATTTGGTTGGTTCTAGTTATTTATCAGGTCACGATAATCTTATTTTACTTTGTATAATTGTTTCAATTAAGGAATCTCTACAAGTAGTACACGAGGTACTAAAAGAAAATTAACAGTGGGAATTCAGTTGCATTATGGTAAAAGAGATTAGGTCATATCTCCAGATGGAGAATATGGAGACTTGTGTTGGATGAAATTCTCTGTACTTTAGATTTCACAGACTATGATGTTTCTTTTAATTGCATAAAGGGTAAACAAACCAATAAAAGGAGATTTCAAGTCATCAGGACTCGGGACGTCTTAGAACTTATACAAACGGACATTTGCGGGCCATTCCCTTTGGGTTCTTGGAATGGTCAACAATACTTTGTACGTTCATAGACGATTTTTTTAGATATGACTATATATATCTCATTCATAAAAAGTGACAGTCATTGGATTTGTTGAAAAATTTTAAGGTTGAAGTTGTGAGTCAATTCAACAAAAAGATCAAAAGCATCATATATGGTCGTGGTGATGAATACTATGGTAAATATGATGGTTAAGGTGAACAACATCCATGACCATCTGCTAAATTTCTAGAGGAATACGGTATCCACCCATAGTACACTATGCCAAGTTTGTCTACTATGAATGGTGTTGCTCAAAGATAAAACAGAACGCTTAAGGACATGATGAGGAGTATGATTAGTCATTCTACCTTACCAGAATCACTTTGGAGTAAAGATTTAAGGCTGCAACATATATCCTTAATAGAGTTCCAACTAAAGCAACTACCAAGACCCCATATGAACTTTGGACCAGCAAGAAACATAGTCTATAGCATTTGCACATTTGGATATCTCTAGCTGATGCAAGGCCTTATAGACCTAATGAAAGGAAATTGGAATTAAGGACAATGAGTTGCTATTTTATTGGATACTCTGAAAGATCCAGGAGGTACAAGTTTTATGATCCCATAACTAGGTCAATTTTTTGAGACATGAAATGCTTGGTTCTTTGATGATACCAAATTTGTGGGGGGAGATACGATTAGACGTTTTTTCTTTCAGGAGGAATATGTTGATATTCCCAATATGTTATTAGCATTGATCAGGACCATGTCCCTGACATTGCTCATGATACAACACATCAAGTCAATATCGGAGAACCTCCCATTCAAGAGATTCTTCCGGAAGAACAAACTCTAGCACCTCAAAAACTTGTCTCATTAAGGAGATCCACTAGAGATAGGAGAAGTGCAGTGCCAGATGATAATATTTTATTTCTCTAAGAGCATGAGGTTGACATTGGTATGATGGAAGATGACCCGATCAACTTCTATCAAGCCATGAAAATTTCTAACTCTCACAAGTGGATCGATGCCATGAATGAGGAGATTAAGTTCATGAAGGACAATGACGTGTGAGATCTTGTCTCATTATCAGAAGCTACGAAAACCATTTGATGCAAAAGGATTTTTAAGACCAAGAGGATTCAAAAGTTACAGTGAAAAGATATAAGACTTGTCTTATCGCAAAGGGCTTTACAAAGAAGACTTGTCTTATCACAAAGGGCTTTACACAAAAGATATAAGTCAAGGAAGGCATTGACTATAAAACAACTTTCTCTTCTATTTCTACAAAAGTCTCTTTCAAGATTACAATTACATTGGTGACATATATTAATCTTGAGATGCATAAGATGGATGTAAAGACATCGTTTCTCAATTGTGACATTGAAGAGATGATCTATATGGTGCAATCAGAAAACTTTGCATCGGGAGACCCAAAGAATATGATTTGTAAACTTAATAAATCTATCTATGGACTTAAAGCGGGCATCTGGACAATGGTATTTTAAATTTCAGCAAGTGATCATCTCTTTCGATTTTTAGATGAATTTGGCCAATGATTGTATATAGCATAAGTCCTGTGAGAGTAAGCATATTTTTCTAGTTTTCATATGTAGATGACACCTTACTTGCAAGCAACGATATAGGCTTATTGCACGACACCAAGAGATTTTTTTGTTAAGAATTTTGAGATGAAAGATCTTGGTGAAGCCGCTTTTGTACTAAGAATTCAAATACACCGAGATCGTTCTTAGGGTATTCTTGGATTATCATAAAAGAGCTATATCAAAAAGGTCCATAAAATATATAAAATGCAAGACTATAAATCAGGTGATACCCCTGTAGCTAAGGGAGACAAGTTTGGTCTCAATCAATGCCCTAAGAATGATTTAGAGGAAAAGAAAATGTAAAAGATTCTTTATGCCTCAGTAGTAGGGAGTCTGATGAATGTTCAGGTTTGTACACATCTGGATATTGCATACGTAACTGGGATGTTGGGAATATATTTAAGCAATTCAAACATAGACCATTGGAATGCAACTAAATGAGTCTTGCGGTATTTACAAAGAACAAAAAACTACATGCTCAAGTATCAAAGGTTAGATCAGATTGAGATCGTTAGATATACTAACTCATTTGCTGGATGTAAAGATAGCATGTTATGAGGCATCCAATCATGGAATATGACTATGAAATATTATCACAAGGTTGCGGATAGTGGATGGTATTTAGAGACACTCAAGATAGCATGTTATGAGGCATCCTCTATTCTACTAAAAACAGAAGCTCGACAATATCGAGGTACATCGACTTCAAGTTCCTGATTGTTAAGGTAAAATTTCAAAGTGGAAAGCTGTCTATAGAGCATGTCGGAACAAATTCCATTTGCGGATCCGTTTACTAAGGGATCGCCACCTAAACAGCTTCATGAGCACATTGCTCTTATAGATGTCATATCAGTTGAGGATATTCAGTTCTAGTGAGAGTTTGTATTTTAATTTAGATGCTCTTTTGATATACATATTTTTCAATTATTATGGTTTATGGATATTTTAAGGTTATTTTCTACAAAAATAAAGTGCTTTTGGTTTTTTCGCACACCAATTCAGTTTTATCTCACTAAGGTTTAAGGAGCACAAGTTGGGAATAGGCATGTTAATATCATATTACATGAAATTTCCATGATGCACATCGACATCATAATCCATGTCATTCAGTTGCATTGGTATATGTGATCATTGATGGGTTGAGTTATGATTGATGTCAATGTTGGGGGTATACCCTCAAAGCATGTGTATTGATATTTTGATATGAAATTTGAAGAGAAATACATTTTTCTTATAATTGTTCTTTTAAATTATTGTTGAATAATTTATATAAATATCTGAAAATTTCATATTGATTAATGAAACTATGATCTTGTATTAGTACGAGAGGATTAAGATCATAGTTAATGAATATAATTATCTGCAACATATTAAAGTATGAAATCTATAATGAATGGTTGTTAGTATGGTTCACTAAGCATTATGAATCCGTGTGATCTAGATCCGGATCATTGATGTGGATAAATATCTTAATGAAGGTATTTTATATAATAAGATTATATATGACATGACCGATGTGAATTAATATCTTTATTAACGTGCCGTTTATTATAAAGATTTAATACACATCAATTCTTTGATCATATGTAGACCAGTCTGAATCTTGAGTAGTTATGAACTCCTATGCATGTCTAGTGGATCTTTTGATTCACTCGTTAAGGTATGTTTGTTAATCAGGCTAATGGTTTGGGACATGACCTTACAAGATTTGGAATCTAAGCTTTTTTAACGGATGGTAATTTGATCCCTTAAGTGTTAATTCTGGAAATGAATGGTTATTGAACCCAAATTTATAATAAGATTATAAAATAGCCATTAACTAGTGGATTAATGATACTTAAGGATCAAGAGGTAATTAGAAGGGTAAAACGGTGTTTTTAACCAGTTCTAATTTACGAACCAATAATTTGAGGATAAAACTACCTGAAATGATTATGTCAGTGGACTACATGAGAATACTCTATAAATACATTCTATAATCTCTAAGAGTGCAATTCCATATTTACAGTGGAGTAATAATGGAATTAATAAATAAGATTATTTAATTAAAGAGTTTAATTATAGGTCCATGGTCTCTAAGTCACCTCTATACTATGTTGTCTAGAGCGTGAATATTTCAAAACATGAGAAAAGGACTGACTTGTAAAATAAATTTTTATTCTAGAGGCAAGTACATAATTATGAGATAATTATGTGTGACTAATTAATTAAGAATTAATTAATTTAAGTATTTATATATTTAAATATAATTTTCAGAAAATGTATATATATAAATTATTATCGATTTTTTATTATCGATAAGTGAGACAGAATATCTAATTTATAAAATTAGATAATTAAATTATTATTAGATAATAATTTAAATCAACTAAATCTGTTATTTGTGAAATAACATATAAAATAGTTGATAGAGATAATCAAATATGTTAATTTTAAACAAGCAAAGATCATATAGCTTGATTGACTGCAAGTTGAATAAGCTATGACTATCTTTAGATCATTCTGTAATATTCCAGTGGTTGCCGCAAGGAATGACGTCGTAGCTCCTGCAGAAGTAATAACAATCAAAGTCGTAGGTGGGTATTCAAATAAAGGGGAGCACCTTGCTATCATGAAAACGCCAGCTGTTACCATAGTAGCTGCATGAATCAAAGCGGATACTGGAGTGGGACCCTCCATAGCATCGGGTGACCAAGTATACGATCTTATCTGTGCAGATTTCCCAACAGCACCAATAAGAAGTAAAATAAAAATAAGAGTTATGGCATTCAATCTCATATTGCAAGAAATCAAAGAATTTCTGGGGCCACTAGCACGAGCAAAAATGGTTGAAAAGTCTTAATTATCTTATTAAAGTAAATATTTAATTCATAGTAATTGTCATGTGTCAATCACTAATAGGGTATTAGAAATTAACATGGACTACTATGGTGTCACGTGGCACTACAGTAGTGAGTGTGCAACACTGTAGTGCCACATGGAACTACAGTAGTGAGTGTGCAACACTGTAGTGCCACATGGAACTACAGTGGACTACCTCACGGCACACTGTAGTGCCACGTGACACTGCAGTTGTGCACAATTATAGTGGGTCCAACTGTAATTGGTAATTTTATAATTAAATATTATTTCAGTTTATTCCTAAAAATCAGATACGCCATCATCTTGAATATTTACAGATATTATTCTGATTATCGTGGTTGTTGAACGAAGATGAGAGAATCAGGTTATCAGATCATCGATTCACCAATCAAGAGTTGAATTAAGAACATGATTGGTGTTAGAGAGCTTTTCTTATGTAATTAAATGTTAATCAAATCTTTAAAAGAATAATCATCACGTTATTTTAGAGAATCATCTCACTGAAGTCATTTTCAGTAGATCTCTAGATCTCATGTGTCGAGAACATCTAAACACTGAAAAAATGTTTTGTAATATTTTACGTGCTCACACACGTCCTAGTGCATTCATGATTGACTTGGAACATCTTGTTGTGGATCTCGGAGTCTACAGATCGTTGGAACGATTTCATGGGAACGGAGGATCGATCGATTTTTACAAGAACACTTGATATAGACTGTAAGAGGTATAGGATTCCTAACCTTGTATGTTGTAGATTTAACTTATAAATATATAATGGATCCTAACTGATTGAAAAAGATTTTTCAATAAAAAATTTTACTTGGTTATCGTGGTATTGTGCAAGTTTTGTTTTATTAAAATATTTGATTTTTATTAAAAGTTTAATCTTTTAAAAGGCCACGAGCCTTCACGCTTCCGCCGCGCACTCGCTGCGACGACCAGCAAGTGATATCAGAATGGTCTTTATATATTTATATGTTAAATGCTGTGTGAATTTCCTTACATTAATCAATAATATGAGATATGTATGATGACGGATGGTTATGTTTTTTGAATTTTGAAAAATAATGGAGTGTTAATTGTATGGCGATTATTAGGTTATCCTTTATTTAAATTTTTCCTAGATCTAGTGTAAGCTGAATTGAGGCGTAAAAAATTTTATAATTTTATTTTGAATATTATTGTAATTATCGAATGCGAGAAGAAGAAGAACGCACGAGATGAACGGCATAATTTTTACTGTTCACGCGAAAATATTGTTCATCCGCAAAAACACTGCTCATCTACAAAACAATATTCATGCCGGAAATTTACTGTTCGGGCAGAGGTGCATAGTGCCGACGGTACTATAGTGGTGGTGAACAATGGCTGTCCAGCACGGCAGGCGACTACAAGCGTTGAGACGGGCATCGGTGGTGATGGGCGATAATCGGAGGGTCGTATCGTTGGTGACAACTGTTGTCATGTTTTAGGAAAGTTTCTAACAAATCATGCAACCAACTCTATCACCTAAATATTTCATTAAAACCCAAACTCTTTTAATTATCCATTTAAATTTTAAAATTAATGTAATTTCAAAATTAATTATTAATTTTTGATTTTATGAAAATTAAAAATTAATAGGTTGATTGGATTTGACCCAAGTTTGATCAAATCAAATAAAGTGTTTATTTAACATAAGTCAAAGTCAACTATATTGAAATGAATAATTATAGAAATTGTTTTAATTAAGAAAAATAGTGTTTCTAATTAAAAATAGTTTTGTTCAAAGCTTGAAGATTATAAAGATAGACATCAGAAGGAGAACGCAATATTTGAGAAATATGTATTCTTGGAGTCTTCTTTGTAATTTTATTTCATTATTTCAAGGGTTGTAATTTAGAAATACCCAATAGTCACTCGGTCTATTATTATTTTATTTAATTGTTATGTTTGATAACATGTCCATGCATTAGTCAATCACATGCCATACATGAAAATCTCAAAGCAGTTTTATTTAATCATGTATCTCATATGTAAAAACATGATTTGTTAGAATTGTCCTAATATGTTCATATGTATTGCTTTATGAAATTAACTGCATGTAAACTGTTAGATTTTAACTAGTTAAAACTTGGTAATCACGTCACACTAAAGACTATAGTAATCTTTAGGTTAACCAACTTTAGTAAAAGAGTTTTATTAAAGTTTGATGAATATAATTAATTAATTAATCTAAGTTCACATAATTATAACTTAGGCGTTTCAGAAAGTTAAATGAACTTAGACTAATGAGATTGGATTAACTGATAATTAAATATTCATAGGATTATTATTTTAACTAGTAATTAATTTAGAATTAATTGATTAGTTAAAATAGAAACATATTATCCTAAAATTGTGAGTGGGAGATAGTTGACATGAAAAATGTAACCTATGGTCTCCATTAGTACAACACCGTGAGGTGCAGTACGGTCCTCGAGATGGCTTTTTTCATCCCCCTAAGGAAGGTTTCGAGCTGTACCAAGGTTGGACTTCTTAAGAAGATAGGAGGAGTGATGTAGATTAGTTTAGACCGACCCTAAGACGGCATATTCTAAATGAAGTCATGAAATCTGAAATGATGGGTTACATTGACAAAGTCCAATTAAGCTTTCATGTAGATAGTTAGGACTTGACCGAACAAGCCATGCCTTAGTGTTAAAGGAGAAAATATGAGATATTTTAAGTTTTAATTAATAAGGATGAGAATGTTTCATAGGCAGTATGAGGTTAATCTGATTGGCCTTAAGGTGGCACATTAATCGTTGGGTTGTTTTATCGTGATTAGTAAATGTTAAATTTATGTGTTTATTACGATTGCATTCATGCATCATGCTTACTTTTTGAATTCTAGATATATATCAATTATATTGAATCATGTATGTTTTAAATTTCAGTTATCAATATTATGTCCACCATAGGCAACCCTGTTACTGCTTTACTCCCTCTTGAAAAATTGAATGGTGTAATTTCGTACGTTGGAGATTAAATATGAACTTAATGCTGATTTTTTAGAGCCATAAGTTCGTTCTTATTTAGGAATAAATTGAGGAGACCGCTGCTAACGCCCCTAAGAATGTTAGGGACAAATATGCTGCTTGGATCATATTAAACAACAAGGCAAAGTGCTACATGCTTGTGAGCATAAATAATATTCTGAGAACCAAGCATAAAAGCATGGAGACTGTATATAAGATGATGAAATCTTTACAGGCAATGTTTGGGCAGCGGCCCGATCAAAGTTATCATGAGGCCACTGGGAACTATATGACAACCAAGATGTGGAATGATATTTTAGTTAGAGAACATGTTTTGAACATGATCAATATAATGCATGAGACTGAAGTACATGGGGCGACCATTGATGAGTGAACTCAAGTTAGCATCATACTAGAGTCGCTCACACCATCTTTTTCTACATTCACGACAAACTATATTATGAACAAGTTACAATTTAACATGACCCAATTGTTGAATGAACTGTAAATTTTTTAGACACTCAACCTTAGAATGACCCAAGAGGGCGAGAAATGTTGTCGACCAAAAGTCTTCTTCCAATATTGTTAAGAACAAGAAAATGAAGAAGAACAATGGTAAGGACAAGAGTAAGAACAAAAGAGTAAAGAAAGCCAAGACATTGTCGAAAGCCAAGAAGAATAAGAAAGACAGCAAACCCAAAGGAAACTGTTTCCACTATGGGGTTGGAGGTCATTGGAAGAGAAAACTGTAACAAGTATCTCTCTGAGCTGAAAAATAAAGGTAAATATGATTTACTTGTGCTCAAAGATTTTTTAGTGATATATTATTTGTCCTCCTGCATACTTGATTCAGGAGGCACTAACCATGTATGTTCTTCTTTACAGATGCTTGATTCGTCAAGGGAGCTCGCTGATGGCGAGATTATTTTGAGAGTTGGCAGTGGTGCGCTCGTCTCAGCTAAAGTATTAGGGACGGTCTATTTACTTTTTAGATATAATTACTTAGTTTCGAACGATATTATTATACTCTTTATTTTTTTTAGAAATTGATTTCTCTTTCATTTTTGCAAAAACAGTTATTCAAAGTTTCTTTCATTAATAAAGAATTTATTATTTCTAAAAATAGATTCAATATTTGTCATGCTAAAATTATAAACAGACTTTATATGCTTAAACAGACTAAACGCACGTTAAATAATTCTGAATTATTTAAAGTAGCAAAACCTAAAAATAACAAACAATAAAGAGTTTCTCATGATGATAACACATATTTATGGCATGTAAGTTGGGACATATTAATCTAGATAGGTTAAACAAGTTAACAAAGCATGGTGTTTTGAGAGAGCTAAAAGTTGGAACTCTTCTTGTTTGTAAATCTTGTCTAGAGGATAAAATGACCAGGAGACTTTTCACGGGCAAGGGTCAAAGAGTCAAGGAACCACTTGAGTTAGTACATAGTAATATCTGTGGACTAATCAATGTACAAGGTAGAGGTGATTATGAGTATTTTGTCCCTTTCATTGATGACTACTCAAGATATAGTTATAGTTACCTAATGCATCGAAAGTCTGAAACTTTTGGAAAGCTTAAAAGCTTTAAGGTTGAAGCTGAAAAAAATTAGGTAAATCATTGAAAATCCTTCGATCCTATCGAAGTGGTGAATACTTGGATTTAGAATTCAAGGATTATTTGCTGGAGTGTGAAATCATATCCCAACTCACACGACCTGGAAAACCACAGTAAAATGGTGTTGCAGATAGGAGAAACCGAACCTTATTGGAAATGGTTAGGTTGATGTTAAGCTACTCATCATTGTCATTTATATTTTGGGAATATGGACCACACATGGAAACTTACATTTTGAATGTAGTTCCCTTTAAGTCACTAAGAAAGACGCCTTAAGAGTTATGTAATGGCTCCAAACCTAGTTTATGTCATTTTCGTATATGGGGGTGTCCAACTCACGTCCTTAGACCCAAGACCGAAAAGTGACTCAAGGTCTGAGGTATGCATATTCGTTGGCTATTCTCTAGAGACTAGAGGTGGGTAGTTTACTGTCACAATGATAAAAAAGTGTTTCAGTCGACAAATGCAACCTTTCTTGAGCATGACTATATGCAAAACTACAAAGCTCGTTGCAAGGTAGTTATTGAGGAATTATCGACTGATGAGATCAGACCACCTTCAATTTCTACTGATAAACGATAAACCAGAGAAATCATAGTTCCTACAAAGGAAACCCTGGTGCAGCGTCGTTGAGGGAGGGTTTTGAGACAACCAGTTCACTACGAACTAGAGGCACATGTCCTAGTGTCAGACACTAATAAGGACAGTTATTCTAAAATTATATTCCTGATTTTTTGAGAAATTCGATTTCTCTTTCATTTTTACAAAAACACTTATTCGAAGTTTCTTTCATTAATAAATAATTTATTATTTCCAGGAATGGATCTGATATCTGTCATGCTAAAATTATAAACGGACTGTATATGCTGGAATGACTGAACGCACGTTCAATAATTCTGAATTATTGTAAGTAGTAAAACCTAAAAATAACGAACGACAAAGAGTTTCTTATGATAATAACACATATTTATGGCATCTTAGGTTAACAAAGCATGGTACTTTGAGAGAACTAAAAGTTGGAACTCTTCCTATTTGTGAATCCTGTTTAGAGGGTAAAATGACCAAGTGACTTTTCACAGGAAATGGCTAAAGAGCCAAAGAACCACTTGAGTTAGTACATAGTGATATCTATGGACAAGCGAGAGGTGGATATGAGTATTTTGTCACTTTCATTTACGACTACTCAAGATATGGTTATAGTTACCTAATGCATCAAAAGCCTGAAACTTTTGGAAAGTTTAAAGGCTTCAAGGCTGAAGCTGAAAAGAAACTTGGTAAATTATTGAAAATCCTTCGATCTGATCGAAGTGGTTACTTAGATTTAGAATTCAAGGATTATTTGTTGGAGTGTGAAATCTTATCCCAACTCACAGCACCTAGAACACCATAGCTAAACGGTGTTGCAGAGAGGAAAAACTCAACCTTATTGGATATGGTTAGGTTGATGTTAAGTTACTCATCATTATCATTTATATTTTGGGAATATGCACTACACACGGCAACATACATTTTGAATGTACTTCCCTCTAAGTCTGTAAGCAAGACGCCTTAAGAGTTATGAAATGACTCCAAACCTAATTTATGTCATTTCCATATATGGGGGTGTCCAGCTCACGTCCCTAGAACCAAGACTGAAAAGTGAGACTCAAGGTCCGAGGTATGCATATTCGTTGGCTATTCTCTAGAGACTAGAGGTGGGTACTTTACTACCACAATGATAAAAAAGTGTTTCTGTCGACAAATGCAACCTTTCTTGAGCATGATTATATGCAAAACTACAAAGCTCGTAGCAAAATAGTTATTGAGGAATTAGCGACTGATGAAATCAGGCCAACTTCAATTTCTATTGATAAACGATAAACCAGAGAAACCACAGTTCCTCCAAAGGAAACCCTGGTGTAGCGTCATTGTGGGAGGGTTGTGAGACAATCAGTTCGCTACGAGCTAGAGGCACATGTCCTAGTGTCAGCACTAATAAGGACAGTTGTTCAAAAATTATATTTCTGGTTTTTCGAGAAATTTGATTTCACTTTCATTTTTGCAAAAACACTTATTCGAAGTTTCTTTCATTAATAAATAATTTATTATTTCCAGGAATGGATCTAATATTTGTCATGCTAAAATTATAAACGGACTGTATATGCTTGAAAGTATTGAACGCACGTTAAATAATTCTAAAATATTGAAAGTATCATAACCTAAAAATAACAAATGACAAAGAGTTTCTTATGATGATAACACATATTTATAGCATCTTAGGTTGAGACATATTAATCTAGATAGGTAGATCAAAATATGTTTAGAGAGGAGCAGATTTGTTTTTTTTTTTTTTGTATCTTTAAATGAAGCTGAATGAAGCCAATTAATAGATTCAAGTGGAGATAATTTTTCAAAATGATGATTTATTTCGGCAGTCATTACAAAATTAAATAAAATTAAATCTGGAGTTTCAAACATAAAATTCTGAAAATTAAATTGTAATTAGTTTCAGAAAATTAATTTTACAACTACCTTGATTAATTTGGCAAAATTGAACTTGTAATAGTTTTGAACTTCTGGGTGTACTTTTAAGTATCTAATTTTTCATTTATCAAAATACATTTTTGACCATATTAGTATATCATTTTGATATTGAGGAGAACATGTATCCGTCATGACCTAGTAAACTTAAGATATGAGTCCCACTCAAAATTAGGGCACAAAGTGGTATCTCAAAGAATAGAATTAGTTGTTATTAATTCACAATTTTTTTTCAACAAAGGCACCTCCTTGTATGGAGCGTGTTTACGAGTGTTAAAGGCTTGTTGCTAGTGACTTTGTGCTCTTTTATCTGGTAGGTACATTCATATTCTTGTTCTTGTACCAAAACCATGTGGAGCTTGCATTCTGTCATAGTATCATTAGCAATATTGCATAAATACCTGTTTCTTTAACAGATATATTTATTCGCCTGATGTAGTAGGAAGATCCAAATTATCGAGTTTTTGGGATCCTGGTAGTGTCGGTTTTCTGTGTAAATTTGTTCAATTTCAGTGGAAACATGCTAATGAGCAAAAAACCATCATGCTTCACATTACGAACTAGGGAAAATTTCATAAATAATTGTACCAAATAGATAAATTTTAAAAAACAATTTAAGAAGTAGCATGTTTTTTTAATTATAGGTACATAGTAGAATCAATCATTCAAACTAAAACATTTGCTTATCAGAATTAGCTAAAAAATGAAACTAAAATTAATCATTGATTAACCTTCGAAGGAAGGATAGATTTTATAATGGGGAAATAGCAGGAAAATACAGCTTTCGGGGGTGGAGTTGTACAAATGGCCGAAAAAAATTTTATTTGCAAAAATGACCGAAATATGATCATAGTAAATAATTGTTTACCCAAATTACACATGAGTAAAAGTATTATTTATCCTATCTCGGCCATTTTTACAATAAAAAAAATTTCTCCACATTTTTGCAACTTGAGCTAGAAAATGGGCCATTTTTGTATTTCCCCCTATAATAACCATATTTGATAGGATCCTTACATTTAATTAAATATTACAGAATTTATTGTCTTTCAATTTAAATGTTATTTTTTATTTTTATTTTTAATTAAATTAGATGATAATCAATGATTGATTCTAGTTTCCTTTCATTTTTTAGGTAATTCTTATAAGGAAATATTCTAGTTTCAATGATTGATTCTAATTCTGATAAGATAAATAGCAGATTTTTAATGTCACGTCATCAACCAGCTGATAAGGAAATATCAGTTTCCTTTTCTTTTTTAGGTAATTCTGATAGAGAAATATTATAGTTTCAATGATCGATTCTAATTCTGAAAAGATAAATATCAGATTTTAAATGTCAAGTCATCAACCAGCTGTTTGCGAATTTATAGTTGACGATTTTAAACTTCGATTTATAGATTTCATAATTACTTTTGGTGGGGTCCTTACATTTAATTAAATATTTCAAAATTTATTGTCTTTCAATTCAAATGTTAATTTTTCTTTTTCATAATTAAATTAGATGAAAATCAATGATTGATTTTAGTTTCATTATTTAGCTAATTCTGGTAAGCAAATGTTCTAGTTTGAATGATTGATTCTAATTCTGATAAAGAAAATAACATAATTTTAGTTCTACATTATCAATCAACTATTGACGAATTTATAGTTGACCATTTTAAACTTCGATTTACAGATTTCATAATCAAGATTTGGTGGGGTTCTTGCATTTAATTAAATATTCTATAATTTATTGTTTTCAATTCAAATGTTATTTTTTTTATTTTTAATTAAATTAGATGATAATCAATTATTGATTATAGTTTCATTTTTTAGTTAATTCTGATAAGAAAATATTACATTTTCAATTATTGATTCTAATTCTTATAAGGTAAATAGTAGATTTTTAGTGACACGTCATCAACCAGTTGTTAACGGATTCTAATAGGCAAACGCTATATATCTAACATGTTATATATAGATGAGGATCAATTTATTCTAAAACTATTGAGTAATTAGGAAACCTACTACTTACCTAAATCTATTGAAAAACTTACTAATTCTTAAAGCACATTCCTTAAAATTGTCTATTATGTAAAATTTCCCAAATTTCATTATGGGAGATCTAATGTGTGTAGATCAACGACATCCCCATCTTAAATGTCATCATGTAGCTAAGCACAGAATAGCCTTAATTCTTTCTCGGGGGCGGTCCAAGCCCAAGATAGTTTAGGCTTTGAGCCTAGGGCCCCCAATTTAAGGGGCCCTTTTCAGAAAAAAAAATATTATATATATTAAAAAAATAAAACATTGAAATTAAATAAAATTCTATCTAAAAAATAACAAAAATCTATCTCTCTCTCCAAAAAAAAACCTTTCTAATTCTCACTTTTACTCATTAATACACATCATCCTCTCTCTCCAGAACAATTATTCAAAATATCGGCCATATATGGCATGGGCCCCACATTGTGAAAATCTGACTCATTGATTTAAATGTAAACCGTCTTGATCTAAATCAAGAATCATAAAACTAAAATTATTTTTTATTTATTTTTAAATTAAATCAAAAAATATCTTAACCGTTGATATTTTTAATCCAATGGTCACAACTACCGGCCACATTGTGGCCGGTAGATAGAAAAATTTCTCCTCTCTCCCTCTCTCTTCGGTCCCACTCTTATTTCAACTATCTCTCTTATTTTTTTTATTCTTTTATATTTTTATTACTTATCAAGCTATCAATATCATATTTCTCCCTCTCTTTCTCCTCCTCCTCTCTCTCTCCAACGTTCTAAAAGATATTTACCTTTTTTATTATATTTATAACGTATTAACTTTATACAAACCTATCATCTCTATCGAAAAAAATATTTTAAACAAACTTAAATATAAATATTTAATTAGTAATTTTGCATCTCAAAAAATGAAAAGAATAATTTTTAAATAATTTTTTATGCATTTAAATTAAGAACTGCTATAATTTTCATAAAATGTCCAAAATAATCATTGAGACGACATTCTCGCCTAGGGCCCCAAAATATAATTGAGACGTCCATGTTCCTTCTAAATATGGACTTGGAGAGAGAACAACAATGGAGCCATTGTTGCTAAGAGTTATTGTGGTCTCACACCTTAGGGTAATTGTAAACTTCTCGAGCATTGCGACAACAACGAGATCTTGAATCTCAAACTTCCCCGTTCAACCTATCGTGAGGATTTTGCTGATCTTCGTCATTTTTTCCTTACTGATTTCTTAAGTTTATAGCCCGTGTTGATGTTTTCCCCAAAAAAAATTCCTTTGTTCATGCTTGTATTCAATTAATCTGTTTACTGAACATTAAGGGTTTAGTATTAATAATCAAAACATAAATCATAAATAACTTAGTTACAACTGAAGATTTAGGGCATAAAAAATTGAAATTGCAGACAAAAATAGTTGCTATTATTCTGTTTGTAGCTGTTGTGGAATGAATTATTATAATCCATTATATACAGATTACAGGTGCAGGAAAATGGGTTGGGATATTAAAATGCATAACCTCCTTTTCAGTTCTTAAATATGAAATTATCACACCACGTAAGAAATTTATTTACCAACCAAACCAATGTATAGTACAACACTACAATCATTGTCCATACCATATGTCCTGTAACAAGATACAAAAGGTAAATTATGAAAGTAACTAATTAAGGGAACAATCGTATATTTGATTTCCTTTGAAAAATAGAAAATATGAAAATTAAACATATTCGACTCGAAATTTGGATGCAAAAAACACTCTGTAAATAATTTATATACCAGAGTACACTGGCCTAAATTTGGATGCAAATGCACTATTTAACTAGCCTATGTACCAAACAACTTGTTAATTTTATTTAAAATGGTATCCAATATATGATTGAAGTGAACATGGATATATATCTAGAGCAATTGAAGTGAACATGGATATATATCTAGAGCAATTGAAGTGAAATAACAAACACCAGAGTAAAAACACACTGAAACATATATAGAAATTGAAAAGGATGATGGAAGAAAAATAATGGGAAAACTTGTGAGGATCATTATTCACGTTAAGAAATGAGGCGTTGCAGCACTTTGTTGGAGGACAGGGACTCATAAAGAATTGAAAAGTATAAAGGCGAGTGAAGAAAGGAAGTGTCGAAGGATGGAAGTACCGAGCTATTGGAAATGGTGGCAGTTCCAATTGTTGAAGAGCGGTTTAACGAACGAAAACGTAATCGCTTCCAGCAATTAGCTGCTGCTCGTTGTAGAAACATATTTTCGGCTCCGATTGCTTTTGAGCTGACTTCTAAATTGGGTTTTGAGAGAGAGAGTTTTCTGGTGCTCGTTGACGCTGTTGAAAGAGAGAGAGAGACAAAGACACAGTAAATACGAGGATATATAAGTAATAAATGACATGCTTTGAAAAGAAAATATGCCATTTTTTTCACTCAATAATAATTTGAAAAGAAAAAACAATAGAAATAATGCTCAAAGGTAAAAACAAAAAATCAAAAACCTCTCAAAATTAAACCTACAAATTTTCTTCTCGACCTGGTTAGTTATGGGTAGGCCTTTCACACGGCTTTGTGTCAACTAGGCCCAATATAGGTTAAAGAAATGTGATTTCTAAGCGAATAGTAATACTATAGTCTGAGATTAAATTTTTATCCAGCTTTTAAAAATATTAGATTTTTGTTAAACTTATTTTTAAACTCCTGATTTTTAATATAAATATCATAAATACCCTTCACATTTATTTTCGAAATCATCATTTAAACATCTCTCTGAATATTTCTCTTAAAATTAATTTAAATATGAATAAATATAAAATAATAAATATTTACATTATCTCAATCAACAACTTTCACTCTCTCTCTCCAATCAGTATTTCTCTCTCTCTCTCTTTCTTTCTCTATCATTTTAATTTCTCTCAAATCAAATCAAAACTCTCTCTCACCATGAAGCATTAAATAAATTTTAAATTTTTTAATCAAATCAATGGTAATTATCTTATCAACCACTCTCATCATAAAACATTAATTAAATATTTTATATTTAATTTTTTAATAAAATTAAAATATTAATTATTATTTATCAATACTCTCTCTCCTTCAATTAATTTTCTCTTTCTCTGAATGAGAGTAGAACTCTCTCTTTCTCTTTAACGCTTAAAGGGAGTACCACTATTTCTCTCCTCTTCAATTAATGTAACATTCTCTCTCTCTTTCAACCCAAAAGTCACCAGAGAAGGTGAAGGATTGCCGACGATATCTATTGTAAATCAAGAGTTAACATATATGTTTACCCATTTTTATTGACTGTTAATATATATTTACTATGTAATTAATTATATTATCAATTACTCATATTCAATTATAGTAGAAATCCGTGAGAGTAACATTATCTTATCAATCATTCATCTTCAATTACAGTAGTAATTGGGTAAATAATAGTATTACATAATTACTATGTAATTAATTACTTTTGAATTACTTTTAAATATGTAATTACTATGTAATTGAAAAATACCATATAAGAAAAATAGTTACCTTTATCAATCACTAATCTACATTATAGTATAAATAATTACCTTATCAATCACTATTTCCTTTAATTAATAATTAATATTTTAGTTAAATTAATATTATTTATCTTATCAATTACTCTCTCCCATCATAAGATATTAACTAAATATTTTATATTTATTTTTAATAAAATAAAAATAAAAATAATATTTACCAATCTCTCTCTCCTTCAATTAATATTTCTCTATCTCTCCCTTCAATTAATGTCCCTCCCTCCCTCCCTGAAAAATGAGTAACATTATCACGCTCTTTCTGAAATAATTTTCTCTCTCTATCAATCACAATTAATGTAAAGTCAAAATGTACAAATAATAATAAATGTATATCATCATATTTCTCTCCAACAATCACTCTCTCTATCTCAATTTGTATTTCTCTCTCTCACACAAATCATCAAATATCTATCTCTCTCTCAAATCAAATCAAATCTCTCTCTCCAACCAAAAAGGCATTAATTTAATATTTATTATTTAACTCAAATTAAAATATTAATTAACGGTTTAAAATATAAAAAAATGTAAAAAAATGAGGAAATTAGATTAAATTCAAAAAATGTTTACCAATTAATCAATCATGGGGGTAAATACGTCTATTAACAAAATGATGTTATTGAAAATAATTGATGACAAAAATATAAAGAATTTAAAGGATGATTAAAATCTAATTATGTGTGTAGAAACTGCTATTTGTTGTAATTTCTGTAAAAAAAAACATCGTAATAAATTACATGCTTGAATAGTTTAGTTGAAAATATGCCATTTTTCCAATTGTAAGAATAGTCAAATGCTCTCTCTGTGCAAGTAGTAAATACATAATAGAGTACACATCAAGATTGCTACTTCACCTTTCCGACAAATCAAGAATACATTATTTAATAGGAGTGTGCAAAACTGGATGAAACTAAAATGTATCAAATAAAAAATGATCGGTTTAGTCAGTTTTTAAGCCATATGTAGTCGATTCGGTCCATTATTAAAAAAACCAAAGTTTTGATTCGTCTCCACACTTTGAGAGTCGGCCTCCTCAATCCGCAAGCAGCACCGCGACTTCCAGTTCTATTGCGTCCACCCTGGCCAGCGAGCACCACGAGAACTATCGTCAGCGAACCAATGACTTTCAGCTCATATAAAATTTTGAGACCTCAACTCACACCCTTAACATGTGCCATTCTCCTTCTTCCTCATACGTTTCTCAAACCTCACACCTCTTAAAAACTCTTCAGTCTCACACTCAGAGACTCTCAGTCTTTTACAAAAGCTAACATCATCTGATAAGCCAGACACTCTATGCATTCAGATTTTAGATCAACTAGTTGGGAAGCACCTATTTCGCACGTGTTGAAGAATTTTAGAATTATTATTAACGTTTATATAAATATAGTAGCTTTCAAAACGTAAATCTAAAATAAAAGAAAATAATAATGGTAATTTTTTCATATTTACACAACTAAACTATTGCAAAAAAGAAAACTTTAATAGGTCGTGCATAACCTAAAGATGATATATTTATAATAAAACTATTCCAAATAGAAGAAATTTGAATAAATTGTGCATCATCAAGAATTTTAAAATTAAAGAACGCATGATCCTAAAATTTATATTGTAAGATAAGATGAAAAGAGACTTACAAAATATTTGAGAAGAGAAAATTAAATATGACGAACTATTTTAATACGGATAATGAATATTGAAAATGCTAACATTTATTATAAAACTTAACAGTAAAAAAATAATCTTGACAATAATGCATTGTTATTGACTGAAACAATATTTATGATATAAATATCTCTAAAATCATATACATGATCCTTCACATTCCTAATAACACAATAATATAAAATACTAAAATTTATAAAGTATTAGTAAACGAATAATTAGTGAATATAATTTGTAATGAATTAAATACAAGAAAAACTTAATCTTATACTATATTTAGTAGAGCTTAAAGGGTAAAAGGGGAAAGCAAAAGTTTCTCCCATTTCAGCCTGTTTTAATATAGTAGAGATGTTACTGAAAATGGCACCAGTTGCACTCAATGGTTTGATTTATGTCGTTATTTTTCTCTTTACTATTGTTGGAGTTGAAGTTTTATATAGATTCTTCGAGTTGAATGTTACTCATTGAGACATATATCTGCTCGGTGAATACTAATAGGTTAGTTCAAATTTGATTAGTTACTAAATTTTCATACATTCGTTAATGAAAATAACGATGAAGTCGTAGTGGTTTTGTGTGTTAGAAATAATTTATTGCATTATAAGATCAAATAAAATTACGGTAACACAAAAATTATGAAATTACCAACGTAAATATCATTATTACAGAATATGAACGTAAATACAATTATTGAAATTAATATATGAACAACATAACACTAATATAAAGTTAACGAGAAATTCAAACCAAGTCTAGTTTTCACAGTTTCTTTAAAACAGTTATGCCCCTTACTTGTGGTACTAAAGGTTAATGACATTGTTTATTTCCCATGAAAAAACAGTTAGAGGCTGCTGAAGAGCAGTCTACTTCACCACATTGTCGAACTGACTTATTTGAATTCTATCAGTATAGTGAAGACTCAGAACCAATTCTCAAACCAAAAAACTAAACCGACGACCGAACTGAAATAAACTGAATTAGAACTGCTCCAAAAATCAAACCTTAAAAACCAAACCAAAATTGAGAAAAAACTGAGAAGAGACAATAAAGAGAAAACTAGAGGTATTTGGTTTTTGTTGGAGGAGAACACCTCCTTTTATAGTGTTCATGGGGGAGAGCCGCCACCATAAAGGCCACTTTACCCATTAAAGGTCAAAAAACATTTTGGCCTTTATTTACAAAATCAAAACATTTTTGGACTTTATTTACCTAGAATATTCCATTCCAAGCATATTGTAGTGACTTTTATGTTTCTTGGGAGAAGGAAAAATAAATCTAGTATAAAAGACGGCCCATATAAGGATGGACTTTTCAAACCAGAATTCATGCCCGCAGGACGTACGGGCGCACCAAGCCACAGGACGAACCAGGTTGGGATTTGCACCCCTACGCATGAGAGAGAGCATCTATGCCTAATAAGTTACCAACAATGATCTAAGCATCTCTACATATACCACTTCAACTTTTACTCTCTTTCCAATGTGAGATTTTCACAATTCCCACATATTTTTTCATTCTTATTTAGCTTACTTTAGATGATAATTTCTCATTCATTCAAAAGCTAAATTTGATAAATTAATAGTCGGTTTAGATGTGTTCATATAGTAGAACTCAAATCTTCAAAGACGTTATACTATTACATAGTGGTTCTCATTTAAAAATTAGCTCAAAATTGATCCATAGAAATGGTGCTCAACACCCAATTTCCAACATTATGTTGATCAAGAGTGTGACAGATTCTGACATGGAATACTGTTGATGGTGGACCGTAAAATATATACTTTTCTGGTTGATTCAGTCCTAATTTTCCAGAGCATAATTTTAGCATACTCCAATTTTTCTGCTAAAAATAAGACCAAACTGACCATGCAAACTCGTATTATTTAGTATGAATCCTAACCTGAAACCATCAAAAGTAATTACAGGCAAATAAAGTTTTAGACAAAAGTGATTAAATGAAGCTAGTGTCCCTCAAGCATTATAAAACTATTTAAAATAATGTCGCATTATAAGATTAAACAGATAAAATGGTAAATACAACAATTCTAGAAGTATTATAATTACGAGATGTAAACAAGAGAATTACCAGAAATAGTGTAAATACACTAATTACGAAATATAAAGGAAGTAATTATAACGTAAAATATAATGGACATCGTAACAGTATATGAAAATGAGGAGACATTAAACCAAGTCATATTTTTATAGTTTCATTAAAACAGTTACCCCACCTTAATTGTAGTACTAAAAGTTGATAAGTTGATAACGACGTCTATTTTCTAAGATAAAATAGTTGGAGGCAGCTGAAGAGCACCCGATTTTACTACCTTGTCGAACTGACTTGCCAAAATTATACGACCAGAATAACAACTCAGAACCAAGATTTGGATGAGAAAATTGAACCAGAAATAAATCGAACCGAACACTAAACTGGAAAAAAACTGAACAAAAATGGAGCCGGGACCGAGCCAAAACAAAACCAAGAAAAACTTGAACAAAAGAACTCAAACAACGTGGAGAGAGAAAGAAGAAAGAAGAGAGCAAATGTTTTGTTGGTGTGAAAATTGAGGAGGGGAAGACCTCATTTCATACTAATCATGAGAGAAGCCATCATTTAAGGCCATTTAACCCATTAAAGGGCAAAAAAAAACGTTTGTCTTATTTACAAAAAAAAACTGAGCCTTTATTTACAAAAAATATTTCATATCCTATGACCTTTGGGCTTCTTTTGAGAAAGAAAAATAAATATGGAATAAAAGACAACACATATAGGGATGACCCATATAAAGAGAGCATTTATGTTTATCAAGCTATCACCCTTGATATAAATATCTCTATATATACTACTCTAACATTTTCTCCATTTCCAATATGGAGTTTTAACAATTCCCATCTATTTTTTCATTCTCATTTAGCTCGCTTTGGGAGTTAATTTTTCATTCATCCCAAAACCAATTTTGACAAATTTATAGTTGATTTTGATGTACTCGCGGAGGAGAACTCAAATCTATGAAGACCTTACACTTTTATGTAATGGGTCTTACCTAATAAGTTTTCCAAATTTGGTCCACGAAAATGGTGTAAATACACCCAATTTCAACCAATTCCCCACATGAATAAAATTTGACGACTAACGATAGGACATGCATGGTGATAGAATTCTACGTTCCGAAACCTACATAGGATAGGTTGGTTTTACCATATGAACATTTCCTTGTGTAAGTATGTTTACTTTATTAGCTAGCCAGTACACACAGTATCTTTGAACTATTCGACCTTGTGTGTAGATGATAACATACTACCCACATGAGTTATCACTGACACAGTTCAACTCTCATATTATGTTCATTTTGGCAAAGAACATCCTCCTAGTTCTGCAAGAGTTTCAAAATAATTGTGCCCTTACAATTCTTATAGAAGTGGCCCACTTCACTCTCACATAGGTGCTCTCTTAATTTAAGAGTAAACTCGCATTACTTCACTTAGATCTCACAGTTTCTGACGCATAAGAATCATTTAACTTAACCTAATCTCCAACAAGTATCACTTTTTTCATCATAGGAATGGATAGGAGAAATCTCCACAGTGATTCGGCTAAGTTTAGACAATTAGGTTGTCTCATTGAACGTAGATCTTAGGATCTCTAGTCAACTAGGTTGAATTTCTTTTATTTTAACTTAATTTTACATGGGATTTAGTCTCATTCCTATCAATGACCTTTTAACTAACTCTTTATTTAACATTTTGGTTAACAGATTCACAATGTTATCCTTTAACTTCACATAGTCAAGAGTGATAAGCTCTGTCAAGAGTAGTTGTTTAATAGTATCATGTCTACGGTGAATGTGTCTAGACTTAACGTTATACATATTACTTTGTGCCATTCCAATAACACTTTGACTATCACAGTGTATGCAGATTGGTGGCATAGGCTTTGTCCATCTTGTAATATCGTTTAAAAAGTGGTGTAACCATCCAACCTCGTCCCCCACATTTGTCTAAAGCTATAAGTTCATATTCTATAGTGGATCTAGCTATAACATCTATTCTGAGGATTTTCATACTACGACAATACCTTTTAGTGTGAAAATATATCCACTAGTAAACTTCGTATCGTTCTTATCAGATATCTAATTTACATCAGTATATCCTTCTAGGACCCTTGGATATCTTGAATAGTGTAGCCCATAATTATAAGTATATTATAAGTATCTCAGTACTCTCACAATGGCTTTTCAATGTTCAGCTCCAGGATTAATTGTGAATCTACTTAGTTTACTCACTGTATAAGCAATATCATGTCTTGTACAACTCATCAAATACATTAGACTACTTATCACTCTAGAGTACTCTACTTAAGAGATACTATCACCTTTATTTTTGGATGAATGTACACTTATATCCATCGGTGTTTTTGACTCAGCAGTGTCATCTTTGCTAAATTTTTCAAGAATAGAATCTATATAATAAGACTGACTTAAAATAAGTCCATCTGATATTCTGTTTATTTTTATTCCTAATATAACATCAGAAAGTCTCATGTTCTTTATATCAAATCTAGATTTGAACATATCTTTCATAGATTTGATCATCTTATCATTACTTCTAACGATAAGAATGTCCTCGACATACAAACACACAATGATATATCTATTTAATGTATCTTTAACATGAATAAATTTACCACATTCATTAATTTTGAATCAAGTTGACATCATGTGACTGTTAGATTTCTCATACCATTATTTTGGTGCTTGTTTCAAACCATATAATGATTTGACTAATTTACAGACATTTTTCCTTGCCCAGGTGTAGTAAACCTTCCAGTTGTTCCATGTAGATTTCTTCCTCTAAATCCCCATTTACAAAGATTGTTTCACATCCATTTGATGTATTTCAAGAATTCGTAAAGCTGCGATTGCAAGTACTATCTCAATAGAATTTATTCTTGACATCGGAGAATGTGTATCAAAATAATCAAGACATTGCTTCTGTCTATAGCGTTTAATTATATGTCTAGCCTTTTATTTACCAATTAACCCATCGGCTTTCATTTTTCGTTTGAGAACTAGTAGATCCATCGGATTCCATTTTGCAAAATATTACTTGAGAACTAGTAGATCTGCCACCTGGTTGTAAACATTTGAGTTCTAAGTGGATTTTCAAACAAAAAATGAAAACCTCTTTCCACAAAGGACCTTCATTGGAGTTCACACCTTCATTGAAAGTTGTTGGTTCACTTTCAATCATATATGTTTGAAAATCAGGACCAAAAGATTTTTCTGTCCTAGCTCTTTTACTCCTTCTAGGTTCTACCTCGACTTCTTCATCTTGGTCCTAACTATCTTCTTCTTCAATAGCATAAAGAAGTCTTTTTGAAGAGCTTGGCTCTTCCTTGGATTTGTAAGGAAATACATGTTCAAAGAACGATGCATTTCTAGACTCCATTATCGTGTTCTTGTGAATCTCATGATTGCTAGATTTTTACTCAAGGAATCGATATGCACTACTGTTATTTGCATAACCAATGAAAATGCAATCGATAATTTTTTGTCCTATCTTCACCTTTTTGGGTGTAGGTACCATCACTTTATCAAGGTATCCCTACATTCGTAAGTATTTGTATGAATATTTTCTACCATTTCAGAACTCATATGTGATCTTATCCTCTTTATTTTGGGGTATTTTGTTCAAAAGATAGTTAGCCGTCAAAAAGGCTTCTTCCCACATGTTCTGAGATAACCCAGAACTAATTAACAATGCATAAATCATTTCTTTCAAGGTACGGCTTTTACGTATTAACACCATTAGGCTGAGGTGAATAAGGTGATGTGGTTTCATTGTATAATCCCATGTTGAGCACAAATCTCAATAAATGATGATTCATACTCATCACCTCGATAACTTATTAGCACCTTATTTTTTTTATTATGTTGATTCTCAACTTCATTTTGTACAGAATAAATTTCTCTATAGCTTCATCCTTGCTGTTTGTACAAATTTTAAATCACAAATGTCACTGTGAATTGAATCAAGTGGTTTGGTGTTTCTTTGAACATTTTGGAATGATGACCTCATTAATTTTGCCTCAGTACAAGTTCCACATTCGTGATTGAAATTAATATGAAATGTTGGTATATGATCCAAGTTAATTAATTTACACAAAGTATCATAATTAACATGACCTAGTCTACTATGTCATCAAGCAAGTAAGTAGAAGAACTAACTTTATTATTATTGGGTTTGACCAAAGTCATTACATTGAGGTTAAGCATTCAATCAATCATATAACTCTTACCAATATACATTCTGCCCTTAGACAAAATAATTTTGTTTGACTCAAATATCATACAAAATCCATGAGTAGTGAACTAGACACAAGGTTCTTCTGGATTTCAGGTACATACAGGACATTGTTTAGAGTCAATTCCTTCCCAGAAGCCATCTTTAAATCACTTTTCCTTGACCTTTGACCTTGGAGGTGGCACCGTTCCCCATGAACAACTTTTTTTCATGCTCTATAGCTTTGAAGGTAGAGAGCATCCCGTGATTAGAACACATATGGTAGGTAGCTCTAGTGTCAATCCATCATTCTTTGAGATTTGATCCAACCATGTTGACCTCAGAGACTACTGCTAAGAGTTGATATCAGAAATATCTCGAGATATGTTCTCAATCACATTAGCCTCATTGTTTCTCTTAAACAATCTACATTCAGAAGATTTATGACTGAACTTATCATAATTGTAGCACTTGCCTAGGAATTTTGGTTTCTTGGAAACCCCTGCTTTAGGTCCTAACTTGTTTGGACCCTTCCATTTGTTGTTGGTCTTCTTGGTTTTGGAACCTTGACCATGCTCCACAATGTTAACCTTTATTGCAGCAACTAGGTTTGACCTGCTTCTTTCTGATAACCTATTATCTTCTTCGATTCGAAGTCGGATAATAAGATCATTCATGCTCATTTCCTTTCGTTTGTGCTCGAGATAATTTTTGAAATCCTTCCATGCATGAGGCAATTCACAATAATACAAGTCATTTGAAATGATTCACTTAGCATCATTCCTTCAACATGAATCTCGTACAAAATAATTTGAAATTCTTGCACTTGACTGATCATTTTCGAATCTCCCATTTTAAACTCCAGAAAGTGGCCCACAATAAATTTCTTGGTGCCCGCATCTTCAGTCTTGTACTTTCGTTCAAGAGATTCACATAACTCCTTTGCTATTTTCTTGTCAGAATAAACATTATACAAGAAATCAGCAAGACCATTCATAATGTAAATTCTATATAAATAATTAGAATGTTTCCAAGCATCAATAGCACTGATCGTTTGGAAATCCTACTCAAGTTTTGTGATTGTATGTCGTTAATGGAGAATGAATGAAAGCAAAATGATGCTAATTTTTCTTCAAAGGAAGCTAAAAATCTAGATTTCATATCATACCAATGGAAAATATAATTTCCATAACAGAAATTCACTAAAAAGGGAAACCGAATCAACCAATTATTATTAATTTAATTTAAATTAAACAGAATATATATTATGGATTGTATTTAACGAATTTTCCTAAAATCGTGATATCTTATTACGTTAAATGGTCCCACAAAATCATATTATTAAATCTATCAATGAAGGTTAAAATCGTCAATAATAAAATCATCAACAGTTGGTTGATGACGTGACATCTAAAAACTGCTATTTACCTAAAATTTTGAAAAAGCTGCTATCTCTTAGACTAACTTTCAAAAATTGACTATTTGGTGTAATTACTTAAGAATATTCTATATCCTATGACATTTGGGTTTCTTTAGAGACTGAAGAATAAATCTAGAACAAAAAAGAGTCCATGTAGGGATGGCTCATACAAAAAAAAAAAGCTTTTCTCCTTATCAAGATACCATCCTTGAAACAAACATCTCTCTCTGTATATATCACTTTAATATTTTTTTCATTTTTAATGTGATATTTCTACAATTCCTTCTTATTTTTCCATTCTCATTTAACTCATTTTAGGAGATAATTTTTCGTTCATCCGAAAGTCAATTTTGATAAATTAATAGTCGATTTCCATGTACTCACAGAGGGGAACCCAAATCTCTGAAGAACTTACACGTTTACATAGTAGGTCTCATCTAAAAATTTATAGTTTGATGCACGAAAATGGTGTAAAAACACCCAAATTCCATCAAAAACATTCATAACTTTATATTCTAATTTTTTTTTCAATCTGAATTTTATCAAACAGAAGGAAAATACTAATTTATGTCGTCCATATAACATTTTTTTGCATTAGAATGACTTACAGTAGATTTTACCGCAGTACCTTATTAAAATCACAGTTAGATCTGGGTTTGGGATTTTCGATAAGTAATTTAATATGATTAGCGTAGATTAAGTTTTTTTCCTCCTTAAAGTGGTTTAGGGATTTAAACTTGCACTGAAAAAAGTTCACATGGAGCTAATAATGAGCACTTACTTTCTTGAAAGTCCATTTTGGAGTTTGGAAATTATTACTGTTTCCCACTAATCCACCCTATGAGGGGAAAAATCTAAGATATTTATTGAGTATGGAATATTCAGTACTCATCTATATCATTTAATGATATGTGTATATTTTTTATGAATTTTAAAAATTTATTTATTATCTCTCCTCTAAATAAGAATAAAATATTATATTTTTAGACACGTAGTAATTAGTGATATTCAATATTTTAAGTATACCGAATACTTTCTCTGTCTGAGGATATTATAAAAGTGCAATCCGCAAATGCAAAATTATATTAATTACTAAGTCTGACTTGTTCTCTAAGCAAATTTTGTACACCTTATATTCCGCTATTGTATCTTCATTAAATTTAAAAATCCAAGAAAATAATCTCCTGCCGTTAAAAAATGATTATATGGTGAATTTATTCTAAGTATTAAAAAATATTGTAGCAGTTAAAAAACAATTATAATATTAAGCAAGAATTTTCCAGCTTGATAATGAAGCATGTCAATTCTCCAAAGCCTCAGTGTCTCGCTGAAAATAATAATAAAGGTAAAATAGATTTTATTCATCAATTTAAGGTATCATAAGTCTAATTTTTTCTATCCAACTCTCAAATAATTCACAACATCAATTCAAATTATTCGAAAAGTTAATTAAAGAGTTAAATTTACAAGGATAAGTTAGGAATAAAAATAAATATACAAGAATACAATTGTATTTTGCTTTAATATTAATATGATTAGGGATGTCAATGGATATGGTATGGTATGGATAGTGTTATACTCACCATCATACTCATTGGACATTTTTCATCCACATCCCCACCTCCATACTTATGAAAAATTCATGGGTACGATTTGGAGAATATTCATTTGAGTATGTGTAACCGGTGAGTTTTTTCTACCCTTAATTTGTAATTAGTTAAAAATAATTTAAAAAATAACAAAATTATTTTCATGTAATCATGTCAAAATCTCATAATAATGTTCTAAAATATGAAAAATAAGAATAAACATAATTTAAAACTTATCTAAGTATTCAGAACTTCTAAATTTAACCTTGCGAATATGATCATCTAGGTTTTTCTTTTCTTCATAAATATTTTCACAACTTGATTTCTGCAACATAAGAAATATACATACAGAGATTTGCCGGAGGGTTTTATTTTAGAGTTTCGATAGTTTAGAGTTTAAATTATAACATTTTATATTTTAGGGTTTAAAGTGTCTATTAGTGATAGTTTGAGGTATAAAAATATAATTTTTCCTACAATTTTTTAATTAAAATGGAAAATAATACATACAATTATAAAAAAAAGTATACACATTGGTAAACGAAGATGGATATCCCTAAACCCACACTCTGCCCATGTCCTCACAGGTATAGTGTACTTATATCCTACCAAAACTCATTTAAAAGCCCTCATACCCTATTCAGTAATGTCAGGTATTTGTGGATATCCAAATCCGTGAGTAATATTACCATCCACAAACAGAGTCCTATTACGATACAAGACTGTATCAGACTTAAATTACACTTGGACAACTCGTGGAGTTCACAAAATATGAACAAAAAGTAATTTTAATCATCTGTACGGAACAGTTCATATACCCTAGAGTTTTCCATATTAATAATTAACCATTAAACATTGTATTGGCATATATTTGCTAGTGTAAGGGTGACTAGAAAAGAAAGATAACAGTTTAGGTTTTCGTACTCTTAGTGTCTGACTGACTTAATGAGACCAAAAGCCAAGGGACCCTTGGCTTTTTGAATGGATTACATACCCACACTGATACCACACATAAATTTTATCGTACATATATACAATTTAGATCCACATGTATTTGTACCTCACTAGCTACCAAAGTTAGATAACATTAACCATTAATATGAGGACAAAATGTTCATGCACCCACTAACATACCTATAAGTACATATTATATATATATTACATAGACACACACAGAGGATTAATAACATCTATCTTTTGAAAGAGTTCAATAAACTAACCAAACTTATTCTTTCATATCGATACAATTACTTACGAAAAAATTTATACCATATTTTCTTCATTAAATTTATAAAAAAATTCAATACTAATTTATCTATTTTAAACTTCTTAAAAAATTAAATTATATATAAATTTATTATTTATTACTATGTCAAATATGAAGTTTAAAAAAATTTATCTGACCTCTTCTAAAATATTTTCAGCCTCACCCTGGCTCCCACACCAAAACTAAGATTAAAATCCTTTGGAAGTGGATTCTTATAATTTGTTATCTATGAAAACTTCGTTTTAGTAGGCCTCCTTCGACCCAACTCCATTGATATTTTGATATTGCGTAAACAACCGTGAACTGGTTTTAAATTAAGGAAAGAAATATACCTAATATGAGGTCATTCAAGTGCTGTGTTGAAGAAAGAGAAGCAGAAGTTACAGCCTCAGAAGTAAATCTTCATCATAGGCAAAAGAGGGGAGCAGAACATAGACTTTCACCAAACACAGTGGGTGTTTAACCATTTCTAGTAAAAAACGATCACATGCATCAGTAGGCATCCGTTGGAGATCATAGGCAACCGTTAGAGTTTACATGTATATATACATCATTACTCATTGTAAACAATAAGCATTATTCAATAAGAAATCAGAACCAAGAGGCTCATCATCTTTCTTTAAAGATCAGAACCCAAAAGGTTCATCATTTCTACATGGTATCAGAGCAGTGATTCTGAGAACCAACACATACAACAGTAAGCAAAACCATCAACCTCCGGCTAACTTCACCACCATGACACCAATCCCAGACTGATCTCCATCCTGCTCACTGGCCACAACTACATACCGTGGGCCAGGGCGGCTCGGGTGAGCCTGAAAGGAAGAGGCAGACTGGGTTTCGTGGGCAGCAGTAAGCCAAGACCAGACCGAAACTCAGAAGAATGGGACATCATGGACAGCCAGGTAATGACCTGGATAACTAATTCAATAGACCCAAAACTCAGTGAAATCTTTTGTTTTTGTGAAATAGGACAGGAACTCTGGGAAGAAATCCAGAGCAATTATTGTGACAAAACAATTTCGCGCAAGTCTTTGAACTTAAACGAGAGATCTCCCAAGCAAAACAGGGGGACAGATCAGTACCGGAGTTAACCGGGTTTTTAAAATCTAAGTTCAAAGAACTTGAAACCCTAAGACCGATGACCACTGACCTGAAAGAACTCCAAGAACGAGCTGAGCAGGATATGGTGTTCCATTTATTGACGGCTCTCGACTCAAGCTACGAGGCGTTCCGGGCTCAGATCTTGATGTCGACAGAGAAGCCAACTTTTGCCACGGTCTCAGCCATGGTTCAAATAGAAGAAACTAGGCGACGAGTGATGAGTACCAGAGATGACAAGGCGGAGGCACTAGCCATGGCGACCCACGGCTCCCTCCGAAACCCTAACCCTAGGGAAGGGGGAAGGCACCGCGGACAGCCAGGCGAGCCGGAGAATTGCAGTCACTGCCGAAAGGAAGGGCACACCCACGACCTGTGCTGGAACCTCACCCTCATCTTCGGCAGAACCAGAGAAAGTTCCAGAAGGAGCGCGGGAATGACGAGCGAGGGAGCTGCGCGAAGAGTGACGAGCGAGGGGGCTCCACGAAGACATTCCCCTTTTATACCGAGGGCTTCTGCGGAGCGGGTTACGGGTTGTGACCCGACCGAGACCACATAGCCCACTTGATAGACGGACCTGGTTCGGGTAATGGGTACCGACCCGATCGAATGGAGGAAATGGACAGATCCGGATCTGTTAGAGCAGATCTGCACACAGACAACAACGCACAGATGGCTACACTGCTCAAACAATTCAGAGAATTTTTGCGCGATACCTCAGGTTCATCTATTTGCAATACTGTCAATTATTTTTCTAAATCTGCAAATTTTTGTCATAACTTAGAACACTGGATAATAGACTCTGGTGCCTCAGAACACATGACTCATAACACAAAAAATCTACACAGTCTCACTAAATTAGAAAAACCACAACATGTGACCGTAGCCAATGGAAATAAAGTTTCAATTTTTGGCATAGGGTCCACCACACTCTTCACAAAAAACATTAACAACGTACTTTGTCTACCCAATTTTAACTCCAATCTCCTATCCGTCAGTAAAATAACCAAGACTTAAACTGCAATGTTACTTTTTCACCTGACAAAGTAATTTTTCAGGATCGAGTCACCGGAGGAAGATTGGTGAAGGAAAATTTAGAAACGGTCTGTACTACTTAGTAGATACCGACAAAACATGCCTTTCCACCTCCAGTACAGTACAAAAAGACAAAATATTACATTGGAGATTCGGTCATCCCTCCGACAAAATCCTAAACAACTTACTCGGTTATAATTCAGACTCTAGCAGTTGCTCAGTCTGCAAACTCTCAAAACAAACCAGGTTACCCTTTCCACTATCTAGTAGTACGACAAAATGATGTTTTGAATTAATTCATTCTGATGTTTGGGGACCCGCCCCAGTTGATTCATATAATAAATTCAAATACTTTGTTACATTTATTGATGATTTCTCTCGCACCACATGGTTATATCTTTTGAAATCAAAAAATGAAGTCTTCAGTCGTTTTCAAGAGTTCAACAATTTAGTTGAAACTCAATTTGAAACAACCATAAATATCTTTAGGTCTGACAATGGAACCGAGTATACTAACAACACCTTTTTGAGTTTTTTTAACAAAAGAGTATACGACATCAAACCATCTGTATCCACACCCCACAACAAAATGGTGTCTCAGAACGCAAAAATCGACACCTTCTTGAAATGACTAGGTCTATCCTCCTCCAAAACAATGTACACAAAAGATACTGGCCCGATGCTATACTCACAGCAACCTACCTCATCAATCGGTTACCCAGTGTAAAATTGCATTTGAAAAGCCCTCTAGAAATTCTCAAGGGTAGGAAAATTCACCTAGATCATATACGAGTATTCGGATGTACATGCTTCGTACACATTCCAAGACTTGATAAATTGGACAAAACCTCAGTCAAAATCCTATTTTTGGGGTATTCCGCTGAGAAAAAAAGGTATAAGTGCTACGACCCAATAAACCATAAACTCTACATCTCGCGCGATGTACAATTTTTAGAACTAGAATCCTATTACCCAAAGGACCCCGACAACCATAACCACCACCAGACGTTTCCGCTACCTAACAGTATTATTTCCTCCGATATCATAAGACAGGAACATGATACTGCATCAACCACGCCTGAGACAACTACCTCAGGGGGAGCAACTGATGAGGCAGCTGTCACTGATGAAGCAGTAATCGTAAGAAGGTCAACAAGGCAAACTCAACCCCCAGCAAGATTAAAAGACTACGTGTCCCATCAGGTTCTATACCCTATCCAAAATTTCCTATCTTATGATAAAATCTCTAACCTCCACAGGGCATACTTGGGCAAAATTGATGAAATAGTTAAGCCAGAGACCTATCAAGAAGCTCAACTCGACCTCAAATGGAGAAAGGCGATGAATGAAGAACTTCTAGCCTTGGAAAAGAATGACACTTGGGATATAATCTCACTACCCAACGGAAAAAAACCTGTAGAATGTAAATGGGTCTACAAGACCAAATACAACAGCAACGGCACTATCGAAAGATATAAAGCCCGACTAGTCACCAAGGGCTTCACTCAGACATATGGAGTAGATTACCAGGAAACGTTTGCTCTAGTAGCAAAAATGAACACGATCCGAGTATTACTATCCGTTGCCACCAACCTCAGCTGGGAACTATATCAAATGGATGTCAAAAAAGCATTTCTCCAAGGAAATCTGGAAGAAGAAGTATATATGTCCCTTCCTCCAGGACACAAGAAAACAACGCACACGTCCATGGTATGTAGATTAAAGAAGGCTATCTACGGCCTGAAACAGTCATCAAAGGCATGGTATGGAAAATTAAGCTTGTCTCTTTTAAAAATTAACTTTGTCAAAAGCTCTACTGACTCATCTATGTTCGTTAAACACACGAGCAACTCCACCACCATCATTTTAGTCTACGTAAATGACATTATCATCACCAGAAATAACCACGATGAAATATGGAGTGTTCAACAATTTCTAAAAGGAGAGTTTGATATTAAAGATCTAGGAAAACTGAAGTACTTCCTAGGGATAGAAATAGGTCACTCGAAAAAGGGACTGTTTCTATCTCAAAGAAAATATATCTTAGACTTGTTAAAAGAAACAGGCATGATAAGGGCAAAACCTGCTAGCACACCAATGGAAACCAACATGAAAATAGGACTTCCTGATAGCAAACCAATAATTGATATAGGCCAATATCAGAGACTAGTAGGAAAACTAATTTATCTAACGGTTACAAGTTCGGATATCACTTTTGCAGTTAGCGTTATCAGTCAATTCATGCACGCACCCTGCACAAATCACCAGGCAGCTGCAGAAAGGATACTCAGATACCTTAAAAGAACACCCGGTCAAGGGATATGGATGAAGAGAACCGGGGCAAACTCCGTAGTTGGATACACTGATGCAGACTGGGCAGGTAGTTACGATAGAAAATCTACAACTGCCTTCTGTGTCTTTGTAGGTGGAAATCTAGTAACCTGGAAGAGCAAGAAACAAGCTGTTGTAGCAAGGTCAAGTGTAGAGGCAGAATACAGAGCCATAGCCTCCATTACTAGTGAACTCACATGGATTAGACATATCCTTCAAGACATGAAGGTTGAAAAAAACTGATAGAGATGCACTGTGACAACCAAGCAGCACGTCATATTGCAATGAACCAAACATATTGAAATGGACTGTCACTTCATAAGAGAGAAGGTACAGTCGGGAGAAATCATCATTCCTTTTGTACGTAGTGAAGACCAGCTTGCCGACATCTTCACCAAAGCCCTTGACAAAAATAACCTCCAAAGAATACTTAACAAGTTGGGCTCGATCAACCTATACGAACCCAACTTGAGGGGGAGTGTTGAAGAAAGAGAAGCAGAAGTTACAGCCTCAGAAGGAAATCTTCAACATAGGCAAAAAAGGGAAACAGAATAGAGACTTTCACCAAACACAGTGGGTGTCTAACCATTTCTGGTAAAAAACGATCACAGACATCAGTAGGCATCTGTTGGAGATCATAGGAGATCATAGGCAACCGTTAGAGTTTATATGTATATATACATCCTTACTCATTGTAAACAATAAGCATTATTCAATAAGAAATCAGAACCAAGAGGCTCATCATCTTTCTTTAAATATCAGAACCCAAAAGGTTCATCATTTCTACATGGTAAGAAAAATCTTTCATAAAAATCTTTTTTATTTTTATTTGTTTATTGATTTTCATATCAATACACATTTTTAAACTTTCTTTTTGTATTGTAGTAATTATTGTACCATATGCAAAACTATTATAGTCTATAATTCCTTGGTCATTAATAAGAATTGTTCTAATTTTGTGTGCGAATAGATTGGGTAATCCATTAATGAAATTTTCTTTCCAAAATGGTTGATTGCTATCATCCATTGTCATTACCCTTGATAAAAATATATTTTTGTACCATTCCTCAGCGTGATGTTTAGTCGCATTGGAGGAAAGTAATTGATAAGTTTCATGCTATTTCCCATGATGCTGAGGCTTAAAAGAAGCAACAAACCATGTTGATTTGTAAATATTTTTATTAGGGATTTAGGGTACATTCTATACATTATGATCTACTTGATCATCTTCTAATTCAAAATATTCTTCATTTATTATGCCAGGTATTGAAGTTATTGTAAACCTATTACTACTAGAAGAATAACTTCTAAATAATATATTCATGGCTCAAATAACTAAATTATTTTTAAGATTAAAAATTCCATTTGTATTTTAATTGATACTGTGTTGTGACTTCTACAACCTCCTACTAGGTTCTCTTTTCGCCACTTTGCCCCTACAATCATCATACCCTCATGATTTACGTCTCTAAAAGGTCTTATTGTAATTTTTGAAGCTAACCAAATAGAAGTTGATACGTCAGTCTCTGTCAAAATTGATTCATAGATTAAATAATCAAATAATATAGAGAAATAATCAAACATAAAAATAACCAGTCACTTGGGCGGAGAGTGAGATTAAATAAAAATAATTATTCATGTAAGTAATTAAGCAACAATAAAAGTAAAAACCATCCATAATAGGCGGTGAACATATTGATTATGCAGATAATTGTAGAAAATAGTAATTATCCCCACCAAAATGTGCAGAATCAAGTATAGTTATGAAAAATTAAATAGGGGTATTAAGATGCACGAATTAAATAAGAAAACAATACAATTTGTATTAAGGTGTAAGATTAAAAATCTACACAAATAATGTTTATTGGCAACAATTAAATAGTGTTCTCGCCCTCTATTTAACGTTGAAAGGAAAAAGAAGAATAAAGATTTATAGATGAGGGAGAAAGAAAGTTTTATTCTCAAAAACTAGTTTTGCTCTCAAATAGTTAAGAGTTGAAAACGAGTTCTGAAAAACAAATGGAAGAGGGGTTCACCGGAAACTGATCACTTACATTCCTACTTTTGTCTTCTTTTGACTAGAAATAGTAAAAAATATGAATAGTTGCCTAATTATTTGACAACTAGTACAATAATTACAGAAAAGACAAATTACAAAGATTCCCTCGATAGTTGTTATTTTGGTCTTCGTGTTTTCATATATATATATATATTTTAAACACGTTAAAAACATTATTTTGTTGGTATTTTATTCACACTTCTCTTATAGCAATTACGATGTACTTTATAATACTCTAATACTCCACTATACACACATACACACACACACAAACACACGTATGTTTAAATTAGTATATGAAAATATGATATAAAATCACTCTCGACAACTTTTCAATAAAATTTAAAGTTATAATTGTCCTCCAAATTACGAAATTACATAATTCCTCGACGACTTTTATTTTTGAAACTATTGTATAATTGATTCATTCTCAACAATATTAAATACAATATTATTCAATATATGTAATGAATTAATCACTCATCTATGTTAAATGACATTACTTAGTTTTTCATTATAAGCCTTTGTAAACTATTATAGTCTATAGCATGCATTTGCTAGCCTAAGTTTGGTTTTTGATATCAATAATAGTTACTGTTATAACAATATTAGTAAACTAATCCTTGCCGATGTATGTATAAATACTCAAACAATGCTTGTAATTATTCTAAGTGAATGATATCAAAATTCATTCTTTCCTTTCAAAGATTTCTCCTTACTTTCTTCTCTTATCTCTTCTCATTCTATATTAGTTTCCTTCATATCCTTTTAACCATCCACATGGTATCAGAGCCATAGACACACATCTCAATGGCTTCTCATTCTTTTCCAATTTTTTTCTCGAACGTCTGCAATCTTATTTCTATAGAATTGAATTCCAGTAACTTTGTTCTATAGAAAATGAAGTTACTACAATCTTGAAAGCTCACTCTTTTTTTAGTATGTTGATAGATCTCTAACTTGTCCAACTAAGTTTCTATTATCTGAAAAATGTGAAATTACAGACAAGATTGATCCCAAATACCAATCTTAGATAGCAAATGGCTAAGTATTGATAACTTTGAACAATGTAACCCTCTCTCAAACAACCTTCTCTTATGTAGTAGTAGGTTGCAAAACCTCACAAGAAGTCTGGCAATCTCTTGTAGGGGTGTGCACGTTTCATTTTGGTCAGTTAGTAAGGTATTTTTACAATCGAACAGAATTCACGTAACACCTTGAAAACCGACTGAGGTTACTTCGATAATTTTCTAAAATAACACGGAAGCTAGGTCATTAATGATTTACGGTATTAAAAGAAACAAAACATTTGTTGGTGAAAAACTCAAAACGTTTTTTAAAATAAAAGATAGAGAAATTTTATAAACAAAACTTCCTTAAGCTTAAATAATAATTTGAAGATCTTTCATAAATAACAAACTAAAATCAACTTTGAAATAGTAAGTTTCTCAACTAATTAAACTCAATTTCTAGTTTGTGCCAGAGCGCCGAAAAAGACTCTTCACAGTCATCATCATGAATCTCATCATTTGAAAGATTTAATATAAAATGGGGTGAGTATAAAATATACTCAGTAAGCAAAAATTTATACATACATAACAAACACATGCGCGTCCAAGTCCATTTTAAATCATTCATAAGCATTGTGTGGCATACACTTCATAAACCATTCCGTCAAATTCTTTTCATTGCTTTATCTTTACTGTAATATCCCGACCTTTCGTAAATAGGCATTTTCGTAAAATTAATTTAAAAGATATTGTAATTTTAAAATTTGATTTTAAAGATGGATTATTTGTATTTTTTGTAAAACTATTTTTTATTAGATATGATTTATTCAAAGTTTGATTTTTTTTTTAAAATTTTAAAAGTGTTTTAGTATATAATTTTAAACTCACTCACAACATATGCTTATGTATACCCTAGTATTACTCTAACCCTATTTTTATCCTTGATTCAGCAATCTCACCCCTCCAATTGAAACTCACCCACACCTATATGCACATACACACTAACCCAACCCTAACCTAATATTATATATTTGTTCTTCAACTCTCTCCTCTCCTTCGCAGCCACCTGCGGGCCAGCAATCATTCTTCTTCTTTGTTGGTCTCTCTCTAAACCTTCGCCGCTACAAGCTTTGAATTTAGGTAATCTTCTTCTCCTTTTTTTCTTGATTTCTTCTTTTATCTCTCTCTCTCTCTCTCTCTCTCTCTCTCTCTCTCTCTCTCGTCCTTGCTTCGTCTCCCTCCCTCTCTATTTTTGTCTCTTTCTCTCGGATCTCTCTTAAACGCAGACCATGAATTCTTCTTCAATTTTCTGTCAGCCCCAACGAAAACCCCTTCTCCCTTTTTAATGTCTTCGTTCTCTCCATGTCTTCTTCTTCTTCTTTTTCCTTGTTCTCTCCTTTCCCCTCTATTTTCATTCTTTGATTTTGTCTCAACTCTGTACTTCATGGACGTCTTTCGCCACCTTCACGGACAGCTTCCAGAGCTGCCACGTCTTCAAGTCGGTAAGCTTTTGTTTCCTCTCTTCATTCCCCTCTCTCTGTTTCTCTCAGTCTATCTTTTTTCTCTCTTCTTCTTTCTTCTTTTGATCTTTGCTTCTCCATATTTTTCTTCATATTTCTCCTTCTATTTTTCTCTCGCTCTCACCTCTGCTTCTCTCTTCCCTTCCCCTCTGTTTTCTCACTTTCTCGTCGTTCTCCCCTACTATATTTCCATTTTTTCTCGTTGTGCAGTTGGTTCTCCCATGAACCGGTTCAACCCAAACTGAACCGGTTCAGTTTATCCAGATCGGTCTGAACTGGTCCATCTGATAAAACCGAACCGGACTTGTCTGAACCAGCCCGGTCTGAACCATTTGACCCAAAACTTTATCATTTGACTTCTGGACCTGATATATTATTTTCTGACCTCGATCAGACCCATTTGCACCATTTTAATTAAATTTCTATTTATATGTATTGAAAATGTGTTTATATTGATTTATTTCAAAATAATTTAGTGATTTTATATTTTTGTTGGATTTCAGGTCATTAATTATTTAGTTCATTCTCCGCTTCAGGTAAGTGGGCTTACATGATGGTGTGACTCCCGTTATTATAAATGTATATGCTTTGTGTAAGTGAATTTATATCGTAATGTGACCCATATGTGATAAATATATATGCTTTGTGTAAGTGAATTTACATTGTAATGTGACCCACGCATGATAAATGTAATATGTGTTATTCTCATCAGCTTTAATTGTCTATAAGCATGTTATGTTCATATATATGTTTGTGTAAATTGACTTATATAACGATGTGACTCTGATATTATAATTGTATCATGTATTTATTATCTGTTTAATCATTTTTCAATAATTATTATATTTCGTTAACACTTTGGTAATTATTACTGTTCAGTTATTAATGTGATTATCAAGAGATTAATGTCTGAGTATGACTGATTTTATGTTAGTATGTTATCATATTTGATTTTGTTATATATATCAGTATGCATTATATGATTAATTAGTGTCATACGTTGGATTCTGCAAGTTATTAGGTTAATTCATTCAAGTGGTGATTAAGCAAGATATGAACTTAAGCACTACCCTTAGTTAACAAGAAATCAAGACTGTTCACGTTTTGTTCTGTTAAACGAATGGGGTGTCATCTGTTCATGTTTTTGTCACACATAGGGTGTCATCTGTTCATGTTTTGGTCATACATTGGGTGTAATCTGTAAATATTTTCCGTCACTCATGAGGTGCCATCTGTTCACGTTTTCCGTCACCTATGGGTGCCATCTATTTTGTCACTCAATGTGTGTAATCTGTTTCGTCGCCCGACGTGTGCCATCTATTTCATCGCCCAATTCGTCATGATGTGTTTCAGTCAACGTGTGATCAGTTCTGATTAGGTTGTTAACTAGGGGATAAGCCAAGACAAGATATGATTAAGATTGTTAAATGATTCTGTTTGAGACACGTGTTATCTGTGCGCTATGTTGAGCCATGTCATGATCAAGTAGAGTACTTTATTTCATTTATGATATATGTCAAGTTCAGTTATGTTATGGTGTGCTTGCATTTATGATATGTAGATGCATGTTATTATGTGAGTTTCCTTATTGAGTATTTTAAAATACTCATTCCCCCACAATTATTTATGATACAGGTGGTGATGGCGAGCAGCATGAGTGAGAGACTATTATAACCTGTTAGATCAGAGGAATTTATATTTTCAGTTTATGATTTGATTTAAAAATTAGAAAAATGTTTTGTGTTAAACTTGGTTATTTAAGTAGTTTATTTTACGTTATGATTTTCTACGAATTATCATGAGTGAAAACTTCATGAATTATGGATTTCACGTTTTGACTTTATTTTAGAACTTAATTCAGTTTTTTGAGGTTTTATTAATTATGCATTTAAGACATTTTATCGCTTCTGCTATTTAAATATTAAGATTCTGATCATGGATAAGTTTAATGCTCCCGCTATTTAAGGTCAGGGTTTTTCTACATGGGTAAATTAAAAATTTTCAATTTGGAAATTTTCTCAAAATTAGGGTTTGTTTCGAATTAGAGATTTCAAAATTGTGAAATTACACGTATGTTTAACCCTCGAGGATCGGGGCGTTACATTTACATACTTTATGTCATTATTTTCGTCACATACATTTCTTTACTTTAGAGTGCATCTTTACATTTTTTATTGCATTCTTTTCTTTACATTATTCGCGAGCTCACTTGTGCAATGTTTAACTAATCCAACACAATGAGCATTAATTCCGGATCCTTGGTAGTATCGATGGACAAGTCAGACGATCATTTATTAACATTAATCATTAACTATTAAACATTATCGGGTCCGCCGGTCCCCCGCGGTCCATTTTTTATCACCATTTTCATGGCATAAACAAACACATAGCCTTTTAAAATTTTATTCATTTATTATCTCCATTTTATAAACCGTAACGTAAGTTCATACGTATATATAATATATTACTATAAATTAGACATGTCATTAACAAACACATTCACATATAATTAAACATTCAGTAACATAAGTAAGTTATTACATAGATGAGGTTTGCATACAAGGAAATAAATAAGGGCACAACAACATACAATTCACTCATGATCTTTCAGAATATGATAAGCATTCAAGTACGTGTAAGATTTTACTTACCTTGTGTCCTTAACAAAACTAAATAATTAGAGAATATTTTGAGTTGTCAACGCTCAAAAGGTCAAAACTATTGAATTTTACTCATGTAAAATATTTTATAAACTTCAGTACAAGGTCATTAAAGACAATGCAAAAATATAATTGAAATATACGTAATAAATGCTTAAAGCATAGTCTTTGCTCATATTAAGAATAAAATTTGTAACTCTTGGTAAAAATCTAGTACCAATTGAATCCAAAATATATTGCATTTAAAATGACTATTCTCTATTCATGGCTTATATTCCTCAGTTAACGTATATGTGTATATATATATTTATCCTAAACCTTTGCAAGCATATTACAAATACAAAAGTTTGACATTTAAATCACTAATCTATGTTATGCAAGTACAAGAATACAAAATTCCTTTTTAGTCAAAAATCTTGCTCTCTTTAAAACCACCTTTTACTTCATCATGAAACCCACAACATTCTCTGTTCAATAATAATCATGTTCAAAAGAATTGCTTATAAATTATGTTCTAAAACAATTATTTCCTTAATGTAAAAAGGACAGTAACCCTTTTTTTCAAAACAATGTTTGAAGCATGGGAATCTCTTTGTTCATATTTTATAGATGCTAGTCAATTTTGAGTAACGTTCATTCATATTCTATGCACCAATATTACATTTAATTTATAATAATACATATTAAATCATGAACATACATTTGATAATAAAAAAATATAAATTTTTAAACTTGTATGGTATAATAGGTTAGACACTCAAAAACTAAAGAAAACCTTATCCAACATCAAATTTTAATTTATGAAGTGTAGAACGTAATAAGCATGATTTCATATAACGTTTAAAATAATATAGGGCTATACATTAAAATTCAAATCTTAAATTTCACAATAACTTTTATAAAAGAGAATTAACTATCATTCATATCTTCAAAATTTGATTTAGCTCTTCGAAATTGGTAGGGTGACGAAGTAAGAAAGCTACTGTACGTACTGCAATTGGGGAAAATAAAGAAAAACGATGGAGAATACAAGAAGAGGAGACTATCAATCGGTGGGTCGGTGATAGGCAAGCACCAATTCTCTGTCAAATGGAGAGCAGAGAAATTGTTTCTATCGCCAAAAACAAAAAGGTTTGCGGGCCAAGGTTAAAGGAGCTTAAATAATAAAATATTTAAGAGTTGAAAATATTAGAAAGGTTAACTATTTTGACTAGCTAGGTTAACTAATTTGACTAGCTTTCATAATAGGAGTAAACTATGTTATTTAAACCCCTTTTTGTCTCCTTTATTTTTTTAACCTAAAATTAGAAACTATTTACATACTCAAATAATCATTTAATCTTAAATTATCCGCAAACTATAAAATTTAACTAGACACGTTTGAATCGTTAGGACACATCGAAGAGTTTCTCTGTAAAATATTTAATTAATTCATTTCAAGCATTAAATCAAATAATAAAGAGAATTAGTAAATAATCATGACAATTAAATGTAATAATGAATTCTAAATATATAATTAAGTGTAGGGTTAGTTATGGTGTTACATCACTGGTTATCTAAAATACGAACCAAACCGAATCGAATCAGTGTAACTGAAAGAATTGAACTGAATGAAACCAAAATAATCGGTTCGGTTCAATTACTTACAACCGGTTTGGCTACAATTATAAAACTTCCAATAAATAACAAGAATAATTAAATTAAAATTATCAACACTCAATATATATATATATCAAATTAATAATTATGTCTAATTTTTAATAACATATGCCTAATGTATTATATTTTTAATCATTTATGTCTGATTAATATATATATATTAAAAATAATTATAATCGGTTCGAACCGATTACAGGTTTATTGTAAAATATAATCAAATCGAAAGATTTGTTCTTTAAATTAACCGAACCGATTATAATTACTGTAGTAAAAATACCGACCAAATCGATTTGGTTCAATTCAGTTCAGTCTGTTCTTAAGCATTCAACACACTCCTAGTCTCTTGATAGGAGATATCCATTCTAAACAAGATCAAACATATTATAATTAAAGTCAAAATTGCAATATGTTAACAAGAAAGGCAGTAAATCTATGGATGCATACATTTAGAGGATTAAAAAAGCTTGAGATAAGCTTGCTGCACTATCAGCCCAGATTGAAGATGAAGACATTCTCCTGTACACCCTGAATGGCCTATCATCCGAATATGCATCTTTTCAGGCATTCATAAGGACAAGATCTAAAGCCCTTCATTTGGAAGAGCTGCATGTACTCTTGAAGGCTAAGGAACATTCCATTTCAAATCAGAATAAGAAGTAAGACGTGAAAATACAAACGATGGCCATATGGCCAATCATTTTTAGAGAGGGTAATGCAAACTAAGGACATGGGAACAAGTTTTTTAATCAAAATAAAGGATGTGGAAACCAAAATCTTGCAACCTTAATAGAGGGGGAGGTAACTCAGGCTAAGGAAACTCCTCTTATATCCAATTCACCGCGCATAATACTAATAGTGGCTCAAAACCATTGTTTCAAATCTGTAATAAGCTTGGCGACATAGATATTGAATATTTTCACATGATGGACTATGCTTTCCAAGGGAGATACCCACCTGCAAAGCTTGGTGCAATGGCAGGCATATTCACAACCTCAAACTAAAAAAATTCATCTTCTTGGCTATCAGAGACTGACTACAATACCCATTTGACCTCAGAACTATCTAATTCGTCACTATCTGAGGAGTATAAAGGATAGGACACAATGGTTGTAGGTAATGGACATCCTTATAATATTACCCATTCAGGTTATGGTCAATTCCCTACGAAAACTTATACATTTTCTCTTGAAAACATACTTTGTATTTCCAAAATAGCATCAAACCTATTGTTTGTGCATAAATATTGTTTAGATAACAATTGTACTTTTACCTTTGATTTTGATCACTTTTTTATTCAGGACGAGTAGTCAAACAAAATTCTCTTCATAGGATCATGTAATAATGGTGTAATACCCATGTATTTTATAAGGGTTATTTTGTTTGACTACTCACACATATGCACTAACTTACACACTAAGCCAACCCGATTTATTTCTCTCACACGTGTTCTCTCTCATTCATCTTCCCCAAATCTCTCTTTGCTTTTATCTCAAGCTTACCCACGTAACTCCCCCTCTTTCCTCCATTTATTTTTGCAGGAAACATAATCGTTTCCTTATTGTGTAACTCCCATCTAATCTAATGCTCTTTAAATCCCTCTTCTTCTCCATTTCTATTTCACGACACCCCTCCCTTTGTAACTGTTGTTCAACCTCTTTCCCCTACTCTTCCGTTTATTCTCTTTGGCAGTCTCTCTCCCTCAATCGAACATTTCATCTTCTTCAGCTTTCTAATTTAAGTAAGTTTATCTTTCTTCTTTCTCCTATTTTCTTTCTCGTTTCCTCTTCTCTCTCTGAAATTTTGGTTCTTCAATTTCAGCAATTTCAGCAATTTGTAAAACTGTCACTCTCCCGTCCCTAAAGGTGCACCATTGTCGTCATTCCTAGATTCAGCCCCTTGATCGTCTTCTCCATATCGTTGCTGCCTTTGTTGTCAGTAAGCTTGTTTCCCTCTCGCTTTCTATTCCAATTTATCTGATTCTTTCTCCTTTGCATATATCTCCCATGTTTTCTCGATTTTGTTAGCAGCTTAACAAAAATTGGATTAGCTAGCCTAAGGATTTCAAAGAGAGAAAAACTAATCATTCTTTCCTCTCCAAGATTTCTCCTTACTTTCTTATCTTATCTCTTATCTATTCTATATTAGTTTCCTTCATCTCTCTTTAAATTTCTACAATCTATTGATCTCCCATCCGATTGAGAAGTTAATTTTTTTATGAATTTTATTGTAAAAAGTGACAGGTGGAAGGGATGAGGTTAGAGAATTAAGGGATATCTCAAAGATAAAATGGAGGAAAAGGGTGAGGGGATCAAAAATAGAGATTTTAAGTAAAAAATTAAAACTAAAAAATAATAGGACTAAAATTGATAAGTAGAGGGCTAAAAATTTTAGTTGAGTCACACAGAAAATTCTAATAAGGTAAAAAATAAAAAAATGGCTAAAAATACAAATTGTATACTAAATTTTGGAAAAAAAATTCAAAAATAAGTTGGAAAAAAATTAATGGGGTCACGCGACCTTAGTGTTGTGCAGAACCCGACCAGACCGTGTAACTTGAACTAGACCGAACAGAAATTCATCAGTTTGGACTATTTTTAAGTTATTAATAAACAATTCAGTCTAAAATTAAAGAAAATGAACTTTCGGGGTCTAGAATTTGCGTCTATTTTAGTGGTCCACCCATTTAATTCTCACAATATATATACATTTATTTATTTTGAAACCCTACCTTCGTAGTTAGTACGTCTGTCCTCTCCGAAGTCCCTCCTACACCGATCAAGTTGAAGTTGAACCTACCTCTGCCAGCCTTGAACACAGATCTTCATCGTCTTGAATGCAGATCTTCATGGCGGATAAGGAGATGGACGAAGGTTCCAGGTTCTTCACCTTCTGTCCAAAAATTTGAATATTACTTTCAGTTTTTTGTCTTTATCTTCTGTCCAAAAAGTACATTCACTTTCAATTAAAAAAAATATTATTCAGTTTTCGATTTGATGAAAGTAAGACGTTTTTGGAATTTGGAATTGGTTCATAGATTGGCTTTGTTGATGAATATATATGATATTCTATGAAAACTCCCAGTCTCCCACCATTTCCTTTGAAACCGCCATTTCTGCTACCAGACTCCATATTTCGGCTGAGTAAGCATTTCATGAGCGTCCAAAAGAGAAAAACTGATGTTGATTGTTGGAAAAATGCGAATCTGTAAGTGGGATGACCTGAAAATGTGAGGAAAAGGAAAATCTCGGAGAAGGACGCAATGGGAGGGCTATGATGAGGGCGAACTGATCGAAGTTTTTCCATCTTGATTCTGAAGCGTACCAAATCTTTGATCCGTAAAGAGAGGGGTTATTAAGGTAATTGGACCGATTAACCCACCCGAACCGACCAGATGATTTTCGGTATAGTCAGTGCAGTTTTTATAGGCATTTAGGAGCTGTTTGATATTAACTCGTGAATGAATGATTTTCAGAATAAAATTGTTGGAATATGGTTGTGGGAATATATATACCTGAAAACTTAAGATTATTTAAGAATGTTCTGATTTAATGATGGATGTGTTACATTACTTTGTTTGTTTTGATATAATAGACAATGAGATGTTTTAGACATTAATGTCAAATTTCAATTTTACATTTGAATTAAAAAATGTTTTTGAATAATAATTACTTAATTTATAATAAGATTACCAACATAAGTAATAACAAAATGTAGATACTTATAGATTTTTTACCCATGACTTTTTTTCGTATCATATTTGCCAAGATAGTGTTTGTTTCAAAATATCATTTGTCTTAGTGAAAATAATAACCGACAAAAGTATTTTAGGTTTGTCATTTATCTCTCTGTTATATTCATTCACAACAGAGTATGATTGAATAAATACATATGTCATGAACAAACCTATAAAATTCAAATTTCTTTCTTTCCCTCACAATGAAAAGTTAAAAACTTTAAAAGAAAAATATATTTTCAATTCCATAAATCTAATTTCTTGTAAGTTTTACAGGATGAATTAAGATTCAAGAAAATTGAAAAACAGCTTCGAAATTCTGCTCTTCAACACCAAATTAAAATATTTGAACAAAAATCTATAAAGAATTATGTTATGATATTCCTAATGCATTCTGGAACAGGAAGCAACATACTGTCAGTCTGTCTTACATTAAGGGATTTGATGAAAATAATATCCCAACAAAAGCAAGACCAATTCAGATGAATTCTAAAATGCTTGAGTTCTGTAAAAAGGAAATTGCAAAACTTCTCAATAAAAATATACTTAGAAAGAGCAAGTCTCCTTAATCCTGCTCAGCCTTTTACGTCCAAAAGGCCAGTGAAATTGAATAAGAAGTTTCTCGTTTAGTAATCAATTATAAGCCCGTTAATAATATTTTGGAATGGATAAGATATCCAATACCAACAAAAGGGATTTGATTAACAGACTTGGAGATGTAGTGCTTTCTTTAAATTTGACATGAAATTTGGATTCTGGAAAATCCAGATAAATGAGAATGACATATATAAAACAACATTTGTAACTTCATTTGTCCATTACGAATGGAATGTAATGCATTTTGGTCTTAAGAATGCTCCCAGTGGATTTTAAAATATAATGAATGAAATATTTAATCAATTTATTGATTTCTTAATTGTTAACATTGATGAAGTGCTCATTTTCTCCAAGTCAATAAAACAATAGTGGAAACATCTTGAATCATTTACTAGGATAATAAAACAAAATGGGTTAGTTATTCTCTGCAAGTAAAATTAGGTTATTCTAATCTAAGGTTAGATTCTTAGGACCATTCGATAATAAAGCCAATTGATAGGGTAATACAATTTTCTGACAAATTCTCCAATGAAATCCTAGATAAAACATTGTTGCAAAGATCTCTAGGATCTTTAAATTACATATATGATTTTTACAATAAACTGAGATTTCACTATAAGTCTCTCTTTGACAGGCTTAAAAAGAATCATCCCCCATGTACAACTGTCCAGACTAATTTAGTCAAAAGAATTAAAGCTCATGTTAAGATACTCCCTTGTCTTGGCATCCCCTCAATAAATTCATTTAAAATTATTCAAACTGATGCTTCTGAAATAGGATATGGAGGTATCATGTTACAAAAAATCTTTCTAGAGTCACCTGAACAGATTATTAGGTTCACTTCTGGAACGTGGTCCTAATAACAAATCAATAGCAATAAAAAAAGAATTTTATCTTTTGTTTTGTGCATACAAAAATTCCAGGATGACTTGTTAAATAAAATATTCCTTTTAAAAATTGATTGTAAATCTGCGAAACATGTTCTGGAGAAAGATGTTAAAAATATCGTTTCAAACTAAATTTTTGCTAGATGGTAGTCTATACTTAGTATTTTTTATTTTGATATTGAATTCATCAAAGGCATTAATAATTCCGTCCCCGACTTCTTAGCCCGTGAATTTTTATGGGGACAACAAGATGGGGTCTAGGCCCCAGGCCTCGAAGAAAATAATCAAAGGGGAGTCTTCAACTCTACAATTGGCCCTTAGGACCCAAATCAAATAGGAGCATTCTGCTCTAATAAATACCCAAATGACAATACTCGAGTCCATTAGGCCCAACTACCAAACTGCATTGGTCAACCAATTTGACCCATTTGTAGTTTTCAAATCTTTTGACCTGCAATTGGTCATCATTAAGCCAATTACTAATTAAAAAGGTCGTCTCCGTATTTCATGAAGACTCCTAGTAAAAATATCTTTTATATCGAGCCCGCATATGCTCACTTAAAGAACCCAATTGAAATAGCAAAAGTTCATTTCCTTTCTGATTATAATTTTATCCCTGGTACAATGTCAAAAACCTCAGTTTCTATGGAAACATTCTCTTAAAAACAAAATCAATAAATATCAAATCATTAAAAAGTGCAGAACGAAAAATCATCTATCATTCCGTCTACATCCTCAAAATAATAACCTTGGAGGAATGAAAAATCCATAATTAAGGGTTAAAACCCTTTTTAAATAAAAATAATACAATTTTTTACTATATTGATGCTTGACAAGCAATTTTCTTGCATCAAAATAGTGAATTTTCTCATTCCTAGTTTTTGAAATTTGGCAAAAATTTCAAAGTCAATTTCCCAAAATGATTTTTAAGGTGGGGGTTTATCCATGCCCCATCCTAGAAATATTCTCTGTTGAAGTTTAACAGGATTTCAATTTATTTTTAAAATTATTCAAACCCTCGACAATTGAGGTTTCTTTTCTACCAATGATTTATTTAATAAATAAATATACAGTCTTGTGGGTCCTTAAGTGGCAATATTCAATCGACTATGAATTCTCACTAGATAATACTATGTTAAATGGTGGGACAAATTTAGTACTCTGAAAATCTCTGCCGCCATTAATGATGAAATTGCAAAATTCCACCCAAATTGAAGCAAATCAAAAAAACTCCAATGGCTCCATTAAAAACGAAGAAGCCAGACAGCCAAATCCCACAAATAAACCAGTCCAAATCATCCAATTCTTCCAAAGAACCCAAGCCTAAATTAGAACCTTCTCCAAAAGAAAAGGCCAAGGCTACAAAATCAAAAGTAAAACAGGAGTTAATACAGAAAATGCTCATTCTTCTTGAAGACAATACACATTCTAACTCTGAATCCTCAATAGAGTTCCAATTAAAACTAAAAATAGTCAATCATCCAAGACTCCCTCTCAGCAATTGAAGGGAAAATCACACGTACGCACTCTTCTCCAGTAGGCCTATGATCCCTTCCATGATTTACAAGACCCGTTCGATAATGTGAACCTCAGTGATAATGAATAGAAGAAAATAAACCTTTGGCAAAATGAAATAAATGGAACCAAATGATTTTGAAGATATATTATGGTATCAGAGCCACTATCATGTAAGGCATCGCCTCTTAAGAGGGATTGAGCATTGGGGGTTCTCACAATGTTGACTTGTGATGAAGCTCTGGCTCTTCTGAGTAGCCTACCCGAGGGAGGATCGACGATAGGTTACAGGTGGTTGAGAGACCCCTACATAAAAAGTGGTTTTGAGGGATCATTGGTGGTCACGCCGACGGTCTCCTCTCATAGGAGGAGACCGCACCTTTTGGTATCAACCAAAATTCTTTTAAAATAAAAAATCTCAATGGTAAGGGAGCCGCCTTTTGCTCAAAATTTTCATTAATTAATTATGGTCATAATGAATTTGAATATCTAAGAAATGCCTGGTTTAATGAATTGGATAAAAGTTTGGAAGATGTTGGGTTGAAGCATGACTTCAATGCAAAATTAATTCGATGGTTTAAAAATGGTGAAACAATAGGTTCTCGCAAACATAATGAAATCTGCTAGGATAACAGAAAATTTTTAACTGTGAACCTTTTGGAACAACTAGTATTTAAAATTGAATTTCCAAATAAAATAATAAAAGAGTTTTTAATACTGGAAGGAATTTTTTTCGTAATGCCTGACGGATTTCAAAAAGGTTGTAGGCATGCAATGGAGTCCTTAACTAGAAGAATCAGTATCACTTTCAGAAAACATGTGAAAATGATAAATGGTTCAACAATAGAAGAGTCGATTCAAAATCTTGAATAATTATTTTGACCATTACGTGCAATTTCTTAACTTTGATGTGATTAAGTATTTGGATGAAATATATATATATATNTAGAGATAGAGAGAGAGTATTAGAGTATTATAGAATACATTTGTAATTGTTGTAACATAAGTGTCAATAAAATAATATTTTTAAAGTGGTTCAAGCAATTTGCGTACGTTCACAGATATCTCATTATATCATCATCATCATTATATATTCATCATCAAATCAACCACCTAATACAATCTCATTACACCTAAATCTAAACTCAAGGCACGTAAACCATGCCATGAAAACCATTACTAGCTTAGACGAAAATCATAACTCACGATCAAGCTTGAACAACCCAATAGCATAGAAATCGTATTCAACATGAGCAAAGCCCTCTAAGTAGCCACTAAATATCATGGAACATCCCTTCTTTGGATAGATCCATATTCTCTAATTTTAAGGTTACCTTCTATCTCGTAAAGCAAAGCTCATCACCACGAGATGATCCCTTAGGGTTGAGTCACCGCTCACCAATACCTTATATTTATAGACGCTCTAAAAAACTATTGAGGGTCATTCCCTCAAAACATGTGTATTGACATTTTAATATGAAATTTAATGAAATTACATTTTTCTTATAATTGTTCTTTTAAATTATTGTTGAATAATTTATATAAATATCTAAAAATTCTATTTTTATTAATGAGACTATGATATTGTATTAGTACGGTTGGATTAAGATCATAGATAATGAATAAAAAAGTCAGCAACATATAAAAGTATGGAATCTTTAATAAATGGTTACTTGTACGGTTCATTAAGCATCATGAATGCATGTGATCTAGATCCGAATCATTGATGTGCATAGACATCTTAGTGAAAATACTTTATATAATAAGATTATATGCGACATGATCGATGTGAATTAATATCTTTATTAATGTACCTTTTATAATAAAGATTTAATATACATCAATCTAATGATCATATGTAGATCAGTCTGAATCCTAAGTAGTCATGGACTCCTATACATGACTACTGAATCTTTTGATTCACTCGTTAAGGTTTGTTTGTAAAACAGGCTAGTGACTTTTATTTTGGAGATTCAGTGATATAGATGGTTGGGAACATGATCTTACAAGATTTAGAATCCTAGCTTTCCTAACGGATCGTATATTGGTTCTCTTAAATGTTAATTCTGGAACTGAATGGTTATTGAGCTCAAATTTATAATACGATTATAAATTAGTCATTCACTAGTGAATTAATGATACTTAAAGATCAAGAGGTAGTTAAAATGGTAAAACGGTATTTTTGACCAACTATAATTTACGAACCAATAATTGAAGAACAGAACTACGTGAAATGATTATATCAATGGACTGCATGAGAACACTCTATAAATACATTCTATAATCTCTAAGAGTGAAATTCCATATTTATAGTGGAGTTCGTAAATAAGATTATTTAATTAAAGAGTTTAATTAATAATATGATTTATTAGAGCTTAAGATTATAGGTTAATGGTCCCTAAGTCACCTATGTACTACGCAATCTAGGGTGTGAATATTTCAGGACATGAGAAAAGAACTCACTTGCAAAATGATTTTTTATTCTGGGGCAAGTACATAATTATGAGATAGTTATGTGTCATTAATTCATTAAGAATTAATTAATTAAATTATTTATATATAAATTTTGGAAATTACACACACACTTATATATAAAAATAATTATGCCTATTAAATTTTTAATTATCAATAAGTGAGACAAAATATCTAATTTGTGAAATTAGATAATTATAAATTATTATAAGATAATAATTTGAATCAACTAAATCTTTTATTTGTGAACTAACATATAAGTTAGTTGATAGAGATAACCAGATATGTTATTTTTAAATTAGCTGATATCTAGATATTTATAAGATTAAAATAAATATTTAATTCACAGTAATTGTCACGTGTCAATCACTGATTGGGAATCCGAGCTTGACATGAAATACTTTAGTACCACGTGGCACTGCATTAGTGGGTTGCAATAGTGTAGTGTCACACGGCATTACAGTAGTGCCGTGGAACACATTGTCGAGATGCACTGTGTAGCTCATGACAACTGTAGTGCCGTGTGGCATTGCAGTTATACATAAATTACAGTAGGTCTTACTACAATGGTAATTTTGAAATTCAATATTATTTTCAGTTTATCCCTACAAATTTGATATGTCATTATCTAGAAAACATATAGATATTATTCTATCGGCCTCGATGTTGATAGAGAGTTGAGAAAATAATTGCTACCAGGTCAAATTTTCTCTGTGATTAAAAAGTTATTCAAAAAGTTTTGAAAGAATTATCATCGTATTCTCTCAGAAGATTGTCTTACTAAATTAATCATTCTCTGTAAATCTCGAAAGTCAGAAAAAATGTCTTTGTTTATTCTACGTGCCCACAAACGTCCTCGTGTTTTTTAGGACTGGCTTGAAAGATTTTGGTGTGGATCTCAAAGTCTGTTATTCGTGGGAGCGCATGATCGTTAGTTTGTAAGGATACTTGATATAGATTACAAGAGGTATATGATTTCTATTCATGTATGTCTTAGATTTAATATATAAATATATTATGAATTCTGATTGAAAAGACTTTTTCAATAAAAAATTTTACTTTAAAAATCATTGCGTCGCGTATTTTTTCATTTTATCGAAAAATATATGATTTATTTTTTTTACTTTTTTTAAAAGTCACCACGCCTCTAGCGCGTGAGCGCTGCATTTTCCACCAAAACTAACTTTTTTATTCAAATAGGATTCTCATTCAATGCACAATATCACGCAAATATTTTCCTAAATAATTAATGCCATAAAATTTAGAAATAAATCTACTGAAGTATTAAATTTCAATAATCTCCACTTGACTGGGATTTCATCATTCTCTAATGTTGCAGTTCTATCTTAAATCAAATCATCTTCAAACACAAATATTTGTGTCTAACAACACGTGAACTTCAAGGAGATATACTTCTGCCAACACAACACTTTTGATTTTCGATAACTCACAAAACATTCAGAATCATCACTGAAATCCATAGTTTTGAGCCATCACTGGATTCACCATTTTAGGAGAAACACAAGTCAATAGTATTGGAAAGGAAAATATTGTCAATACTACCGCGCGATATCTTCCACCAAGACCCAATTTTCAGCTATGATATCACTTGTTGTAACAGATACGTCAATAAAATAATAAAAAAATGATATTTTAACGTCGTTTGACAAATTGACATATGTTTATGGATATTTTTTTTATATTATCATTGTTACATGTTAAATATCGAGTCAACCACCTAACACAAATCACATTACTCCTAAATATAAACTCAATACATGCAAACCATAGATTGAAAAATATAACTAGCTTAAATAAAAGTACTACTCTCAATCGGACTTGAACAACCCACTATCTTGAAAATCGTATTCAACACGGATAAAGTCTTTTCGCTAGCCTCTCAATATCATAAATTATCTCCTCCTGGGATATAGTTTTATTCTCTCATCTTAAGGTTATCCTCTATCTCATAGGGCATGACTTCCTTATCACAAGATGCTCTTTTTAGAATAGAGTCACATCTCACAATCTGTCGAAGCAGAACTACCAAACCCCTCACCAATGTCTTATATTTATAGACACTTTGAAACTCTAACTTTATATTCAAAATATTATTCTCATTCATGACAACATATCACATTTGTTTAATGATTAACTCCACAAAATTAGAAACAAATCTCAAAAAATTTGATAAACCCAATTCCAACAATAATAAAGGGTTGATCACCATCCGAAGCAAACTTTCTAGCTCCGCCGTACAAAATGCTTAAAAGTCTATGTTATGAAAAATGCTTTAAAAAGTCCTAATACATTGAGCGAGGGAGGTGGAAAAGGTGGAGAAGGATTGACCAATAGTCCTAACTCTTAATGTTAGCATTAATCAATATTTCATCTTTCATTTCACTTTGACTCTCTAGTATATATAAATGGGGTGGTAAGGGGAGAAACATTTTTAAATAATTCATTTTAAGTTATTAAAGTAAGATAGCTTAAAATGTATGACATATGAAAATAGGATGCATGAAAAAATATCTAAAAATAAATATAATTCTATGAGTTAAAATATATTATTAAAAAACATTAAAAATTGAAGCAAATATTTTATTTGAATGAAATCTAATATATTTTTATGAATTTAACAACCGCTCAATTATCATTTCTTTTTTAACTATCTTACTACTATATGTTTAGTACTTTCTTACTTTTTGAGATATTATTTTGATTAAATTTTTATTATTTAGTTTATCAGGTATAAAATACTTTTTAGGAACTAGTGTTTAAAAAATGGGTTATATTTCTACACTCTTTACAATAAAATACTAGGAGGATAGAGAAATAAAGACTGAAGATCAAATTTATACTTTTCTTATTTTCTCTATCCTCATTTCTCACTTTCCATATTCTTTTAGTATGCTATTGTTAACATTAACATATAATTTTTCTTAAATTATTATTACTTTAAATTAAATTTATTTAAACTAATTTTGCCTGTGTCATTTTACCTCTGCTACTAAGCCTCGGTGGAGCTTGAGGTCCGAACACAGCTCTGACTATGTCTCTCCTCTAAGATGGTCTTCCAGATATGTGTTATGGTTATTGTAATGGTGGCTTGAACTCTACTGGTTGAGGTTGTATCTAGCCAATTTGAAGGGTCCCGGCCTAGTCACTCGATTAGTTTTACTTTTATGATATCGATCTTTCTACTATTCTTGATTTTTTGTTTTGCCTTGCTTCAGTGTGTAGGTTAGTCTGTATGTGTTTTTGTGTACCTTTGTGTTCGCCTGAGGTGTTTAGCTAGGTGATGGACTGTGTTGGTTTGATGGTTGGTTGTTGTGTTGTACTGTGGTCAGGGTATTTTTTTTCTTGATTTGGTTAGGTCTGTGATTTTTGTGTTGTATCTATTTTACGGTAATCTTGTAATTAGCTGCTCCTTGTTTTGTAGTATAGTGCGTTTCAATAGTCTATCTAGGTTTGAGCCTTAGCATTATCTGCTCGTTGTATACCTGGAGTATGCCTCTTGTATAAGTGTAATCGTTTGGTTAATATATTTACCTTTTGACAAAAAATACATTTATTTGACATATTTTATATTTGAGTAGACATTTTAGTCTGTTCAAACACTTTTATAATAAATATCCAAGTGTCACCAGAAATGTTTTCAAATACAAATAAATGTATGTCAAAGTATATTTAAGTGTTTTATAAGAAGATAAATATGAAATAGTTATCAACTAGAGTAATGTTATTTTAATATGAGTAATGTTATTTTAATATATATAAAATATTATTAGTATTATGCACTCGCCGTAAATCTATTTGATTTATGAAGAGATCCAAGAGATAAGAGAAGGAAATCTTGGAAGCGCTCTCTCTCATCTCATTCCCCTCTCTCTCAAAAAAGACGAAACCCTAAGATTTTTTCCGCCGCCACGGGGAAAGCTTCGCTCTTTTCCCCTCCCCATGTTTCTCTTTTCCTTTTCCTTTTATTTTTCCCTTTTCTTCTTCTGCTCTTCTCTCTTTCCCCTCCCTTGGGTTCTCTATTCTTTCCCCTTTTTTCCTTTCTTCTGCTCTTCTCTATTCTCCCATTCCCCTGTTACTTTCTCTTTTCCTTTCCCCTTTCCTTTACCTTTTTCCTTTCTCTTTCTGTTTTCCTTTGTTTCTCCTTCTCTTCTCCTTCTCTCCTCTTTTTCTTCCCATTCTCGTTTGTTTTTCATATGTGCAGAGTTCATCCTTTCGGTTTGAAAGGTTTTACTTCTACCAGTTTGTGTAGATTTTGTTTCCTCCAGAAATTTGAACCTTGGAGGCTTTTCTCTTTGGATCTAGCATCAGTGGAATTTTGGAGCTTGGTATGGAGTCGACACAACATGGTACTTCCATATCTACTCAAGATTTTGCATATCTTCATGTGAACTTTCTTTTTCAGTGCTAGATGGTCAAGCCATGTTTGGGTGGTGGAGGATCTTTAGAACGTGCCGATTGAGTCTATCTCTATGTACTGTTTATGTACATGTTCCCCTCTGTTAATATGTTTATATTAGTTGTTTCTGAAATTTGTAATGGTTTATTTATGTTTAGATATGATAATTTTATTTCAAATATTGAAATATTTATAACTCTACTATTTAAAGGAATTGTTCTTTTATCTTAAAAAAATAGCATACGACAATCTGTCACTTTTAAGAAATACATTCAATAGGTGCACTCAATCACCTCTATGTCTACATTTATGTGACTATGAGTTGGAATCACCTTAGATCTTACTTTTGTTTTGGATAAATTTTCTCTTCAAAGAAATACACCTCATATTCTTTACTATTTCAAAATCAAGCTTTTTAAATAATCTATTGGCTAATTTAAGGATTTTTTTTGTTAAACTTGACCCCTAAACTAACCATTTTACAGAAATGAACTCATACACTAATTTTTATTTTCCCTGACCCTTGGCCCACATTTCACTTAAAATGTATTTATGAAGTTACATGTTTACCCTTTACCTCATTTCTTTTTCTTCTTTTTTCATTTTTTTCCACTTCTTCTTCGTTTTCTTCTATATTTTTTTCTCTTTCTTCTCCTTCATCTTTTTACTACTTTCATGCAACAGTAAAATATTTATTTATTTTCTTCTTCATGTTCATAAATTTTCTGAGAATATTTATTTATTTTCTTTTTTCTGAAAATAGGATTTTGCCCATTTTTATAGATCTGAACCAGAAGATCTGACGACAACTCAGATCTGAAAATGAGTTTTTTTACTTATTTTTACAGATCTGAACCATATCTAGTCACAAACCAGATCTGAAAATGGGTTTTTACCCATTTTTTACCAGCAATTCCTTCTTCTAGTTCTTTTTTGACGTTTTACTTTATTTAATCCTTCGACATTTTTATTTTTTGAGTGTCATTCATGGGAGTACACTAGCTTCGTGTACCCATCGTGTAGACTACACGATGGGTACAGTGACATCATGTAGACTACATATGGGTATCCTGGCATCGTGTAGCCGTCATGTAGAGACTACACGATGGGTACACTGGTATCATGTAACGTGTAGTTTACACGATGACTACACTGTCATCGTGTAGTCTACACGATAAGTACACTAACGCCGTGTAGCTATCGTGTAGACTATATGATGGCTACACTAGCGTCGTGTAGACTACAGGATGGCTACACTAGGGTCGTGTAGACTACATGATGGCTACACTAGGGTCGTGTAGACTACATGATGGCTACACTAGCGTCGTGTAGACTACAGGATGGCTACACTAGCGTCGTGTAGACTACAGGATGGCTACACTAGCGTCGTGTAGACTACATGATGGCTACACTAGCGTCGTGTAGACTACATGATGGCTACACTAGCATCGTGTAGGCTACATGATGGCTACACTAGCGTCGTGTAGGCTACATGATGGCTACACTAGCGTCGTGTAGACTACATGATGGCTACACTAGCGTCGTGTTGACTATATGTGTACTACACGATCGTGGAGATTACACGATGGCTACATGATGCCAGTTTACCCATCGTGTAGTATACACGTAGTCTACACGATGCTAGTGCACACTGTCATCGTGTAGTCTACACGATAAGTACACTAACGTCGTGTAGCTATCGTGTAGACTACATGATGGCTACACTAGCTTCGTGTAGACTATGTGTATACTACACGATCGTGGAGATTACACGATTGCTACACGATGCCAGTTTACCCATCGGGTAGTATACATGTAGTCTATACGATGCTAGTGTACACATCGTGTAGACTACTATACGAGGACTACACGACGCTAGTGTACTCATCGTGTAGACTTCACAATGGCTACACGATACTACTGTAGCCATTGTGTTGTATACACGTAGTCTACACGACGCTAGTGTACTCATTCTGTAGACTGTACGATGGCTAAATGATGTCAATGTAACCATCATGTAGTATACACGTAGTCTACACAACGCCAGTGTAACCATCGTGTAGACTACACGGTGGTTACACGATGTCAGTGTAGCCATCGTGTAGGATATAATGTAGCCATCGTATAGTATACACAATGCGAGTGTAGTCATCGTGTAGTCTACACGATAGTTACACGATGCTAGTGTACCCATCGTGTAGTCTACACGATAGGTACACGACGCTAGTGTACCCCCATGAACGTCGAAAAAGAACTAGAAGAAGGAATCGCTGCCCAAAAATGGGTAAAACCTCATTTTCAGATCTGGTTTGTGCTTAGATATGGTTCAAATATGTAAAAATAAGCAAAAACCCATTTTTAGAAAAAAAAAAAAATATTTTCAGAAAGTTCATGAACATGAGAAAGAAAATAAATAAATATTTTGCTATTATATGAAGAAGTGAAAAGATGAAGAAGAAGATGAAGAAGAAGATTAAGAAGAAAACGAAGAAAAACTGGAGAAAATGAAAAACAAAGAAAGAGAAATGAGGTGAACGGTAAACATGTAACTTTATAAATACATTTTGAGTGAAAGGTAGGTGAGAGGTCAGGAGAAACAAAAATTAGTATATGAGTTCATTTCTATAAAATGATTAGTTTAAGGTCCAGCTTAACAAAAAAAACCTAATTTAATCCTCATCTTATAGTCTCTTAATATGACACAAACGTCCATTTACAATTTAGTGCATTTTGCATTTTTGCAAATACTGACGTTGTGCTGTGGTTAAACCCTAGGTTGGGTTAGTTGAAATTAAACCTATCTATTTGCAGCAAAATAAAAAGAGAATTTTTTTCCTTAAGTTAATAACAAGATCTTTTGGTTGTACTTACAAAGCAAAATCTTTTAGATCAGACTTTAACTAGTTAAAACACCTGCATTTCTTTAAAAACTTATAAACAAAAATCAGAAATGACTAATGAAAGCCTATTAACCCTAACACAGTTTGTCTCTTTCTAGGTCTTTCACTGTCTGCATCTTTACTCAATTAACTGTCATTTATGGTTGTCATTGAACAAGGTTTTTCCATGTTGGTTGTCATGTTCCCCAAGACCCAAAGATTCTCTACTTCTTGATTTTCTTTTTCTGTATATATTTTCCTTTTATTTTATCAAATGGGTATCCTTTTATTTATGGTCTTAAATTTAAACGCATTTGTTTAAGTTGTCCTCTCCCACATACACCTATCTTTGTACAAACCTCCAAATAGCTTCATGTGATGATGGGTGAGTCTAATTCAAAAACCTAAATGGTCTCCACACAAGATAATAGTACTTCAAGAATTGAAGAAGAAATTTTGATCTGGATGAATATGATTGATTTCTAAAACTGAGAGAAACTTCAGCAAATGGTGTTGCATGTCAGAGTAAAAGAAAAGGGTATTTTTTCTTTTCTTTCTTTTCGTTTTCAGCATTCAATGTGGGAAAGAGAAGCAAGTTCTTGAAGATGGGAAAAAAGGATGAACAAGTTAAGTGAAGGATTTGAAGCTTGAAGAAAGAGAAACAGAGGAAAAACAGGGGAAAAACATGCCAACAGTGTGGCTGTCATTAAAGAAATCTCTACACTGCAAATCAGAGCCATCAGATGTTCATGACCCAAAATCAAGAAAGCATTTGGGAACAATCTTGACAAAAAAATCTGGAAGATCAGGGTGTTCAGCAGGAAGGTCAGGTTGTTCAAGGTCTATAGCAAATCTCAAGGATGTCATCCATGGAAGTAAGAGACACATGGAAAAGCCACCCAGTTGCAGCCCTAGATCTATTGGGAGTAGTGAGTTCTTAAACCCAATAACCCATGAAGTAATTTTGAGTAATTCGAGGTGTGAGCTCAAAATCACTGGTTATGGTGGTGGCTCTGATGCTAATATAGGCGGTGAAGACGGCGGTGGTTCAACGTTTGTGGGTACTTTAAGGCCGGGCACACCTGGTCCGGGCGGACATCCCACAATGCATTACTTTAATCCTTCGTTTAGGAGCTCATCTACTTCTTCAAGAAAAAAGTACGCTTTTCTTGCATCAGATAGAGAAGGGTCTGGTTTTGGTAAATCTGCTGGCGGTGGCGGTGGTGGAGGTGCCGGCGGCGGAGGCGGTCATTCGAGCAATAGGGTTTCTCTTGACATAGATTCAAGTGGAAATGAGTCATCTTCTACAATCAGTTGCCATAAATGTGGAGAGCAGTTTAGCAGATGGGAAGCTGCTGAATCTCATCATCTCTCTAAACATGCTGGTGAGAGACCATTAATTTCTTTTGCTTAAATATTTAAATGTTCTCATTTTTTGTTAGCTGAACTGAGATTTTCTATTCTTTTGGTATATAAAGCGCAAAGATTCTCACTTTTTCTGCAAATTTAACAGCTGCATCAATTTTATGATTATTTAAATAGAAAAAGGCTTACTTGATTCTGATTTAAGCAAGAAAGGAGAAAGCTTTCCATTTGATCTTATTTTTGTCAGTAGCTATCTAGAACTCCTTTATTTCTATTGATTTCTTTTGCTTAAAAATTCAACACTTTTTCTGGGAAATCATTCTCAAATTTTCTCAACTGAAACTGTTTTTTATACTCTTTGTTTAAAAAGAACAAAGATTCTCCCTTTTTCTGCCGATTCAACAGCTGCAGCCTCAAGTCAATCACTTTGGCACTGGGCGTTCAACATTTTATAATCCATTCAAATGGAAAAACCTTAACTTGGTTCTGATTTAAACAAAAAAAAAGAACAGCTTTCAATTTGATCTTATATCCCTATCGACAGTAACTGAACTTGTGGAAGGAGACTCATCAAGGAAGATAGTCGAGATAATCTGCCGAACGAGCTGGTTAAAGTCAGAGAACCAATGTGGAAGAATTGAAAGAGTTCTAAAAGTTCACAATATGCAAAGAACACTCGCTCGATTTGAAGAATATCGAGAAATAGTCAAAATCAAGGCAAGCAAACTTCAGAAGAAGCATCCTCGATGCATTGCTGATGGGAACGAGCTATTGAGATTTTATGGAACGACTGTCGTCTGCTGTCTTGGCCTAAACGGCTCGTCTAGTCTCTGCCGATCAGAACGTTGCTGTGTTTGTAGGATTATACGAAATGGGTTTTCAGCAAAGAAGGAGTTGAAGGAAGGGATAGGGGTTTTCACGACTTCCACAAGCGCGAGAGCTTTCGATTCAATCGAATTGATAGACAACGATCCGTCTATGAGGAAGGCTTTGATAGTGTGTAGAGTAATTGCTGGGAGAGTTCATAAGCCATTGGAGAATATACAAGAGATGGTAGGCCAAACTGGATTTGATTCATTAGCAGGAAAAGTTGGTCTTTATTCAAATATTGAAGAGCTTTATTTGCTTAATCCTAGAGCTCTTCTTCCTTGTTTTGTGGTGATTTGCAAATCCTGAAGAAAAGAAAAGAAAAGTGTCTTATTGTTTTATTACGAGTATGTAACTTGTTTATCTTATTGTGTAGAGGATTTTTTGCTATCTTCTTTTGGAGGATTTGATTTCTTCTTCAATTCTCTATCCGCCAAGTTACATTGAAAAAAAATGTATTGATAGGCCTTAATTGTATTGGTTATTTGCATTTGTATCTGTCAGGACGAGTAAATTTTAACCCTTCATTTTAGGCCCGATGTGATTAGTTCAAGCTGTGAAATATGTTTACTGCATATAAAATGCAGTTTGTCTAAGATGATGTAAAGAATGAATTGAAATCAATAAATTTAAAGAATTAATTGAAATAATTAAACTCTGTTTTAAGATTAGTGGCAGTTTAATTAATAGTGTCTACTCGTTTGCACGTGCATAGTTGTCTCATAATTTATTTTTTGTTAAAATTACGTTAGATATTCTAAGAAGAATTAGAGAATATGACTCGAACCACAATTTTTGAACCACAATTTTTAAAGTATGAGTGTGAGGATTTAATCAACTGCGTCAACTCAACTTGTTCACTTAACCCTTTTTAAAGTCAGTTTAATACAGCCAAATTGTCTAAATTAATTGTTAATTATGTAATAATATCCTTATGGAATCAGCTTGAGTTTCAATGCATTGGAAACAGATAGACAGCTTGAATTTCATACATGAAAATACAACCTTATAAGCTCTTAAACACACAATTTAAGCATGTTGGTATCTTTCAGTACAGAGAGTCACCAGCAATACCTAGCAAGCTATAGGAGAAAAGGGCAAGTGGTCCCTTGTTTGGAGATGAGTTTAGCTCAAAACAAACAAAGATTAGTCCAAACCAGAAGACAAAGATGTTGGATTTTTATGTCATATGCTCATTGTCCATGCATATTTAATTTGTCTCTTCTATTTGTTATCCATTTTCTGATTTTTAGACCTATTTTCTCCCTCATTTTCCACCCTTTTCAGCTTATTGTTCCTCTTGCTGCAGGAGCAACTAGGATTCAAGATAAGGTCAGGCTGTATCTCTCTCCCTAAAAATGACAATGGCAGTAGCTTTCGTCGTTCACTGAAGTTTAAGATTTTCAATAAATAACAGTTCAGTTCACCAGAATAATATTTATACGAATAAACCTATAAACTTTGAAATCTTTTAGGCACATGGGAGTATCGTATATAATAAATGTTACTGACCCTCGAAGCACTGTCTGTAACTTAAGAAGGAAAGAAATTGAATGTGGGAATGGGGGGTTGTTTGATTGAGATTAGATGGACCGAAAATCAAAAGATAGCAGTTGTCATTACTCCATGATTTAGATTCTTCGTCTAAGTGTGGTAACACCTCTCTACTCAGCCATGTGTATGCATTGATACCATTTTTCCTGACTCGTTAGCAAATAGGAATCATTGGATATATACACTGATTGGAAGCAATTTCTGGGGACCAATTGTTAGATAGTATTGTCTTCTCTATACTTTATTGTTTTAGTATTTAAAGGTATTTTAGTATTCTAAGCTTTATTGTCCATGTATATAAATACCTCATATACTGTCTCTTTTGAGAATGAATTAGAATAATTTTCTCTCATTTATTTTTTCAACTTGGTATCAAAACCTAAGAAAAACTCTAACCTGAACCCTAACATGCCAACTATCACTGTCATCGTCACCAGACAATTCTGATGACAGCCAGAAATCCTAACCCTAACCTATTTTTTCGAAGTTGTTAGGTTTTCCTAGGCTGTGTGCTGACTAGACCCAGGGTTTCTTGTGTTTTTTAGATTGCTATGGCTTAGAGCATAATTTGGTCACTCGTTTGGTGACTTTTTCATGTATAGAAGGTTGTGTTCAATCTTTCTTCATCTCGCCATCAAATTTTCTTGGCAATTTGTGTAGCTTTCTTGGATTCGTGATATATGAATCTTTAGATGTCGTTGTTATTGCTGTTGCTAAGCCAGGTTTGAATTATCTTGTGTCCGATGAAAGAGCTAATGGTATCGTTCTGAATGGACAAAATCTTATTGCTCTAGATCATTGAGGTTATTTCTTGGTGGAGGAGGTAAGCGTCTTTGGCTTCAAGGACATGTTCCTTGCCCCAAAAATGTTGATGCAAAGAAAGCCCAGTGGGATGCTGATAATTGTTTGATATTGGGATGAATGTTTAGATCTATCGAGTCTTTGGTCTTTAATATGTTTATGTATCATGAGACGGTTGTCGATTTGTGGAGTGCTTTGACTGTTATGTATGGCCATTCGAGGAATGAGGCCCAATATTTTGAGTTATATCAGGAGGTTGCTAGTGCCAATCAAGAGAGACTTAGATCGAATGTTGCTCAGTTATTTCGATATTTGCGTGTACGTTGGGATGAGATGGCCCAATATGACTCGCTCAGTGACTATGAGACAATGGCTCATGTAGCAGTCAATAAGTTGGATTATTTGCACCCATGCATTTGTGATGGGACTTAAGCCTAGATTTGTTTAACTTCGAACCTAGATCTTTAATTCCTCTCTAGTGTCATCCTTGCTTGAGACGTTTTCCATGGTTGATGGAGATGAGCATAGGCATCTTATTTCAGTCCTAACTCCCATCCATACCATCGTTGGTAATAATGATTATGTGGTCATTGTTGCATGTGGTTTCTCTACTTATAATCCTCCACTTGGGAGGAAATTTTGTCGTCATTGTGCGAACAAATGCCATATCAAGGATATTTGTTAGAAGCATTATCCCAAGTTGCGTGCTCAGTTCCAAAATAAGATCAACATACCCACTAGATCTACAGCGGTAGTTAATACTATTGGATGTTATGCCATCAAAGTATGTGTATTGAAATTTTAATATAAATTTAATGGAGTTACATTTTTCTGATAAATGTTCTTTTAAATTATTATTGAATAATTTATATAAATATATGAAAATTTCATATTCATTAATGAGACTATGATCTTAGCTTAGTACGGGAGGATTAAGATCATAGATAATGAATAAAAATGTCAGCAACATATTAAAGTATGAAATCTTTAATTAGCGGTTCACTAAGCATTAAGAATGCATGTGATCTAGATTCAGATCATTGATATTGGTAAGCAACTTATTAAAGATACTTTATATAATAAGATTATATATGAGATGACAAATGTGAATTAATATCTTTATTAACATACTTTTATCATAAAGATTTAATACACATCAATCTGATGTTCATATGTAGATCAATCTGAATCCTGAGTAGTCATGAACTCCTATATATGTCTATTGGATCTTTTGATTCACTCGTTAAGATTTATTTGTAAAACGAGTTAGTGAATTTTGTTTGGAGTTTTAGTTATATTGATGGCTGGAAACATGAACTCACAAGATATGAAATCCAAGCTTTCCTAACAGATCGTATATTAGTTTCCTTAAGTATTAATTCTGGAACTGAATGGTTATTGAGCTGAAATTAATAATATGATTATAAATTAGTTATTCACTAGTGAATTAATGATACTTAAGGATCAAGATGTGATTAAAAGGGTAAAATGATAATTTTGACCAACTCTAATATACGAACCAATAATTGGACGATAGAACTACGTAAAATGATTATATCAATGGACCACACGAGAATACTCTGTAAATACAATATATAATCTTTAAGAGTGCAATTCCATATTTAAAGTGAAGTAATAATGTAATTAATAAATAAGATTATTTAATTAAAAAGATTAATTAATAATCTGATTGATTGGAGCTTAAGATTATAGATCCATGGTCCCCGAGTCACATGTGTAGTACCTAGTCGAGTGTGTGAATATTTCAGGACATGAGAAAATGACTGACTTGCAAAAGTAATTTTTATTCTAGGGTACATAATTATGAGATAATTATATGTGATTAATTAATGAAATTATTTATATATAAATTTCAGAAATTACACACACACGTATATATATATATATAATTATATCAATTAATTTTCTAATTTTCAGTAAGTGACAAAATATCTAATTTGTGAAATTAGATAATTATAAATTATTATTAGAAAATAATTTGAATCAACTAAATCTGTTATTCGTGAGCGAACGGATAAGTTAGTTGCTAGGGATAATCAAATATGTTAATTTTGAATAAACTAATACCTAGATATTTATTTAATTAAAATAAATATTTAATTCACAGTAATTACCACGTGTCAATCACTGATTGAGAATCATAAATTGACATGAACTACTGTAGTACCACGGTACAATACTATAGTGCAACATGACACTACAGTAGTGCCGTGAGGCACAGTGATAGCTCACGAAAACTGCAGTGCCGTTTGGCCTGGCAGTTGTGCACAAATTACAGTAGGTTCCACTACATTGAGCATTAAATATTATTTTCAGTTTATCCCTCAAAATATGATGTGCCACTATCTAAAAAATATATAAATATTATTCTATTGGCATCAGTGTTGATAAAGAGTTGAGAACACAATTGCTATCAAAGTGAAATTTTTCTATGATTAAAAAGTTAATAAAAAAGCTCTAAAAGAATTATCATCGTATTCTCTCAGAGGATTGTCTCACAAAAATTAATCATTCTCAGTAAATCTCTAGATCTCATATGTTGAGTACATCTAGAGACAGAAAAATATTTTTGATTATTCTACATGCGTACACGTCCTAGTTCGTTTGAGGATTGACTTAGAAGATCTTGGTTTGAATCTCAAAGTGTGTTGTTCGTGGGAATGTAAGATCATTAGTTTACGAGGGTACTTAATATAGACTACAAGGGGTATATGATTGCTATCCACGTATGCCATAGATTTAATAGATCATGATTGAAAAGAGTTTTCAATAGAAATTTTTATTTTAGAAACCATCGCGTCACCCTTATTTTTTATATAAAAAAGATTCATTTTTAATAAATTTTTAAAAGTCACCACGCCTTCGCCACGCGAGCGCCGCGCTTTCCAATAATTGGTATCAAAGCGGTCATTATATATTTGTATATTAAATACTCTGTGGATATTTTTACATTGTTCATAATATATTTTGATATATGTAAATGAATGGATGCTTTGTTTTTTTTTTTGAATGTATGGTTAAATAATGGATCGTTACTTGTATGGTGATTATTGGGTTAGGCTTTGTTTTTTTAATTTTTCCTTAGATCTTGTGTAAGCCGATTTGGGGCGTAGAAATTTTTGCACTTTTATTCTGAATATTATATTATAATTATTCTGATCGTGAGAAGATGAAGAACACACGAGATTTACAAGGAGGAAAAAGAGAAAATAGGAATTCCTAGGGAATTCTGGTGTCGGCACCGAAAATTGGATTTCCGGCGTCGGCGCCACTGGTATTCCAGCTGTGGAAACGCTGTCAGAAATGTGGCGCGCAACGACGGTGGCGGTGGATGTCTGGTGGAGATGGTGGGTGGCGGTGGGAGAGTCTTATCGTGAGTGGCAACTGTTGTAACATCTAGGGAAGTTTCAAAGAAACCATGATAACAACTTACCCTATCACTGTAGAGTTTTATGATAACTCTAACTCTATCTATTATCTTTTAAATTTTGAAATGAATGTAACTTTAAAATTAATTTTGAATTTTGAATTTTATAAAAATTAAAGTTTAATTAATTGATTAGTTTTGATCCAAGTTTAATATAGTCAATAAATTATTTATAGACTAAGTCAAATTCAATAATTTTAAAAGATAATTATAGAGAATTTTTAATTAAGAAAAATAGTTTTTTCTAATAAAAAGAGTTTTGTTCGAAACTTGAAGATTATGAAGATGGACATCACGAGGAGAATGAGATATTTTGGAAATATGTCACTCAGGCCATTATTATTTTGGTTGTAATTTAGAAATACTTAATAATCACTCAATCCATTATTATTTTATTTAATTATTAAATAAATATTTATTGATATGATTGATAACATGACCATACATTAGTCGATCATATGCCATACATGAAACCCCACATTGTTTTATATAATCATGCATCTCATCAGTAGAAACATGATTTATTAAGATTGTCCAAATATGTTTATATGGATTAATTTTGAGAAATCAATTGCATGTAAACTACTAGATTTTAATTAGTCAAAACTTGATGATCACACCACTCTAAAGGCTATAGTAACTTTTAGGATAACCAACTTTAGTAAAAGAGTTTTATTAAAGTTTGATGAATAAAATAAATTAGTTAATCTAAGTTCACCTAATTATGACTTAAGCTCTTTAGAAGGTTAAATGATCTTAGACAACTTAGATTTGATTAACTGTTAATTTCATATTTATGGGGTTATTATTTTAACTAGTAATTAATTTAGAATTATTTGATTAGTTATAGAAACACATTATCTTAAAATAGTGAGTGATAGAAGGTTGACATGTCAATGTAACCTATGATCTCTATTATTAGTACAGTATCGTGAGGTATAGTGAGGGTCTCGAGATGACTTTGTTTTCATTCTCCTAAGGAAGGTTTCAAACTGTACAAATATCAAGGTTGGACTTCTTAAGAAGACAGGACTAAGTGATGCAATTTAAGTTTCACCAACCCTAAGATGACATATTCTAAATCAAATCATGAAATCTTAAATAATGGGTTACACTGACAAAGTCACAATTCAGCTTTCATGTGGATAATTGTGACTTAATCGAATAAGCGATCCCGTATTATTAAAATTAAAAATATGAGATATTTTAAGTTTTAATTAATAAGGATGAGAATGTCTCATAGATAATCTAAGCTTAATCTGACCAACCCTAAGGTGGCACATTAATTGTTAGGTTATTTTATCGTGCATTAGCAAAAGATATATTTATGTGTTTAATATGTTGCATTTTTGCATCACATTTAGTTTCTAAATTCTGGATATTTATTTAAGTTATATTGAATTATGTATGTTTTATTTTTCAGTTATTATTATGTCTACTATGGGCAACACTATTACTACTTTACATGCACTTGAGAAATTGAATGGTGAAAATTTCATATGATGAAAATCAAATTTAAACTTGATGCTGATTTGTGAACTACAAATTTGTTCTTATTGAGGAATGTCTTGAGAGCCTGTTGCCAATGCCCTTAAGAATGTTAGGAACAAGTTTGATGCTTAGATTCAATCTAACAACAAAGCGAAGTGCTACAAGCTTGTGAGCATGAATGATGTTTTGAGAACCAATCATGAGAGGATGAAGACTGCCTATGAGATTATGGAAACTCTACAAGTGATGTTTGGGCAGCAGTCTGATCAAAGTCGTAATGAGGCTACTAGGAGCTACATGACGACCAAGATGAAGAAATGTACTTCTATGGGTGAACATGTTTTGAATATGATCAACATAATGCCTGAGGTAGAAGTATATAAGGCGGCCATTAATGAACGAACTCAAGTCAGCATTATACTTGAATCGCTCACACCTTCTTTTTCAGCGTTCATAACCAACTATGTTATGAACAAGTTACAATTCAACATGACTCAATTGTTGAATGAACCGCAAAATTTTGAGCCACTCAATAAGAGTATGACCAAAGAGGGCGAGGTAAATGTCACCGAGTAAAAACCTTCTTATACTGTTGTTAAAAGTAACAAGAGGAAGAAGATCAACGGTAAGGGCAAAGGTAAGAACAAGAAAAAGAAGAAAGCCAAGATATCGCCGAAAGCCAAGAAGAACAAGAACGACACCAAGCCTAAGGGAAAATGTTTCCATTGTGGGGTTGAAGGTCATTGGAAGAGAAACTATAATAAGTATCTCTCCGAACTGAAAAAGAAATGTAAATATGATTTACTTGTACTTAAAACTTGTTTAGTGGAATATGATTTGTCATCCTGGATACTGGATTCTGGAACTACTAATCATGTATGTTCTTCTTTACAGATGCTTGATTCATCAAGAGAGTTGGCTGATGGCGAGGTCATTATGAGAGTTGGCAGTGGTGCGCTCGTGTCAGCTAAAGCATTGGGGACTGTCTGTTTACTTTTTGTAAATAATTATTTAGTTTTGAACAATGTTTATTATATTCATGAATTTTTTAGAATTTTAATTTCTCTTTCTCTTTTCCATGAACAATTATTTGAAGTTTCTTTAATTAATAATGAGTTTATTATTTCTAAGAATGGATTCAATATTTGTCATGCAAAAGTATCGAATGAGCTGTATATGCTTAAATCGACTAAACGTGCGTTAAGTAATTGTAAATTATTTAAAGTAGCAAAACTTAAAAGTAAAAAATGACAAAGAGTTTCTCATGATGATGATAACACATATCTTTGGCATCTTAGGTTGGGACATATTAATCTAGATAGATTAAACAAGTTAACAAAGCATGATGCTTTGAGTGAACTAAAAGTTCGAACTTTTCTTGTTTGTGAATCTTGTTTAGAGGGTAAAATTAGTAAAAGACCTTTCATAGAAAAGGGTCAAAGAGTCAAGGACCGACTTGAGCTAGTATATAGTGATGTTTGTGGATCGATCAATATACATGCTAGAGGTGGTACGAGTATTTCATCACTTTTATTGACGATCACTCAAGATATGGTTATACTCACCTAATGCATAGTAAGTCGAAAACTTTTAGAAAGTTTAAAGACTTCAAACCTGAAGCTAAAAAGTAATTAGATAAATCATTGAAAACCCTTCGATTAGATCGAGGTGGTGAATACTTGGATTTAGAATTCAATGATTACTTGCTAGAGTATGGAATCCTATCCCAACTCACAGCAGCTGGAGCGCCACAGTAAAATGATGTTTCAAAAAGGAGAAACCGAACCTTATTAGATATGGTTCGGTCGATATTAAGCTAGTCATCACTACCATTTACATTTTGGGGATATGCATTACCACGACAACATATAATTTGAATGTAGTGCCTAGAGGTGGGTACTTTTATAGTCACGAGGATCAAAATGTGTTTGTATCGATTATATGAAAAACTATAAATCTCAAAGCAAATTAGTTCTCAAGGAATTACCGTGTGATGAGATCAGACCGCCTTCATTATCAATTGATAAATGAAAAACCATAGAAACCACAATTCCTGTTAAGGAAACTCTGTGCAACGTCGTGGTGGGGGGGGGGGGTTGTAAGACAACCTATTAGCTATGAACTAGAGGCACGTGACCTAGTGTCTGATACTGATAAGGACGATTCATTATATTATGAAGAAGCTATGGATGATCCTGAAAATGAGAAATGGCAAGATGCCATGAACCAGAAAATGGAATTGATGTATTCCAATTATGACTGGGAACTTGTAGATCCACCTAAAGATTTCAGGTCCATTAGAGGTAAATGGATCTTCAAGAAGAAAAGAGGTGCATATGCGAAATTAGAGACTTTCAAGGTACGACTGGTAGCCAAGAGCTATACACAAAGGGAATGAATCGATTATGAATAGACATCCTCCCCTGTTGCCATGCTAAAATCCATTTGCATCATTTTATCCATTGCCACTAATTTGGAATATGAAATATGGAAAATGGAAGTCAATACAGCTTTTCTGAATGGCTCTTTTGAAGAAAGCATCTATATGATATAACCATAATGGTTTATGAAAATAGGACAAGATCAGAAAGTATGCAAATTGCTTAAATCTATTTATGGGTTAAAGCAAGCATCTAGATCTTGGAATCTCACATTTGATGAAATTATTAAATCATATGGCTTCGAGTAAAATGTTGATGAAACTTGTGTTTATAAATACATCAAAGACAAGATAGTGGTTTTCTTAGTTTTTTATGTTGACGATATTCTATTCATTGGAAATGATGTAGAAACTTTGTTAATGGTAAATAAGTGGTTAGCTGAGAAATTCTAAATGAAAGATTTAGGAGAAGTGAGTTATGTTCTCAGCCTTTGGCACTTTCTCAGACATCTTATATTGATAAGTTGCTAGAGAGATTCTATGTGGAGAATTCCAAGAAAGGTCAACTACCGACCAGACATGGAATTGTCCTCTCCAAGGAGCAATGTCCTAAGCCTCGTTGCCTTGGGACTCTGTGCCGTGGATCTTTGTCGCGGTGAGTCTCTGTCCCTTTGCTCCTTCATAGTTTTAGTCACTTAGGTAGGGTTTGATTCAGTTGCTATACGAACATGCATGCTCATTTTCTTGTTGTTTCTCTTGAGTTTGAGCTGATTATATATGTTTTCTTTCTGTTTCCCTTTCATTTATTTGTTTGATTTTGTTCTAGTTTATAGCTTACCTTCATTAATTTGTGTAAACCAACCTTTTCTTCAAGCTATCTATATTGTCTTTTACACCCTCGATAAATCTGCATTTTCAATCTTTCAATAAATTCTTTATGATATGCATGAATCCTCTTTGCTAGTCATGGACATTTCTCTCGCAACCTCTTTTGAGTATTCGTACTGTCTTGCTGCAGCTGACGCTAATGGAAAATAACATGAATAATTTTGTCTTCCTTCTTTTGTTCAGGTAACTGAAATACTTGACTAAGAAGTATCTAAAGAAACACAACATGCGAGATTGGCTCCAAGTTATCGCTTTCAACAAAGATTGTAAGTTCTTGAACTGAGGTACTTCAACATTGCTGAGAATGAGGGTGAAGAGGAAGATTAGATGCTAGGACTAGTTTTATCATTAAAGGAAATCCACCTTTATGGCTCCAATATGAAGTTTATTTTGTTGAGTGTGATGTTGTTTCTATTTCAACAATGTAGTTTGACAATTTTGCTTATTAAATAAAAGATTTTGTGTTATTGCGTTTATTCAATTAGGGTTGTAGACAAGACTTACCATTTAATCAAGTCTTATCCATTTTTTTGTCGACATATAAATTGATCAATTCTTATCTGATTTTTTTGTGCAAAATATCTTACGTTCTATGATCGCATTGGAAATTGATATCTCATATTATAGGTATATAACTATCATTCTGAAGGTTAACTCTAACAATTTGAGCTTTTGATCCACTTATATATTATGAGCATTTTGAAAAATTAGCTTTTAATATTATTGAGCCAACTTAAGGACACAACGATGCATCCATTATCCATGTATTTAGGCATATGCCCCTTATCTCAATGTACCCTTCCGTATTCCTAATATTTTGAGATCTTATTAGTGTTGATTCTTGCATAAGTAATATGCTTTCTTTTAGGCTAGCTTTCTTTTAGGCTATGTTGGATCTTTGTACATATGCTTTCGCCTACTTCTACTCTCTCTATCTCATCTTAATGTCATTGTAGAAATTATAAGTATGTAATGTGTGCTAAAGAATGCAGCTCTTCTAAAAAAAAAGGTATGCCCATAGTTGTGCATTCTCTCCATGGTCTATTCATTTTAATGTCATTGTAGTGGGATGCTACGCTAACATGCTCCAAGACATTTAAATTGTTTCTTCAAATTATTTTTAAAATAGTGTTTAAATTTATAGGGTCACAAAAATAGACAAGAGTTAGATAAACAATCATAATAGATTGTCCAAGGAGTATATTGATGATATTTCTCAATTTATGAGGGTGGATACTCTTTTATATGGATACCCTTTTTTGATTATGTCATTATAACTTTTTTATATGGATACTCCTTTTTTCTATGAATATACTGAATTTATGAGTTTTCTGGTGAGATTCATTTAGGTGGTCCCCCCTCAACAGCTAATTGGATGAATTTTCTGAATGAAACATAGATTGAAGTATGAAAAAGGAATATAAACTAGAAATTTGTGAAGTTAGTGAGAATCTTTTTTATAGGCTTACAGGCTCATTCCAATGAGGATATTTCTTGAGTCTACTTGATTTGATCTTATCACCATCTTAGTTTTTTTGATATGAAAATATTGCTTCTAATATGTGTTTTCTTGTTCTAATATGAGAATTGTGTTGTGTTATTAATTTGAAAATATTTTCGCTGCTATAGAATGAAATAATTATGCTTAGCTAGAAGTCATGTATGGCATTGACATATATATAAAGTATAAAATTAATTAGAATTCCTAATGATAGCAATTAGTTAATTACAAAATCACAACTCTATGCAAAAGAAAATGATAAGAGTTTTTAATTAATGGATGAACAAGAAGAAAATGGAAAGAGTTGGAAATTGAGCTTTTCATATTTTTGCCATACCTGTTATGGGTCTTTCTACTCTTCTGATGCTTCACAGGTTTTTCCAAGTTTACACAATGTATATATATAGCTAACAACCATTTTACAGGAGCGCATGTGTTCGTTACTGGATGAGCTTGTCGTTGAGGGTACACAACCTCACACTAATGAAGAAATAGAGAAGGAGGTCCTTCGAAGAAATAGGGGTCTTGGACATGGAGCACCAACTACATCGTCATCCTCAAAGCATTCGAAAAGCAAATAGAAAATTTTACAAGCAAAATTGTCCACCATTTGAAGCACACTAGGCAACTTCTTGGAGTGGGCTCTTACTAACAGTTTTACTCCTCCTCCTCGCGAGAACTCATCTACTTAAACAATTATGGTTTTTGAAGTTTCTCTTGAACACATTTAACTATGAGAAACTTAGCTAATTAGGAAACTCGTATTTTGAAAGTTTTTTTTTGAAGCTTCTTAAAGTTTGTTTATGTTTAGAATCTCTTTTCTGGTAATTAACGTGAAGCTTATGCACAATCCAAATATGATAATGATAACATGTACTTATTTATCTATGTATGATATTCTTTTCTTGTTTCTTTTTTTTTGTCGAAAACTTGGTCTTGAAAAATTGTGACCAAAGTTCTAATTGCTTTGTGATTTTCACTCACTAAAATATAAGAAAATATTAAAAAAATTATATTAGTTTATGATTTTTAGTGACCAAAAGCATATTAATCACCAGAAACTACAGCGAGGAAAACTACTTGTGTTACAAATACTTTTAGCGACAAATAAGATTCAACGACAATTAAATTAAATTTCTCGTCAAAACTTTTCACGACAAAAAGATTTTTTGTTGCCGTAGACAACAATGACAAACAAAACTTTCGTCGGCAACCTACAACAACGAAAGATATTTTCATTGTGAAAAATTTTCCCTACGAAATATGAAATTCGTCGAGATAGGCTACCGCCAAGCACTTTTGGCAGCACCCCTCGCGACGAAATTTTCTTCATCAGGAAAACTTTTGCCGATCAAATTTTATACCATTAGCCATGAAAAATTTCATCGCTAAAAGTCATATTTCTTGTAGTGAGTGAGACTTATCAGTCATTATCAATTGAACCCAGGTTTGGAACATTCTCAAGTATCTTAGGAGAATGAGAAACTATATGCTTATTTATTCAGTGGAGACCTAAACCCAACTGGATATATTGAATCTGATTTTCAATCAGAAAGAGATAGTCGAAAGTTGATGTCTGGATCAGTATTCACCCTAGGTGGATGAGCTCTAGTCTGGAGAATTATCACACAATCCCGTATTGCAGATTCCACTATGGAATATGAATATATATCGGCTTGTGAAGCTGCAAAAAAAGCGGTATGTCTCGAAAAGTTCTATACTGATCTGAAAGTAGTTTCAGGTATGGACAATCCACTGATCATATATTGTGACAATAGTGGGGCGGTAGCTAATTCTAAAGAACCAATGAGTCACAAGAGGGGCAAGCACATAGAGAGAAAATATCATCTTGTAAGAGATATCGTGCATCGAGATAATGTGACTGTTATGAAGATAGCGTAAGATCAGAACCTGGCTGGTCCTTTTACCAAGGCACTTCCTGTCAAGTCATTTGAGGGTCCTGTGTATAATATGAGGTTGAGAGAGTTTCCATATTTACTTAAGGGCAAACGAGAGATTGTTAGAGGTTATGCACTCAAAGCATGTGTATTGACATTTTAATATGTTAATGAAATTACATTTTTCTTATAATTGTTCTTTTAAATTATTATTGAATGATTTATATAAATATCTAGAAATTCTATATTCATCAATGAGACTATGATCTTTTATTAGTAGGGGAGGATTAAGAACATATATAATGAATAAAAATTTCAGCAACATATTAAAGTATGAAATCTTTAATGAAGGGTTGCTAGTACGGTTCACTAAGCATAATAAATTCATGTGATCTAGATCTAAATCATTGATGTGGATAAATATCTAGTGAATGCACTTTATAGAATATGATTACATATGACACGAACGATTTGAATTAATATCTTTATTAACATACCGTTTATCATAAAGATTTAATACACATCAATCTGATGATCAAATATAGATCAGTCTGAATCCTGAGTAGTTATGAACTCATATACATGTCTACTGGATCTTTTGATTCACTCGTTAAGGTTTGTTTGTAAAACAGGCTAGTGACTTTTATTTTAGAGATTCAGTGATATAGATGGTTGGGAACATGATCTTACAAGATTTAGAATCCTAGCTTTCCTAACGGATCGAATATGGTTCTTTTAAATGTTAATTCTGGAATTGAATGGTTATTGAGCTCAAATTTAAAATACAATTATAAATTATTCACTACTAGTGAATTAATGGTACTAAAGATCAAGAGATAATTAAAAATGATAATTTTGACCAAATCTAATTTATGAACCAATAATTGGAGGACAGAACTACGTAAAATGATTATATCAATGAACTACACGAGAATACTCTGTAAATACATTCTAAAACTTCTAAGAGTGTAATTCTATATTAATAGTGGAGCAATAATGAAATTAATAAATAAGATTATTTAATTAAAGAGTTTAATTAATAATCTAATTTATTGGAGCTTAAGATTATATGTTCATGGTCTCCAAGTCACTTCTGTACTACGCAGTTTAGGGTGTGAATATTTTAGAACATGAGAAAATAGCTGACTAGTAAAAAGAATTTTTATTCTAGGGCAAGTACGTAATTATGAGATAAATATGTGTGATTAACTAATTGAATTAATTATATATAAATTTTGGAAATTACAATATATATAAATAATTATATCGATTAAATTTTTTAATTATCGATAAGTGAGTCGGAATATCTAATTTATGAAATTGGATAATTATAAATTATTATTAGATAATAATTTGAATCAACTAAATATGTTATTTGTGAACTAATAGATAAGTTAGTTGATAGGGATAATCATATATGTAAATTTTGAATGAACTAATATCTAAATATTTATCTGATTAAAATAAATATTTAATTCACAGTAATTGTCACATATCAATCACTGATTGAGAATCAGGTACTGACAGGCACTGCTGTAGTACCATGTGACATTGCAATAGTGGCGGTACAATACTGTAGTGTCGTGGCACACAGTGTCGTGAAGCACTGTGATAGCTCACGACAACTGCAGTTGTGCACAAATTGCAACGAGTCCCACTGTAATGATAATTTTAAAATTATATATTATTTTCAGTTTATCCCTAAAAATCTTATATATATCTAAAAAATATATAGATATTATTCTATTGGCCTCAACGTTGATAGAGAGTTGAGAACACAATTGCTATCAGGGTGAATTTTCTACGTGATTAAAAAGTTAATCAAAAAACTCTGAAAGAATTATCATCTTATTCTCTCCGAGGATTGTCTCACAAAAGTTAATCATTCTCAGTAAATCTCTAGATCTTTTCTATTGAGTACATCTAGAGATAGTAAAAGTGTCTTTCATTATTCTACATGCCCACACTAGTGCATTTGATGATTGACTTGGAAGATCTGGGTGTGAATCTCGAAGTCCGTTGTTCATGGGAACGCATGATCGTTGGTTTGTGAGTATGCTGATATAGACTACAAGAGATATATGATTCATATACATGTATGTCTTAGATTTATTGTATAAATATATAATAGATCCTGATTGAAAAGATTTTTCAATAAAAGTTTTTATTTTAGAAACCGTTGCATCGCGTTATTTCCTTTTATAAAAAAAATCCATTTTTAATAAATTTTTAAGAGTCACGAGGCCACGTTTTCCAACAAATACTTTTGTAGTCACCAGTAGTTCGGCCGAGTCATCTGTCATTCCTCAAGTATAGGTGTAGGTGTCTCGTATAATGTCTCAACAGACTCCTACTATTACTACCGCTCCTGCCTTTGATCCTACTACTCTCCATATTTGTCTGAGTCACCAGCATGGTGATTGAATAACTAGTTCATGGATGAAATAACAAAAAAGTTCCATACAAATGTTTAATCGAATTAAACACAAACCAATAAATGAATATGCATAATCAAATAAAGGTATCGAGAAAAGATTGAAACAATTTATACATTTTCAATTAATGGAGACTTTCTGATTTGGGAGGATTCAGTTTCTATCTCATGTTCTTCGTTCTTCACAGAGCTATTAATTGATCCTTACATCGACAACTGCTCGTTAGAGTCATAAGTAAATCTCTCAAGGATTTTAGTAGGAACTGAGTGTGGGCTCTCAAAACAACTGTTGAAAGAGAAAACAAAATTTTTCTTTTCGACTATAGTGAAATCGACGGCAACTATGTGGCGAGGAGAGAGAAATACTTTTTTGCTCTAATTAACACACTTAGGGATCATGTTAGGGATAGGGAGACAATCCCTTATATGATAAAGCCAAAATTTTCATTCTCTCTGCATTGTGATGTGCGATTTTTACATCTCCCCTAGAGTCAAAATTGTGTCCAAATTCATCAGTTTAAATTGATGAATTAAATTGATTCTTATCAATTAATTAATTAATTTTTTATTTACTAATTATTTAATAATTAGAAAATAATAAAATAATTAATTTTAATATAATTTTACTCTTCACTAATTTAGTTATGACACTCATCTCATATGAGGCTCGAGATGTGTACCTTAGTCCAAAACATATTGTTTTTAGCCACTATTGAGACCGAATAGACCCACATAAATAAAGCTATGAGATTTAAATACCCAACTAATTTATCTCCATAAATTCACGACCTATTTAATCCAGACATCGTACGACTCCACTATAGGTTCGATGGTGAATAAACTCTCGATTCATACGTGCTACATTTTCTGTTGGTGCAAATAAATATTTATATTTCACGATTGACAAAATACTTTATGATATTACCCTTAATGAATATCAGTAACAAGAGCGGGATATAAACTATCATTTTACCCCTCTAGTTATTATTTGCTTCACTTTTTTATTGACTGTGAATAAGAAAGACATATAAGTAAAGTGTTTCATACAGATCAGCATGTCTTATTCAACGACTCATGTCATCGAGTACCAGGCCCAATTTATTTATTCACACACTCATCAATAAAGCATAGGTGATATTGTTTCTTTTGCAATCTAACCATGAATTCCATATCTTTGAATCAACCAACTCCAACATAGTTGAATCACTGTCCCAACAGTTGAGGTATTGTCCAGAATTTCGAACTCACTCCTTTGACAATACCTTTAAGGTTGAACAATTAGATTTTGAGCTAGATAAACAACTTTGCTCTAAACTAATTGGTTACTGGTCTATTCAACATGTTCCATAACATGCCTAGGTCAACCGTTAGAGTCTCCATTGGCATTCCCATGCTCCAAGACCGATATATTTTAGTTTAACCTAGCATTTATAATTGGATTTGATTACCCAATCGATCCTATGACTGCGAATAACATTCTGAATTATCTCATAAGAATTTGTTTGGAAGAGAGATTAGTCTTTACTCTTCTTACGTTAATAATAGTTCCATGACTTAAGTAAATTACAAAAACACTTTAATTAAAGAAAACTTTCATTTATTCATAAAATTCAATAATACATAAATGTTAGAGAAATAACTATTTGCTAATAAATAGTTATTACACCTACTTTTTGGACATAATTCCAACACATAGATCTTGGATTCTGTGGAAAATGATCATATGACTTGTGAGTTATCAGTTTTTTCTACGCCATTGGAACCTGTTAAAGGTTCGGCACAGTTGCCCAAATTGGCTATGAACCTTTTACATGTTAGTCTCCTAGCCAAAGCACTAGATTGTGCTGTCATTTTCTTGATTGACCGTTGTTTTTTGCTGGACCGTCATACGAAGAGGATTTTTGGTAGGGGATATGAACGAGATAGATTATACTACTTTGGTGATCTACCTCCCCTTCAACCGCCAGATCCTATTATCCGAGTTGCCTCTTCTGTTATTTTTTATTTTCCTGTTTCTTTTTCTTTTAGAGACTTTCATTTATGGCGTGTTCGTTTAGGACATGTCAATTTTCTATATCTTTATTTGTTATTTCCTTCGTCGATTAATGCATGTATACACTTTCAATGTAAGCCTTATATTTCTTGCATGTATATATATGTTGCTATGTTTGATTTAATTCACTAAGATGTTTGAGGTCTCTCTAATGTTACTAATATGTGTGGACACCGATACTATTCACATTTATTGATGACTTTTCAAGATGTACATGGGTTTATTTGCTTAATAAAAAAATCGATGTCTCACATGTGCTTAAACAATTTCTTACTATGATTAAAACTCAGTATCAAATTATTGTTCAATCAGTTTGTTCTGATAATTGGGGGGGGGGGGGGGGGAGAATTNGGGGGGTGGAGTATATTTCTAGTGATCTTGTCTCTCATCTTTCCAGTCTTAAGATTCTTCAGTGGCTTACATGTCCATATACTCCTGAAAAAAATGGGGTAGTTGAGAACAAGAATAGTCACTTATGGGCATTTCTCGATTCCTTCTAAATGGAATGTTGGTTCTTCAAATTTTTGGCGACATGTTTGTTCTTATCGTAGTATATTTTATTAATATATTTCCCAGTCGAATACTGGGAAGGCAGACTCCATTAGACATTTTTTATCCTAAAAATTCCATTTTCCCAATTATTCCTCGTGTCTTTGATTGTGTCTACTTTGTTCAAAACATGAGTCATACTCGAACAAAGTTACACGATAGGTCTATCCATTGTACATTTATGAGATACTGATCTCAGTCCAAAGGGTATTGGTGTTATGATCCCCCATCTTGGTAGTTCATTCCCTCCTTAGATGTTACCTTTTGGGAGGATACCTTATTCTTTTATGGTTTCATTGGTGTTACAACTGGCCTCCCATCTGTTGAGGAACTTTCTCGCCCTTTCCATATTATTGACGCCCTAATATAGATGCTCATGTGGTTTTTTCCACTTCTCTGCCTCCTATTGCAGGTCCTCCTACACATGTGTATAGTCGTCGCTCTCATCTCTCTATGCTCGACTCCTCTATTAATGAAGGTAATGATCCTCTCTCCTCTTGATAGTATCCATTGTGAGACCTTCGCCCCCTACTCGCATCAGTTTATTATGTTCTACTTACCACCCTATGGAGAATCATTATTTGTATACTAATCTTTCCAATTCCTTTCTGAGGTTTTTGAATCATATTGATTCTACTGTGATTCTGAGATATGTTAGGGAAGCAACACGAGATCCATGATGGGTGGCCGCTATGCAAGATGAGATGAGAGCCTTGCAAGATAATCATACTTAGGACTTTGTTGCTATTCCTCAAGGGGGAGAAGATGGTTGTATGTCATTAGTTATTATATCTTAAATATACTATAGATGAGACTGTTAATTATTACAAGGCACGTATAGTTATCAAGGGTTTTACTCAGATTCTTGGCAAGGATTTCAATACATCATTTGCTCCTGTTACAAAGCTCACTACCGTTCATCTTCTTATCTCCTTGGTTGTTTATCACTCATGGCCCTTGCATCAGATGAATGTCAAGAATGCCTTTTGGAATGGTGATTTAGATGAGGTTATTTATATAAATTCACCGCCAAGTTTTTGGGCTGAGGGGGAGTATTCAGGGAAAGTTTATCTTCTATGAAGATCCTTGTATAGGTTGAATATAGTCCCCGTAGGCTTTGTTTGCTCGGTTTTGTGTAGTGGTGCTTTAGTTGGGATTTCCTAGATGTCACTCGGACCATACCTGTTTTATTAGATAAAAATTCATTAGGGCAATGTGTCATCCTGTCTGTGTATGTGGATGATATCTTCTTGACTGGTGATGACAATATTGACATTACTAAGGTCAAGAAGGATCTTCGTTCAACTTTTGATTTCAAGGATCTGGAGGGGTTGAACTATTTTTTGGGTATTGAGGTTGCTCGTTCCAATACAGGTATCTCTTTCTCCCAACGGAAGTATGTTCTTGACCTTCATAATGATATTGGAATGTTGGGATGGTACATCTACACCTATAGATCTGAATGTTAAAGTTTCAGTTGAAATAGGTGAACCATTAGTAGAACCGAGTATGTATCAGAGATTGGTTGGGAGACTTATTTAATTGACCAACACACGACTCGATCTGGCTTTTTCTATTAGCCTTGTGAGCCTGTTTTTGCATGCTCCCCGTTTTTCACATTTAGATGCAGTTTACCAAATTTTGATGTACTTAAAGCTTTGTTCAGGCCTTGTTCTTTTCTATTCCTCTAAGAATACACTTGATGTGTCAAACTTTATTGATACTGACTATGTTGAGTCAAAAACAAATATGATATTTACATATGATATTTGTACTTTTTATGGTAATCATCTTTTCTCTTGAAAAAACAAGAGGTAGTCTGTGGTTTCTCGGTCCTCCACTAAGGTAGAATAGTGAGCAATAACTCAAGAGACATGTGAGGTTATTTGGCTCCACTCTACTATAGGGGAACTCGGTTTCTCGTCCTATTTACCTTCCACATTGTACTGTGACAATAAATTAGCTTTAATGTTAACTTCGGATTCTATTCTTCATGAAATGATCAAGCATATCAAAATTTATATTCATTTCATGAGAGAGTAAATTCAGTCTGGAGCTATCTTTATGAAGTTTGTTCATTCGTCTGAATAAACTGTTGATGCCATTACAAAACCCGTCGGTTCTACTCTTTTACAGTCAACTCTTCACAAGCCAGACATGATTGATATTTATGCACCATCTTGAGGGGCGTTGGATAATATTATCTTGTCCATGCTTTACTTTTCTAGTATTTTAGGATATTTTAGTATTTTTAGATTTCTTGTCAACGTGTATAAACATTCCATATACTCTTTCTTTTGAGAATGAATTAGAATAGTTTCTCTCTTATATTTTTTCAACTCCAATTAGGTTGCAACACCTTACATCATGATTACCATAATCTTACATCAAAAGACAAAAGATGAGACTGAAGATCTTAATCCCTTTCCTACAGGGTGTTTTTGATTTTTCAGCGTCAATAATCGTTACCCTGATAAGTTAAGAGTGTTCTTGGTAAATAAATTTTATTGTAATCTTTAGGAAGAAACAAAATATCATCTATTGCTTATCTTTTGCTCCATGTTGCAATTTCATTTCGATTTCATCAATCCATCAAATTGACTACTTGCACAGCTTCACATTCATGCTTTTGTATTATATCAAAACTTTATACTAAGTTCTTCTATCGACTACCTGTAAAATTTTGTAGGCTCGGTCTAGATCATAGGGTAAGAAAAGAATACAGCAAATCATGTAAAACTGGAAAACAAGAATGGAACGTGTCGAACATATCGGAAAGAATATCGGTCGTCTGAATCACTGCTTCTTTCACTTATTTATGTGCTGCTCATGAGAATATTTGTTCAGTTTTTTCAACAATGGTAGAGAACATTTCTTTCAAGTATAACATAGAAAGCCATTATCAAGACAAGAAGTAATTGTTTGGTGAATTGTATCTTCTATCCCATGCTTGTATTTAAATCCCAAATCTATCAGTTTCTTTGTAGAAATCTCACAAGGAACTTCACTTAATTTTTCTTCTTCTTCTCCATATCTGGACATCAATGAAGGATAAAATAAGCTTTTACCAATTATGTACAAGTACAAATGTTTCATATACCTTAGGAAGATAGAAACATTACCTCTTTAAATTCGAACACGGATATTCTTGAGCAAGGTGCCCGAGCAACGTTGACATAACACAACTTTGAGCGCAGCAAATGTATCGCCCTTCCGCTTTAGCTTCCTCCATCAGGAATATATGAGCCCTGCATACATCTTCTACATGTGCTAGACCAATCGATCCCATTCTTTCTTTCACGGAAAATAGTATTTTGAAAAATTCGGAGTCACCTACATATATATCATTCAATTCCACATCTTTGATCAGCTTCATGTGCTTCAAGAAGTACAAAAAATCAGAACTTTCAGGGTTATTTCTAGAGGGTACTTTGATGTATCGTATAAGATTATTTACCTGTTATTGGTGACAGGAGAACCCGGATACTCGATGGAATGACAGAAGTGAGAAACGGACCTATGACAGTGCTCGCTACTACCGAAACAATGTCGATTCCGTTTTCAAATGCAAATCGATATGCAGCATCCTCTGTTAAAAGCTTTGAAAGTACATAAACCTGAGAAAAAATTCTCTTCATATAAATTTAAGGAAAACTATGTCGTACCGGACCAGTATGACACTATGAGTACCTCATATACTCACCGTAGCATACCGGTCTGCTCCCACAGAACCTCAAATTAATTAAGAGAAAAATTTGGGTCAGCTATGCAAATGAAGGAGAAGAAGCATATACGAAATTTACCCAACCACTCGCTTTCGCTTTCCAAACACGATCGATTGGAGTCCGACACGATTCATCGACAATATCTTTCAAGTCACCATTGATGTCTCTGGCAGTTATGGTACTAATAGAAGATGTGAAGACAACTCTCTTGACAGATTCAGATTTCAAGCAGGAGTTGAGAAGATTTAAGGTCCCTTTGATTGCAGGATCAATGATATTTGATTGAACATGATTCTCTTTAAGAGTAAAAAATGATATATTTGGGTGAACATTTGCATAACTTAACAAACTGTAGCAAAATAAGTTTAGTGTTGTAATGGCACATTACCTAAATTTTCTTCTTCTTCAACGTTGACATTAAATTTCATCGAAGCTGCTACGTGAAACACGCCGTCACAGCCTTTCACAGCTTCATCGAAACTGTTTTCTTGATTCAAATCCGCTCTGAACAGTCTCAAACGATCGCTGCCCGTCCATAATGATAGCAGATTCAGACACTTTGCTGATATATTCAGTGGAATACTGCAGATTAGATTGCTTTTGGAAGTCCCATAATAAACAGAGAAGATGGCAAAAGTTCATATTCAACTTCATCATTCAGAAATTTTGAAGCATAGAATTGAAGTATTAGTGTTGGTAAATTTGTGTTAGATAAATGTGATTAAGGATTCACTGTTTGCCAAGACTACTAAACGTAAAGAAAATTAGTCTTCGACGTTAAGAGCTTATCTTAAAGAAAGTGTGACTTTCAATTAGCCTATTATCTAATCCATACTTAGACCACCAAATTAGGAACACAAAAAGAAGAGTACTCTCTGAAAACAAATTCTCGGCTGTTGAGAATCTCAACTGTAGGACAGTTTATTCGTAAGAGTTATTCGGTCAGATCTGTACAACATAAATCCGACCGAACTGTTTAAATGAAATAAAAAAATTTAGTATTTTTTTTTCATTTGACCTCTTGTACACGGTTCAAATCTGATTGAACGGTCACAAGTGCTTAAACTTGTCAAGGATCCGAATTCACTCGCAAGTACATTTGATGGCAATATCACTTGTCCAACAGGTCTATAGTGCTGTGAGGCATAAGCAAAGTAAGGCAAAAAATTGTGAGCATACAACAACAGAAAGTAGATTGTCTTTTGTTGTGAGGAACATGAGAGGATTTATTCCATTTAAGCTTTTCGTTTCAAAGAACGGATGGACGAAATGGATGTCCACTAAAAGACAAAAGGATAGCAAAAATAATAAGCTTTATAAATTTATGTCATGGTGAGATTTGGACTTAAATTTAAACGAACAATTTAGATCTGGTGAAAACACACCATCGCCTAAGGAGATCCATTTCCACTTCAATGGTGTAATATTCCTTCAAAAATTCTTTATTTTGATTTGATTGGTCTTTTAATTACACAAAAATAACAATCAATTGAATATAATGCTAATAATTAGGACACTTAAATGATTTAAGATTTTAGTGTTATATTAGGCAATAAGTCAATGCCCTACACGTTTCGTTGTATGGTGGCTGCTTAGCAAATTAAAGAATAAATAAATCATTCTATGATTTGTAAGAATTTCTCCTAACTAATTAACTATTGAATCTTGACTTGGCTGGATGATCTCCTTTAAGATGAACAAGTAACTGATTTTGATTTATATTTTATGACCCATTAAAATTATTTGACATATTAACTTATAACGTCACTTGATCACTTAAATCTTGATCAATTACTTGATCTGTTTAAACGAGAAAAAAGTTCACATCACAAATAAACTTTTTGATTGAAAATGTCTAATACCAGTGAATACTAGCATCAGAGTCAGGCAAGTCCAAGTTTCCAGCTCAATTCAAGTAATACATGTCAATGGTTATCTCACTTAGGACTTGATGTATGAACGGGAAGCTTGTTAATCATGAGAATCTTAGTTCTATCCAGTGAATTATCATACTCAAGTTTGATGTATAATAGAAAAGATTAATAGGGTATTTAAAAAAAATACCCTATTAATAAAACTTAAGCATAAAAAAGTTGCTTATTGATGACAAAGGTACTTAAATTATAGATAAAATAATTCTCTAATTTTTTTATTAAAACAATCATTCTCAGTGATTAAGATTTAAATAATTAATGATTAAGTTATCTAAATCAATTTGCTACACATGCCAATTTGTCTGTCTATTTAAAAAAAATCATTTCAATTCGTGAAATTAAAGTGGTTTAATCAAGTCCTTATCAGCCACTTTGTAAGTAAAATATTATGAAAATAATGAAAGAAAGTAGGGACTTACTTTTTATAAATGATTAAATTTACTTATATTTTAATATAATAAGATATAATTTCCACATAATTAACTTGATAGAGTAGCTAATACTGCAAATTCCAAGACCATTTTCTGGCTCACTAAGCAAAAGGAATCCATTGAAGGACTCCCAACCTAAACTTCTTAACATATTCTTGAACTAACTTAGAAAGAGAGAGAAACTAAAATTAGCAGAGAATGATAAAAGAATACAAACCAGGATCACGAACAGTAGCATGAACTGAGTAGCCATTTTCAAGAAGAGTCTTCACCAACCATGACCCAATAAATCCAGACGCACCTGTAACACAGTATGTTGGTCGCTTTTTACTTTCTCTTTCGCCCTCCATTTTCATGGCCAATTCCTCCATTTTCTTAAGTCTCTCCCTGTTCTAAATGAAATAAAAAGGTTAACTTTTTATTACTAAATAAAAGTAGTACTCTACTCTTGTTAGTATTTAATAATTAAAATATTGTGATTATAATAATAGTAAATGGAGTAGGAACTAGACAAGTTTTAATTTAAGAGTTTGTCATATTTGAATTCGAATTATAATATAATAAAGATAATATTATTTTTTGTAAATGACATCTGCTTTCCTTATTTATTTATGGGATTCAAAATTCACTGTTTTCCTCATTTGTTTAATTGTTTTATCGGTAAACAAGATTTTTAACATTGTTTGACATGATATTAATTTAGTCGGTACGTTTACACAAACATGATCATACATTATATATCTTATAGATAATTTACTTTCATGAATATAAAAATTTATCTAATGAATACTACTTATTTAATAAATCCGATTGATAGGTATGAGTTGATTTTTTGTTACGATAAATTGACGAAATAATAACTGATCCAATAACTACTTCAGCGGTTGTAATAACTATAACAAAAATAAAGAAAATATTTCCTTTTAATTGGCGACTATAAAAAAATCAAAAAATGATACGAAATTAATATTAACTGCATTCGGTATAAGTTCAAGACACATAAGGGCTCTAACCATATATCGGCTAGTGGTCAATCTATAGATACTGATAGAAAATAAATAAAGTATTAATTCATTTAACTTAATCCCTAAACCTTTTCTATTATATTATAATAAAATGTTGAGTTAATCTAGATGATGAGAATGTTAAGGATGTGATAGTCTAATTGAGATGTATAAATCTTCTGATTTCTTTCACCAACAATTTTTAATTAAAAAACTTATCTAACTTGCAATTAATTAGTAATAGCAAAATAAATAGTGTTTATAAGGATTTTACCATTTATTCATTTATCATTCATCCACAAGAGAAGAGGTGAAATGCACTTACCATTTTGGTGTTGTACTGAATACGATAAACTAAAATGATTGAAAAGGTATGGGACCAGTTTCATCTCAAGGACCCAAATGGATGGTGAGAGATGTAGATAGTACGTACTTCCGAGTTCCGACTAGTGATGCAGTTGATTCCTTTTAAGGAAAAAAAATCAGTACTCTTGTGTTAGTCTTAAAAGAGGTCATGTGAGACAATCAAACCGACCCTCAAGGAGGTTCCAACTAGCAACAAGCGTCTTATTTATGAGAGATTCAGAAAGAGAGTATGAACGAATTGAATCATATGAATAAATCGATGATCGTAAGATTTTATTATATATTAATAATTATAATATTAAAAAACTAACAACTATTTCTAGCTAAAATCAACATAAAAACAAGTTTTACACTACTGTATAAAGCTCTAAAAATAAAATATAATGTATTTTTAAAATAAATATCATTGGTTATGATTATGAGTGTTCATCACAAATGTCAAACACTGACTCACTCATAAATCATAATACGGATACAAAAACCCAAAAACTAGAAATATTCACCAGAAACAATAAAATAACAAAAATTCACAAAAAATTCACAACTCCATTTCTGAGTTTCAACCATACCGTGGCCTTACCCAAAAATATAAAATAACAACAATGATGCTTGAACGAGTTTCAATCATAATACTGATTTATATTACTACAAATTTTCTAACCTAGACAAGCCTCATGAAGAACGATGCTTGAAGATCTGAAATATGAGAGAAAAATATGATCTCGAATATGAGAGAGAAACAAATGCTTAGGAGAAGGTTGTACTGGTAGAGCCGAAGCAGTCACAGATTTGGAAGACAGAGCAAATCTGAAGAAAAACATAACAAAAAGGTAGTAGAGAGACTGAATTAAGGGCGTAGAGTAGTGGATGGTACTGTTAAGAGGTAGCCACCGATCTGAAGAAAAACATAGCAAAAAAGCAGTAGACGGATTGAACGAACACTTCAGCTTAGAAGAAGGAAGGATTATCGAACACTTATTCAAAGACTCTTAATGGTTATGGCAGCAAAATTAGAAGAAGAGAGGGCTTAGAAGAACAACGGATTGTCGAGCATTTCTTATTAGGGCAGTAAAATTGGACAGACGAAGAAAGGGCTTAGAAGAAGGGAGGGAGGGATTGACCAAATGTCCATAAAATTGGACCGAATGGGGGTTAGAAGAATTAGGCTTGCCTTTGACAACATGCAATTAAACAAAAGGAGCCCAAAAATAGAAAATGTCAGGATCGCATAGTGTCAGACTCGGATAGCGATCCCACCGATACTAGGGATCCTGGTCCGATCTCACAAGATTCTGAGTTTATACACGATTCAGATCATTTTGTGTATATGAGATCGTAGGATCGAACGATCCAATGATCTGGATCGCGAGTTTAACAATATTGGTTGATTCTAAAGCCTCTCTCTAAGGGAGTTAACAATGGCCTTAACAATGCCAATCATATCCCTAACTTTCTCCTAAAATATCCTGGAGTTCATTTCACCCCAGATTTTGTGAATAAAAGAATTGAAAGTAAGCTTAAGAGTGAGGCTCCTAAAATCGTTTTTCCTAATATTGGTAACTAGTCACTCAAGTATTTGATCACAACATGAGACACTAAAGCTAAGATCATAAGCTTGAGTAGCAACTAACCAAACATAGCTAGAAAATGAACAATTAAAAAACAAAAAATGGTCTCTACACTCAACAAAATTACAACACAGAATACATTCAGAATTAATAAACACTACAAGAAAAATGGCTTATGGCGGTTCAAAAATAGTCACCTCATCCACTGCCGCAAAGGTTTTTGGCGGCGGTTTCTCCAACCGCCGGAGGACTGCCGACAAAAGGGGTCTTTACCGACAGTTTTTACCATCTCAAATGTCCAAAAAATGGAAAATATTCTCTTTCCCGGCGGTTTTAAACCGCCGCTATAAATTAAAATTTGACCTGAATTTTATTTATTTTTTAATCATCCCATAATTTTCAAAAATACATATTTTAAAAAATATTCTATATCACAGATTTCAGAATTCATCAATACATAAATTTCAATAATTCAGAGTCTATCAATTCAAATATTCACAAATTCTTACATTTTAAACATTAACAAATTTTAAAGATTCAGAATCTATCAATTGAAACATTCACAAATTCCAAAGATAAAACAATATAACTTCAATTTTAAGCAAAAATAGTATTCACCATCATCACTGAACTATATGCGATATGTTTTCGATCATAGCGTTGAATTCAACTTTCACTCTCTTCCCTTCAGGTAGATTTCATATATGAGCTAATCGTGTCTGACCTCGAACCTTTCGCCTAGAGGACGAGAATCCACCTACATATAAAATATTATTTTGTATGTTAGACATTATATGAATAAGAATAATGATTTGTATGAAATATAAAATAAAGATATTTGAGTAGAAGAAACTCATTAGAAACTTTATAGATCATACACAATAAATCAAATAACAATCATGATTAAGTTTAGAGGGAATTTTTAACATGCATGTAAGATTCTATTAAGTTTCATTATTTGGATGCTAGTTTGCCTACCAACAAAATAGGTGGAAAGCCAATTTGAAGTTGAATCCTAGAGAAAGAACTCAAAGTAAAAAGACATTTGAATCCATCAACAGTTGGATGTGCACTACAACATATAACAAATTAGGTCATAAGAACAAGTATAGTATTGAACAGGGAACATGTTGATCAATATGGAGTATTGCAATGTGATAAAATGAATTAAGAAAAATCTTATTTTTCTATGCCTCTAAAGTCATTTGAATTGGATGTGAACTTTAGAGATACTTGTCAATATGAATCGAGTTATTTTCTTTCAATTTGAAATGTATGCTCTTTTTCCTCTCTCCAGCCTGAGATCCGTTTGCATTCAGTACCCATTAACCACTTTGAAATTCAAACAAAACTTTATAGACTAAAAGATATAGTCTTTGCATTTGATTATGAATTCATTATACCCCTAAATTCTCAATCTTCAGACAAATTTTGAGTAAATGAAAATCCAACGGAGATCTTTAATAAATCATTGAATTCCAAATTTACAATTAATATACCTTCAGAAGTAAAAGGTTGATCGGCCTCAATCCAATGGTGCATCATACCCTCTGCTGCCCTTGAGAGGATTGTACCATCGACGGCTGTAAGAGCAGGTCGACAATGATGAAGATGAATATGTGGAACAGTTGGATACAACAAATGGTGGTAAACTTATAGAAGAAGAATGAACGAGGCAAGCGCGAACAGCAGCTGGGGGACGAGGTCGTACCGGGGGTGACCGGTAATCAACAACGAAGAGCGATGTGGAAGAGATTAGGTGATCGGTGATCGACGAAGGAGGGTGGAGGAGCTCGAAATCGCTGTAGATTGCCCTTAAGTTTTTTAGAGAGAAGAGAGATGTAATTGCGGGTTGGGAAGGAAATGAGTATTAAAATTGCCGCTAAAAACAAATAAAACCACCGTAAAAATGTTATTCCTTCTATTTTCTTAATTTTCTATTTTTATTTATTATTCCTAGATATAGTGGCGGTTTTGACAAAACTGCCACCTAAAGTACACTATTTAGTGGTGATTTTTAAAAACCATCAGTAAAACTTTTACCACAATTTTTGTGACGGTTACTACAACCGATGCCGTTAAACCGCTACCATAAGCTATTTTCTTGTAGTGAGAGATGCCCCATTTAACCAACCTGTCCTTTGTAGTGAGTCTGTTTCTGCAGGCAAGCCACCCAATGAAGCTGTGCTTTGAGATATTACAAGAAAACCAAACATAAGCACCCTAGATAACCTTAGGAGCATCTTGGTTCAGCAAACAGTAAGTAGAGGAAGTAGAGAATCTGCCATCAGGAGAGAGGTCCCAGATCCACCTATCAGGAGAGGATCTAGGGGGAGGCATACTGGTAGAATCTTCCTTGATAGAGATCAAAGCAGTAGAGTTAGTGATAGACCAGAGCTAGCTACAATCCCTAATAACCATACTCATCCTAGTGTCCACACCCCAACTAGTGTCATGGGTCAGGCTCCTCCCAAATCTACTTAACAACACACCAAACTTGTGCCAAGGATCACCCTAGAGGGTGGTATGCAAGCCATCCCCAATCTTATCATACAACAATCTGTAAAGCATTCCCTAACCTTAATGAGCTTTCTCTAAACCCGTGCAGTCAGTAGACACCCTTATAGTGAAGATGGTCCCATTCTTTATAAGATGCATGTAACACCATTTGCTCCAAAGGGAGCCAGTGGGTTAGTGATGAGATACCATAGGTGCTTGGCAGTGGCAGTTGTATTCCAAGTGACTATGATATACCATCAGGTGGTAGTGTCATCATCTTACCAGACTTAAGGTCCTGTTTAGTCACACTATCATCGTTTGAAAATTTATCTTAACCCAGTTAAAATTTTAGGAAATGAATGATGATTTAACAGTAAATTATAAGAAATTGAGATTTATAGTGATTCAAACTTATGAAGTCATAGGTAGAAAGGTAGACTTGACCAAATGTAACAACTCATCTTATCATCCATACTAATTGGCATTCTCTATTTGATGCATCATGTTAAGAGTGACAACATTTGTACCCACGTGACACCATTAAAAAAATAAAGTTTTAGTAGGATTTTTTTATCATTTATTTTATTTTTACCAAATTGAATTTTCAAGTGTGACACCATTAAATTTCTTAAGTTTTGATCTTCTTTATTTTTTAGATTTGGTCTATTAATTTTCATCTTTAACCCTAACTAAAAGGGTTTTTATTAAACTGGACCCCTAGATGAACTATTTTATAAAAAATGGACTCATACACTAATTTTTGTTTCCTCTCGCCTTTGACCCACATTCCACTCAAAATGCATGTATGAAGTTCCATGTTTAACCCTCGCCTCATTTCTCCTTCTTCTTTTTTCATTTTTTCACTTCTTCTTCGTTTTCTTCTTCATCTTCTTACTTCTTCATGTAACAATAAAATATTTATTTATTTTCTTCTTCATGTTCATGAATTTTTTAGGAATAATTATTTATTTTCTTTTTTTCTAAAATGGGATTTTACACATTTTTACAGATCTGAACCAGAAGATCTGACGATAACCCAGAACTGAAAATATGCTTTTGCCTATTTTTACAGATCTGAACCATATATAGCCATAAACTAGATCTAAAATGGAGTTTACCCATTTTTTGGCAGCAATTACTTCTTCTAGTTCTTTTTTGACTTTTTACTTTTTTCTAGTCATTCGACGTTTTATTTTTAGAGTGTCATTCATGGGGGTACACTAGCGTCATATACCTATCGTGTAGACTACATGATGGGTACACTGACATCGTGTAGTGTACACGATGGGTACACTGGCTTCGTGTAGTCTACACGATGGGTACACTGGTATCGTGTAGCCATCGTGTAGTCTACACGATAGGTACACTGACATCATGTAACCATCGTGTAGACTACACATTGGGTACACTAACATCGTGTAGACTACACGATGGGTAGACTGGTATCGTGTAATCATCTTGTAGTTTACACAATGGGTATACTGGCATCGTGTAGTCTACACGATATATACACTGACATCTTGTAGTCTACACGATGGGTACACTGTCATCGTGTAACCATCGTGTCGTCTATATGATTGGTACACTGGCATAGTGTAGCCATCATGTAGTCTACACGATAGCTACACGATGCTAGTGTACATATCGTGTAGTATATAGTATATCCATCGTATAGTTTACACGATGGCTACACTAGCATCGTGTAGACTACATGATGGCTACACTAGCGCCGTGTAGACTACAGGATGGCTACACTAGCTTCGTGTAGACAACACGATGGCTACACTAGCGTCGAGTAGACTACACGATGGCTACACTAGCATCGTGTAGACTACACGATGGCTACACTAGCGTCGCATAGACATCGTGTATATTACTCGATGGATACATGATGCTATTGTACCCATTGTGTACACTACACGATGGAAACATGATACCAATGTACACTACATGATGGCAACACGATGCCAGTGTACCCATCGTGCACACTACATGATGTTAGTGTATCCATCGTGTAGACTATACGATGTCAGTGTACCCATCGTGTAGACTACACGATGGCTACACGATGCCAGTATCACCATCGTGTAGGCTACACGATGGCTACACGATGCCAGTATCACCATCGTGTAGACTACACGATGGCTACACGATGTCAGTGTACCCATCATGTAGACTACACGATGCCAGTGTACCTATCATGTAGTCTACACGATGGCAACATGATAGGTATATGACGCTAGTGTACCCCCATGAATGACACTCCAAAAGTAAAACGTCGAAGGTTTAAAAACAGGTAATACATTGAAAAAGAACTATAAGAAGGAATTGTTGCCCAAAAATGGGTAAAAATTCATTTTCAGATATGGGTTGTAGCTAGATATGGTTCAGTTATGTTAAAATAGGCAAAAACCCATTTTCAGATCTGGGTCAGATCTGGTTTGTCGTCAGAACTTCTGGTTCAGATATGTAAAAATGGGCAAAATTTCATTTTTTTAGATCTAATTTATGGCTAGATATGGTTCAGATCTTTAAAAATTATAAAACCTAATTTTCAGAAAAAAGAAAATAAATAAATATTCTAAGATAATTCATGAACATGAAGAAGAAAATAAATAAAGATTTTGCTATTGCATAAAGAAGCAAGAAGATGAAGGAGAAGATGAATAAGAAAACGAAGAAGAAAACGAAGAAGTGGAAAAATGAAAAAACAAGGAAGAAGAAATGAGGTGAAGGGTAAGCATGTAACTTTATAAATGAATTTTGAGTGGAAGGTGGACCAGGGGTCAGAGAAAATAAAAATTAGTGTAGGGGTCCAGTTAGCAAAAAACCCAAACTGAAATCCCAAAAATCTTTAATCCCTAATCCCCATTTCATCTCTAAATCAACTCCAGATTCCCAATGACACACACCTCAATTGTGCATAGCAGGTCTCCAATGGCAAGTGATGTCCTCAACGGCAGCCCACCAGTGACGCGATCGATGTTCGAACCAATAGGCGTCTCTCTCTCTCTCTCTTTGAGTTTTTTTTTATCTCTCACTCACTATGTTTCTCTAATTACACTGGAAAGTAAAAGATATATATACTACATAAAATAATGAGTCTAAGAAAGAATAAAAGAAGTAATTAGATTGGGTAATGATTGAATAATGTTGGATAATGATTGTCTAATCATTACACAATCTATACAATGAAGAACCCGTGAGCTAGAAGGTTGAAGAAGAGAATATACCTTGAGTATTGTGCTGCTATATTATTGGTTGAGATTGCTGCCCAATCATGAGAGGAGAAACAATAGCTATAACCTGTTATGAAGGGAGCCAATAGTTGTATGTTTAGTGGCTGGAGAAGCTTTATATTTTAAGGCTCTATTTGGATACTGAGGTGGCAACGATGATGCCAAGTCATCACTGACTAAAGTATATTGGTCAATACCTCCCTCAAGTGATATGGGGATGCAGTCACATGAAGCTTGAAAGTAAGAAAGGTGAACTGAGGTGGCAGTACAAGTTTAGTGAAAATATCAGTAACTGAAGAGGAGGAAAGAACATACATAACCTCTAACTGTTTGGACAAAATCTTTTTTCTTATGAAGTTAATGTCAAGTTCAATGTGCTTGGTCCTGCAATGAAACACAAGATTGCAAGCAAGAGCATTTTCACTCTAGTTATCACATCAGATAATCAGAACTTGACATAGCTGCAACCTTAGTTCAATAAAAAGTGATTGAAGCCATAGAAACTCAGAAGCTGTAAATGGCAAGGCTATGTACTCAGACTCGGTACTAGATGCTCTGTTTTCTAGAGCTGAAAGTAATGAGATTGTTTCCAAGGAACAAGCAAAAACCACTAGTGGATTTCCTATAATCAATTGAGCTTGCCCAGTCTGTATCAGAAAAGCATTGTAGGGAGATAGAGGTAGCTGGTGTAAAATGCAATCCAAGGTGAGTAGTGCCCTTAATGTACCTAAGAACCCTCTTACAAGCCTTCCGATGATCAGTGGTACGTTTGGAAAGACCTTATGAAGCTTTTGTAGAGAGTGGGATTAGAGAAAGGTAATCCAGCAAATTGGAGCTTATAAGAGGGACACATTGGTGTTGGGCTACTGTTGGCAGTAGACATATTAGCCTTGATAAGAAAATCATTGACATATTTGGATTGAGTAAGAAGGATTCAAAAACTATCTTTGAAGGATTCAAAAACAAGGAAATAATGCAGTGGTCCAATATTTTTTAGAGCAAATTCAGAGCTTAGCTGAGAGATAACCTGATTTACCAGTGAATGACAGCTCCCTGTGGCTAGGATGTCATCAACATAGATGAGGACCATGACCATATTCTTCCCTGAAAAGGACATAAATAATTAGGTGTCTGACATTGAGTTGGTGAATGCCCAAGACAACAAGGCTTGTTTGAGCTTGTCAAACCATGCTCATGGGACCTGTTTAAGGCCATAGAATACCTTATGAAGTTTGCACAAGTAATGAGGCTTATCCTTGTCTTCAAAACCTGAGGGTTAAACCATGTATGTTGTCTCCTTAAGGTCCTCATAGAGAAAGGCATTATTTATGTCAAGCTGTAGGATGCCCCAACCCTTGGTAACAGCTAAAGTAAACATAACTCGAATGGTACAGGGTTTTATAGCAGGACTGAAAGTGTCAAATACGCCCACACCTACAGTCTGTTGAAATCCTTTGGCCACTAATTTGGTCGTGCACCTCTGAACTATGCCATATGGGTTGTGTTTGACCTTAAAAACCCACTTATTACTGATTTGTTGATTGGCATCATCATGAGGAATAAGGCTCCATGTGTCATTTTTAAGCAGGGCTTGGTACTCAACCTTCATGGCAGCATGTCAGATGGGATTAGAGAGTGCTTCCTTAACAATAAGAGGCTCGTTGAGTGATGGTGCCTGAGTAGCAACAGTAAATGCTTTAGGTTTAAGTAAGCATGTCTTGGACTTAGTGACCATTGGGTAAACAGAAGATGTAATTCTAGGAACAGTGAGCTCAACAATAGGTAAAGCAGACAAAATAGTGGAACATGGGGGAAGGGAGTGGGTGACTCAATAAAGGGACTTGAGTGCAAAGAGAATGATAAGTATGTGAAGTATTTTAAGAGATAAAGAGAGTACACTGTGAGTTGGAGCTATTATTATCAGGTTGTGTAGAACAAAATCTAGAAGGAGATGCTGTCGTAGAGCTTTGAGATGAACCTGTACCAGGTGATAATGAAGGAATAGGTAGAATTGTAAAAGGAACAGGTGGGGATGTGGAGGTTGGTTGGACAATAGTGAGCATGGGATAGGGAAACTCAGTTTCATTAAACATAACACTTTTATTGATTTACATTCTAGTATATATAGGCTCAAAACATAGGTATCCTTTACGAGAGAGACTATAACCTAGGAACATACATTTTTGTTTGGTATGAAAGTCAAGTTTATGACTATTGTAAGGTCTCAAGAAGGGGAAACAAGTACGACCAAACAACTTAAGAAAAGTATAGTCAGGTTTTTAGGAGAACACTCTTTGAAAAGGTGATTTGTTAGGTAGAATAGGTGTTGGTAGCTAGTTAATTAAAAAGGTAGCAGCGGAGAAAGCTTCCCACCAAAGGTTCAAGGAAGTTTGGCGTAAACTAAGAGTGCAAGACCTATTTCAGTGATGTCCCTATGTTTTCTCTCTACCCTACCATTTTGCTGGTGAGTATGAGGACATGAGTGCCTAAAAACAATACCTAGGTTATTTAGCAAAGGTTGTAAGGACCTATATTCCCCCAATCACTTTGTAAGCATTTAATTTTGGTTTCAAAGGTTCTCTCAATGTATGCATTAAGTTTTAAGGGAAACTCCAAGTGAACCTAGTAAAGTCATTAACAAAGCAATGCAATATTTAAAACCACCAATAGAAGAAAGAGGAGCTGGTCCCCAAAGACCATTATATACAATCCCAAATGCTTTCTTATTAATATTAGGAGATAAAGGAAAGCTTGTTTGATGATCTTTGTCTAGTGTACAACCATCATAAAAAGACACAAACCTAGGAAAGCTATGTAAACTTGTAAACTTCTCTTAATACTTGGACTGAGAGGTGCCCCAACCTTTGATGCCACAGGTTAGCCTTATTGACTCCGTTGACAGAAAGAAAAGCAGTAGGCTGTGAGGGATGATGTGATGAGTTGTGGGGTGTGCGAGAGGAAGGTAGACTGTGTAGTGGGAAATGGTACAACCCATCTCTAAGGACACCTTGAAGCAATACTTCCTTCGAATTCTTGTCCTTCACAAAGCATAAAATGGAGTCAAACTCAATTAGTACATGATTATCAAGGCAAATTTGAGAGACACTAAGTAAAGTTTTGGTTGCAAAAAGCACACACAATAATTGATCAAGTGTCAATGCAATAGAGCATTTTGTGTACTGAGATATGATTTTTCTACATGAGTAATGTCTTAGAGCTTACCATTACCAATCATCAACTTAGATTTTTCCTTGTAGTCATTTTTAATGGACGAATTTGATAGGTTAGGAGTTGCATGGTGAGTGGGTGCACTATCCAAGTACTAAGTTAACCCATCAATAGCTCCTATTGAGGCAGTGTAGGTAGCAGGGTTCCTTGGTGTCATGCCCCTCTAAGGCTAAGAATTGTCTGGTTCTGAGTATTGAGGCTTACAAGATCATGTTAGAAACTTCAATCATACTTGTTATAGCAGGTTGAGGCATAGTAATATGTTTTCCTGCATATCTGGCTCATAGGTCTTTGTCCAGACCTTCCTCTCCCCCTTGCTCTTCCTTTGGCTTGGTTAGAGAAATTTCTTTGGGGGTTTGGAGTTGAGAAGCCCTATTGAGAGGATGGAGGTGGCCCTTTCCTGGTGAAGTTTGCTATGTTAGCAGAGGGAGATAGAGTTTCAAATGAGCCAGCGAGTTATTCAATAAGCATCTCATGGCTTTGCAGCATAAACTGTGCCTCTTGTGGTGACACAGTATCACCCCTTGGTTTTAAGTTCACCATTACCGGGTCATATTCAATGCCTCGACCTCCTAGCACATATAACAACTAGTCATCATCTATGATGGTTTGACCATGGATGACAAACTATCAGCAATAGATTTCATCTTTAGCACATAGTGATTAATGCTGAGAGAGCCTTTTTTCATTATCTAAAGTTGAAAACACAATTGTAGTGCCCTTGCCTTGGACTGGAAAGTGAAAAGCTACTCCTAATGCATCCATACTTCATGAGAGCTTAAATAGTAGACTATACGTCCAAACATGCTCTCTATAATAGAGGACAGTAACCAACTCATTAGATGTTGATTTTTTCTTCTCCAACTGATGAACTTAAGGTTCAAGATAAAAGGTGATTCAATAGTAATGGTATCAGCATTGGCTGCTAGATTTTTGATAAACTCTTTAGGCATCTTGGCAGTGCCAATGAGGTATGCCTCTAAATCATAAGCTCGGGCTATAGATAAAATATGGGAATTCCATAAATCTCATTAGTCCTATAAAGTCTGATAGATATGGTATGCAGGGAGGGAAGAGGGTGGGAAAAAGGATGGCTGGTGTTTGTGCCAGAGGCAAGAGATGTAGCAGATGTAGGTGTTGTTCGCAACATTTGTGGTATTGGCAAGTGCATTGGCATTAGTAGGAGATATGTTTGTAGTAGCATTTTGATTTGTTTCAGCCATCGTAGCTAAAAACATAAAGAAGAAAAAGTTTATAGATGGGAAAAGCCTACTCTGATACCAAGATAAGAAAACAGAGAGAGAAATAAGAAGTGTTTTGTATATTGACAATGTGTACTGCTATAATACTTGATAGTAATATGTATATATATATTCCATTGATAACGAGTCTAAGAAAGAATAAAAGAAGTAATTAGATTAGATAATGATTATCCAATCATTAAACAATCTATACAAGGAAGAACCCGCGAGCTAGGAAGTTGAAGAAGAGAATATTCCTTGAGTATTGTGTTGCGATATTATTGGTTGAGATTGCTACCCAATTAGGAAAGGAAAAATAATTGCTATAATCTGTTATGAAGGGAGCCAATAGCTTTATGCTTAGTGGCTGGAGAAGCTTTGTGTTTTGAGGCTCCATTTAGACAGTGAAGTGGCAAAGATGATGCCAAGTCATCATTGACTAAAGATGATGCCAAGTCATCACTGACTAAAGATGATGCCAAGTTACTATGTTTCTCTTATTCTCTCTCGATCGATTGAGAGACTTAAGAAAATACCTTGGTTTCTCTCACAATCGATTGAGCAATCTATGTTTCTCTCTCACTCTCTCATGATTTCTCTATGTTTCTCAATATCTAAGTTTCTCTCTTAGTCTCTCAATCTCTCAATCTCTTAATCTCCCAATACCTCTCTCTGTATCTCAATCTCTCAGTTTCTCTGTCAGTTTCTGAATGTCTTAGTTTCTCTCTTAGTCTCTCAATCTCTGTCTCTCAGTTTCTCTCTTAGTCTCTCAATCTCTCTATTTCTCTCTCAATCTCCCAATTTCTCTCTCAGTCTGGCCGTCTCCCACACTCAATATTTGGTTGAACTTTATAACTGATAGAATTATTAACAATTGATTGAATTTGTCTTAGGAATCTGATTTGTTGTTATCTGATCTTTGGTTGAATTTGATAATTGATAAATTTATTCTTAGAAATCCGATTTATGATTGAATTATTATTAGGAATCTGATTTGTGCTATTATGATTTGTTTTTCAAAAGAACACAAATTCGACCCTGTTTAGCACTCAAGTTTAGTGGTGGTGAATCTGATTTTATGTTCATTTAGAGCTTTGTGGAGAATGGAATTTTTGGTTTGAAATTTACTAATTTTAAGCTTGTGGATATGTTGATTTGTGGCTGAGGCGGACTAGGAACCTTGAGAAGATATATCTTTGCTGGTTGGTGGCGGGGTGGTGAAATATTGACATTTTCTAAATCTGTGGTAGAAGGTTTGGTTGATTCAAAGCATAGTTTTCATAAGATTTTAAATTCCTGACTATTTAGTTGCTAGTTTGGTAGTAATATGAGTTTTAATCCATTGTAGGATAATTGATTATGCTCAAAATAAACGTGCAGTAATTGTAATATAAATTGAGGTGTCAATCCCACGAAGAAATGTCATATTATAAGAAATAGTGAATTAAAGCAATCAACAATAATTAATGAAGAAGTAGATATGATTTAGATTAAGAACACAATAGTAAAATTGATTAATAACAATAATAAAAATGACAAGGCATCGAGAATCACTTTCAATCTTAATTTCTCTATTCTCACTTTGATTCATAATAATAACTCAATTGCTTGTTTCACATCCCAAACAAATAATCGGAAAATATTTAGTTGAAGACCATACAAATAGAAAGTATATTTGAAAGAATGAAACTCTTTTCTATTTTATACTCTGACATATCTTACGAATTATCTAAAATCGACAATATAACCAACAAAAATATTACAGTATAAATTAATACGTAAAACAAAATCACCAGTAACAACTATAAATTAAATCATTCACATAAACAAAACTTGACTAAAATTATATGAAAGAAGAAAAATATAATCTCTGGATTAAAAAGAGTCTTAACGAATCATAAAGAATTTATGATAGAATATCATGTTTTTGCTAGTCTTTTAGCTACCTCTCATCTAAAAAACTTCCAAAAGAAATCTAAAATATTGGTTCGTCAAGGATAAAACATGAACAAAAATCACAACAAATTCCTGAAATCGCACTGACGACGCGACGGTGGGAAGCCAACATCGTGACGCTGGTCATTCTATCAAAGCCTCCTCGCGCATGTGCCACAACAGTGGGAAGCCAGCATCATCGCGACGCTGGCCATTCTGCATCTTTTTGCTTTCTTTCCCACAGCCGTGACGTTGAGATCCCAACGTCATGATGTTGAAGGTTCTATCCAAGTTCGTCCTTTACCACTTTTTGCCTTCTAAATCTTCTAAAATCATCCCAAGTGCACTTGAATTCCTTACCTACAAAATCAAAGCAAAGACAAGCGTAAAATTCTAGTCATAAATGTCTCAAGAATTAACAAAATTTAAGTTAAGGATGTTCAAAATATGATTGTGAAACAGACTCATCAAAATGATATTTATCAAATAATGATAATAAAAATATCACGATAAACCTAATTTATTGACAAATATCCCAGATAAATAAATATTTAATCACACTTTCAGGCACTTATCACAGCCCTCAACCAGCTTATTGCTAGTCCCTAGCAATTCAAGCGTGAAAAAGACACATATCATGAGGATAAATTTGAAAATGATCCAAACAAAACATTAAGGTTATAATGAAATAATCAGTAAGAGATCACAATTGCTATCAAAATCATTTCGATTTTAACTCCTAGAATTAGTGTGTCAGAGTGTGCTCTAAGCCGTAACTATCTCTTATCACAAGCCTCAATAAAAATAACCTTGAAAAATTCTCCATATAAAGCTTAAACTTCATATTCTCACGGGTATAGAAATCATTTTAGGTTAAGGAATTTCTCTCATGAAGTTTGAAACATATATACACTCAATGGAAAGGCATTATAGGACAAACAAGTAAAAAACATTGATCAAAAGATAGGTACTAGCTATTTAAAACCTCAACCAATCTTACCACAAGCCTGCTTACGGATTGTACTAGTCAACTTAAATTAACAACATAATAATGAAAATTACTAATTAAGAAATAATAACATTGTCTTCTAAAGATAGTAGAAGACTTTCTAATAATAAAAATACTTTTTTCTTTTTTTCTTTTTTCTTTTATTTTTTTGCACTATATAGCAACATTGGAATATGTTAAAAATAAAAATTACATAAAAAAATTTAAATTGACCAATATCATCCTTTAACATTTCAACTAACATATTGTAATGATAGTCATAAACGGCCTATATCCAACTCAAAAGATCAATATAAGTTCACAAGCTGTTGTCTCATCTCTCTCTCTTATGAAAATAAATATGCTTAAATATGAAGGCTTTTCTTGACTATATGCATTGTCATCTGTCTTACCACTAGGTTTAGTATCGTGCTCAAAAGGATTTCAAAAGTTATTCTCAAATGATTAAAATAGAAAAATTTACTCAAATCAATCATTTTGAAATATCCATATATGCAGAGCAACGATTTCAGAACAAATTTAAATATTACATGTGGACATAGCTTATTCAAACAAGAAAGCTTTTGAAAGCAGTAAGTGCATGAATATGCTACCACCCCAACCAAAATCAGACGGTGTTCTCAATGTCTCAAAAACTAACTAAAAGAAAGAAATTATAAATCAGAAAATGAAACTAACCTAAAAGGAAGGATAAAACTTGATTTAAGATTGATAAGCCAAGCCACCAAAGTAACCTTCATTGGTTGGTCAATTCTTTCCACATAATTCTTAAACGCGAATTGATGCTTTAAATCAGAGAATAAATTTTTTAGCTGAATATAAACATTTCTCTCCTCCCCACATGCATAGAAGTAGATAAACGAAATTAATTCTAACTCCCACATGATAAAAAAAGTAAAAGGTCTCACGAATAAAATGATCCTATTTGACCGCCATACATTGCTAACATTAGGAAATGGAAAAATCAGGAATCCCGAGTAACTGACCAAGCCACTAAAGTTACTAAAGGGTGATAAAACCCGTCAGTAAAATGGGCCCTATAGAAAGTCCATCTATTCCCAATCTTCAGTAAAAATCCAAAAAATGGATCCATTTAAAATCTTCTGTCAGTTGGATTAATGGATCGTCTAATTCGAAATGATAACATAATACATAGTTTATTAGAAGGAGTTCTATTACACATATACGAAAAAGTCTTCCATTAGCGAGATCCTTAATCTTTCAGCACCATTGGGATAAACTTATGTTACTAAAGGACCAGACCATCTTGATCTTAATTTACCTGGATGGAGATGCAATCGAGAGTAATAAAGATGCACTCATTGGTTTGCCTCAAAATCTGCCGGTCATGAGCTGCTTTCATTTCCAGTTTATAAATCCTGCAATTATCATAAGCATCATTCCTCAACTCTTCAACCTTGGACAATTGTAATTTTCGCTGAACACCTACAAGACTTAAAATCACAGTTAAGGGCATTAACAACCCAATATGCTTTATGCTCAAGTTCAACAGGTAAATGATAAGCTTTTCCAAAAATAAGTTGATAAGGAGACATCCGAATGATGGTTTTATATGCAATGCGATATGCCCAAAATGCGTCAGAAAGGTGTAAAGACCAATCCTTCCGATTGGGATTAACTGTCTTTTAGAATTTGCTCTATCTCCCTATTGGCCAATTCAGCTTGTCCATTGGTTTGAGGATGGTAAGCAGTAGAAATTTTATAAATGACCCCATACATGAACAAGGATTGGTCTTTACACCTTTCCGACGCACTAATAATAACATGTGGCGTTCCATACCAAGATAATATATTTTCTTTCAAGAACTTAACCAAAACAGAATTATCATTGGGACGAGAAGCACGACTTCTACCCACTTTGATGCATAATCAACAACAAGAAGTAAATATAGATAACCAAAAGAAGATAGAAATGGTCCCATAAAATCAATCTCCCAACAAATCAAATATTTGTATTACCAGGATCGGGTTGAGAGTCATCATGTGGCGACGAAACAATGCACCTAGCATCTCTCACAAGAATGACAGAAGTTATTAATGTCTTTAAACAAGGTTGGCCAATAAAGACCAAAATGTAAATTTTTTACAGATGTCTTCTTAATAGAAAAATGACCACCACAAGCTGAACTATGACAAAAGTCTAAGACACTATCAACTTCACTCTCTAGAACGCATCGTCTCATAATATGATCAGAACAATATTTGAACAGATAAAGATCATCCCAATAGAAATTTCTTACCACAACCAGAAACTTACCCTTATCTTGTGCACTCCAAGTGGATGAAACTTCATTAGACACTAAATAATTGATAATATGCGCATACCATGAAACTTGTGTAACAGCGAACGTATGTTCATCAGGATCATCATCACGGATTAGTGGATATCATCATTAAAATCATTGAACTCTAGGTGAGACAAGTGATCTACTACTACATTTTTAAATCCTTCTTATCCTTAATTTTAAAATCAAATTCCTACAAAAGAAAAATCCAACGAATCAGCCCGGCCTTAGAATCCTTCTTTGAAAGAAGGTATTTCAAAGATATATGGTCAGTAAAAATAGTAATGGGAGGGTCAATCAAATAAGCATAAAATTTATCAGCGAATACTACAACCAACAATTCATTTTTAGTAGTAGAATAATTCATCTATGCATTATTTAAAGTTTTGCTAGTATAGTAAATGACAAAAGGCTTCCCTTCTCTTCTTTGTCCTAAGACAGCTCCAACAACAAAGTTGCTTGCATCACATATATCCCAAAAGATAAACTCCAATCAGGTGCTGCATTATATGAGTAGTAGTGAGTTTATAAGTAAGTAGTGTGAAAGCATTCTCACACTCTTGAGTCCATTTAAGCTCAATATCTTTTACAAGGAGATTACACAATGGTTTGGCTATAGTGGAAAATTTTTGTCTAAACCTCCTATAAAGTCCAGTATTTTCAAGAAAGGACCTCACATCCTTAACAGATCTAGGGGTGGGTAATTTAGAAATTAATTCAATTTTTTATTAATCAACCTCCATCCCCTTTTCAGAAATAATATTCCCTAAAATAATCCCAGAAAATATCATAAAATGACATTTTTCTCAATTCATCACCAGTCACTTTTCTTCACACCTGGTCAAAACAACTTTTAAATTCAACAGAAATATATCAAAAGAATCAGAAGAAAAAAAATCAAATCATCCATAAAAACTTCCATACATTTTTCAACCATGTGTAAATGCATGTATCATGTGTTGCCCTTTTGGATTGGACTGAGGAATGTTGGAAATTTTCCATGTTCCTGCACAGTTAAAGAACTAGTTAGTTTAGAAATTTGATTTTTCATTTCCTTGTTCTCCTCCACTACCTGTGAGATCACTGTCTCAAAATTTTTATTAATTTTATTTTGTGCCTCCATAAATGCCTGTAATTGTCCTCTAAGGATCTCTTAATTGGTGTTGACTATATTGAGGAGTAGGATAAGACATGGGAGGTTGTGCTTCAAACTTCCATGAATTGTTGGACTTTCAAGGTTTGTTGGAATCCGACTTCCAACTAAAGTTTGGATGATTATTCCAGACAAAATTGTAAGTCTCAGAATAAGACGAGTATGGTTTCCTATATGTTTCAAAGGCATTACATTGCTCCTCATATACCCCTCACATCTCACTCAAAGTAGGACATTCTTGAGCTTAGTGATTTACTCCTTGACAAACAAAACAAACATCATGTGATTCAACTCAAGCAACTACTTGGGTACCTCTAGTGTCTTTGGTTTTAAGAGCCTCTAATACCCTTACTAAGACTGCTACATGAGCCTTAAGATTATCTTCTTCCTTAGATGATAAACTATGGTTGTTCTGCTTATGCTATCAGTAGCACTTGGGCCAATCCATGTACGTGCTTTCTCGACTAACTCATTGAGATAATCTATAGCTTCTTCTGGATCCTTGTGAAGAAAATCCCCATTACACATCATCTCAATAAATTGGTGCTTTCTGATTGTGAGTCCCTCATAAAAATAGCTTACCAAGCGCCAACTTTCATACCTATGATGAGGACACAAGATTAACAACTCTTTGAATCTTTTCCAAGCTTGGTATAATGTTTCACAATCCTTCTAAGAGAATGTTGAAATTTGTCTATTTATGTTGTTGGTCCTATGATGTGGGAAGTACTTCTTAAAAAATACTTGTGTCATCTCCCCTCAATTTCCTATTGATCTTGGTCTCAAAGAATACAACCAACATTTCGTCTTATCTTTTAAGGAGAAGAGGAAAATTTTCAACTTTATAGAATCTGCACTTTCAGGTCGGCTATAAAAAGTAGCTATTACCTCTTCAAATTCCCTAACATGTACGTAGGGGTTTTCATTCTCTAAACCATGGAAAGTCTTAATCATTTCCGGTTTGAACTCTTGATGTGGAGTATTGGTGAGAAACATTATGCATAATGGGTAGCCGTATGATTATGATGTAAATAGTCTCTAAAATTTCTTACAACATTTTCCTCTACTCCAGCATTTTGCTCCAATGCTTTATCTGGATCCATGTTGTTATCTAAAAATAAGTCAGACAATAAAATAGTAGTCGGCGATTCAAATGAACAATTAGAAGTAGATGACTTAGATGTTTTTGCAAATCTTCTCAATTTATCTCTATATATTTTCTTATTTGTAGGCATTCATCATGACAACTTTTTTATTGTATTTTATTTTTATTAAAATAATAAATAAAATAATATGTAGAAATAAATAAAGAAAAGAAATCTGCAACTAACCTAAACTAAAAAGAATAAAATAATAAAAGTAAAATAGATAACTACCAATAAATGTGGCACGAATCTCTCTTTTTTAGTTTGTCTTTTACTAAATTAAAGACCCGATAATTGAAATATTTTAAAAAAATTATAACTAAACCTAAACCCATGGAAGCAACTCATAAGCGGCAGAAAATTTCTGGAACTTTTTTTAAATTAAAAACAAATTCTATCGTAAAGAATAAAGTTACCACCTTTGATCAACTCGCTAAATATTCTTGTGTTGATGACACTTCCCCAATAACGGCGTCGAATTTTGATTACGCACAAAATATACCTGCAGTAATTATAATGTAGATTGAGGTAACGATCTGTGAAGAAGCATCGTACAATAAGAAATAGCGAATTACAGCAATCGACAATAATTAATGAAGAAAATATGATTTAAATTAACAATGCAATAGTAAAATTAATTAATAACAATAATAAAAATAGTAAGGCATCACAAATCACTTTCAATCTTAATTTCTCTATTTCTCATTTTGATTCATAATAATAACTCAGTTGCTTGCTTAACATCCCAAACAAATATTCGAAAAATATTTAGTTGTGAAGACCATAAAAATATAAAGTATATTTGATAGGGTGAAGCTTTTTTTTGTTAAATTATACTTTGACATATCTTACAAATTACCAAAACTGGACAATACAATGAACGACAATATTGTAGTAAAAGATCAATATGTAAAATAAAATCATCAGTAACAATTATAAATTAAATCATTCACATAAACAAAGCTTGACTAAATTTATATGAAAGAACAAAGATATAGTATCTGGATTAAAAAGAGTCTAACGAATAATAAAGAGTATAACCCTAAACAAATCTAAAATTTATATGAACATGAATTGATCAATATTTTGAGATAGAGAAAACTAGAATCGAAAGATCTTCCCTAGCCTTGCTTGATGACTTAGCCTGATATGTGATTCATTTTCATCAATTTGGTTTCTTAATAGAAGAATATCATGTTTTTGCTAGTCTTTTTGCTGCCTCTCATCCAAAAAATCTAAAAGAACCCTAAAATATTCTATTTATACACTAGGGGTCGTCAATGATACAACAGGAATAAAAATCACAACAAATTCCTGAAATCGCACTGACGTCACGACGGTGGAAAGCCAGCATCCTGTCCAAGTCTCCTCGTGCCAGCATCATGACGATGGGAAGCCAGTGTCGCTACGCGGCCATTTTGCCTCTTTGTGCTTTCTTTGCCACAATCGTGACGTTGAGATCCCAGCGTCATGACGTTGAAGGTCTGTACAAATCCGTCCCTTTAACACTTTTTATCCCATTATTTTCCTTTCAAATAATCTAAAATCACCCAAGTGCACTTGAATTCCATGCGTACAAAATCAAAGCAAAGACAAGCATAAAATCTAGTAATAAATCTCTCAAAGACCCAACAAAATTCAAGTTAAGAGTGTTCAAATATGATTGTGAAACACACTCATCAAAATGATATTTGTCAAATAATGATAATAAAAATATCACGATAAACCTAATTTATTGACAAATATCTCAAATAAATCAATATTTAATTCATACTTTTAGGCACATATCAATATTGGATGGCGGCCCTTAATTTTCTAGCACATTTTGCAATTAATTTGGTGGCTTGAATGTTGTTTTGAAAAGTTTTTTTCATTAGCTAGTGGGTTCTCCTCAGATTGATGCCATGAAATTTAGAAGTTTCTCACGTCTTGATATTCGCTATATATGATTGATGGAAAGTATGATGAATTATGTTTCAAATATTGAAGAACGTGCTATCAATGTGGATTAGCGACGAGTTTTGAAATATTTGAGTAATTATTTTAGTTCTTAAATTTAGAGAATTATCGATTTTGATTTATACAATTTCTTTCTCGTTCTATCTTTCTTTGAGTGTCTCAGTCTCTCTACTTTGATCTGAAAATTTACCGTAAAACAACTTAAAATACACATTGAAAGCTATAACGTACAAAATATTTGTACAAAATATACTATTAAAAATATAATATGCCGTAAAAATAAAATGACTCCATTGAATAAAATTTATGACTTCTCCCCTGCATCACGATTAAGATAATGATTGATTTATTAAATAATCATGAGTTTTTTCCCACTTACCCCTTTAATAACCGGTCTCTTATACGATACCATGAATCCTACAATCTGGATCCATTTAATGCAATCATAAAAAACTTTTAATTTGAAATTTACCGGCTTTTTGGATCATTATATTGTTCTATGAACAAAAAACAAATTTTTTGTAAACATTTTAGTTTACGGCCAATATAAAAGATTTTGAATCCCCCAGTGGGGCAACTTCAGGCCTGGGCCAGATTCAGCCCATCCTCTCCCGTTGAGAGAGTTTTGCAACTTCAGATGATGCAAACTTTATAGAATATTAAAAGATTTTGTATTCTCCTGTGTGAGTTTGTTTATTTGTATTTATGACTAGAAATACATTTACACTTGAAATAATATTTTAATTTATAACTATTTTATACATATTTTTCTGATAAATTATACATGCATATATTTTAAGTATATTCATGTGCATGTAAAAATATTTTAAAAAATACTAGAGCACGTGTTTTTTTATAGAAGTGCTTCCACATACCAAATATGTTTCAAACAATATTTATTAAATACATGTGATTGGAAGTTGCATCTTTTAATCTATACTACATCTAAATGGGGTTAAGAGATGAGAAATATTGTTGGACGAAAAATGACCCTACTACTTCATAGAATTTCTTAATTGTCCTTCATAAATTTTTAGATTAATATTAATAATTTTACATTAATAGTTAATGAAACTTTTAATTTTTTAACAAATTATCCAAACCTTTTTTTTTATAAATACTTTAAAATTTTCGTTAACACACCATAATGCATGTAATTAAAGTGAGACTCACGAAAAAACGTAAAAGTGAATCAAATATGATTTTATTAATAAAAGCATACAATTAAAAAGAATAGAGTTTGAAATAACTATATATACTTACACGAAATCTATATTATGAATTTTACAAATATATAATGTTCTGCATAATTTCTTTTTACATCTTTTAACTATTGTAAGATTAGTCATTTTTTCTTTGGGGGCATTAAGTTAATAGAATGTTTATTGTGTTAGTTTATCGCATGCAACACAGTGTTAGAAACTAGTTGTCATAAAAGATGAGTTACAAAAATTTAAAGAAAAACTCTCTCATATTCTTTAATTAATTCAATGTCATAAAAGATGAGTTATAAAATAGTAAAAGATGAAATATAAATAATGAATAAATTACATATTATAATAAAATGAAATATAATTGTCAAATTTAATTTTAAATCTGGGAATTTGTGATAATTTTCAATCAAGATTTATCAATTTATTTATATTCCAGAATTCTGAATTGCTAATTTAATTTTGGATATTAATTATTTAATTTCCAAATTAAGGAATTTAATTTCCAATTTTAAATCCAGAAATTTGAAACACATCAAAACTATTAAATCTAATTCATGATAGCAAATATGTTAAAACTATCATAAATTATAATAATTATAATAATAAAATTAGATCAAAACATTATATTGAAACACTGCCAAATTCAAATCCAAATTAATTGGAGCAACATTCAATTGGAGATTTGGAGATTCAATAGGAGATTCTAAACGAAACTTTTTACTTTTGAATGAGAGAGTTAAAAATGTAATTTATTTTTGCCAATGATTCAAAAATATGTGCAAAGCTCAAGAACATAGAATATTTTTTTCGGAAAACTGATGACGAGCTAATGATTAATACAGAAACTGTGAATAAGGAAATAGTGAATGGTAACTATTGAAAATGTAATTTACTTTCACAACCTTTGTGTATTGCATGTGGAAGAGAGAAATACTAGAATTCTCGAGGGGCAAATCAATGACAAGTTAGTAATTTCTAAACTTATTGACAAAACTGTTAGACTGAATCTCCTACTCAACAAAGGGGTTCTCCGAAGATCAGTTGAGCAAGTATTTTGGTGAAGTTTAGAGTCTGGACCCCAAAATTTTCTTAGAAATATTGTTGTTGTGCTTTATATTATGTAGTTAGCTTGTCTACTATGTTAACATGCTTGTATTTTATGATAGTTTATCTCCTTAATTCTGTGCTCCCCCCTCTCACTTCACAAGTTGAGCTAACTTGTTGCCTACTTATAAAGACCCTTAGTTCTCTTTCAGTTTATGTTCCTTTGAGCTCTCTAGTTGGATAACTCATTTGATGGTTTGATGGATAACTTCTGGATCTTATAGGGACTGCTTTTAGTGGTGGGAGTACCTATTTTCAGGGAAGCTCTGTCAAAATTGGTATTTGATGGTTAACTTTTTATCGACCTTTAAATTTGAGCTTTTATTATAAAAGACAAGTGTTGAACTCTTTGGTGTTTATTTGTTTGCCTCTACTATAAAAGTTTAGGTTTGTATCTTGTACTTATTCTTTGGCACTGATTTGTTCAAATTTAGTTTAGATGGCATTTGTAAATACATTTTGATCTTGCAATATACCCATTATACGTGTGTAAGTATCTTTGGTTAATACAATTATTTTTATCCAAAAAACTATTGAAATTCAAACCCAAAACAAGCATTATCCAACTATTGGAGAGCCTGAGAATCTTCAAATTTATACAATTATAACAATTAATATATTGAAACGTAATTATAAAAATTATTAATAAAAAACATTAGGTACAAATTATTTTAGTATCCTCTTTATCTTCATTTTTATAATAATAAATTAAATATAAAATATTCTTTTCTAAGAAAAGATTGTTTAAATATTGATCCCAACAACTCATTTTTCTCCACTATTGTCCTTATTGCGTTTTGTTTTGTGTTATGCCGTTTCTATAATTTGAAATACCTTTGCATGAAAATGATGAACGATCATACCAATTTCAAAATTAGAGGTCTTCCATTAAAAATGGATCATTAAAACTCTCATGTCCTCATGTAACGTACTTATTCTATATCTAGTGAATTCAAAAGGGTCAACAATTGCAATAGAAATTACACATAAATTTTATAAAAAGTCTAAGATAAACATTAAACGATCAGCATTAATCACGCAAATATGTATTGAGGCCGACTACTATAAAGTATAACCCAAAAATGCAAGTAATAGACCCATAAATATCTGTGTTGATCGATAGGGCAATGCTGCAACTGGCAGGGCCAGTTGCATATGAGTTTGGTTCCACCAAAAGTAACTTGAAACAGATGCACCTCAAAAATAGAAAAAAAAATCAATTAAATACAAATAGAAACTCCGTTTTCTTCTGAGACAGAAATTGCGAAGGTGGTGCCATCTGTGTATGTTTTGATGTCAGAAATCTACCGAACGTGAACTTCAAACAATTAATTTATCGAGATGAGGTATATAATTAAGATTACAGAGATAGAAAACGGGATGTTTAGGATTATTGGTAACCTGTTAAACAAAACCATGGCAATTGCATGGTAATATTCGTCGTCTTCCTCTTCGCAATGATCACCGTATGACCAGACCACCATCTAAGAGAACTCCCCTGCACGACGTCGACGTCCATCAGAACCAATGCCTGTGAATGCCGTAGTTGTTGATAGTTGGTGGGATGATCATTACGGAGTGACGCGGAACTCAACAAATTGAGGCCGAGTTAATTCGGCACGAAACGCAGCGGGAAATGGAATCCCCTTGACGATCCAAGCCAAATGCTCAAGGTGAATTGTTGTGAGTTGTTGGCTCAAATGGTGCAGTTGGTTAAAACTCACACTAATATGTCAGAGGTCATGGTTCGAGTTATATTCTCTATTCTCTTTAAAATTTGTAATGTAATTTTGATAAAAAAAATTATTCTGCAGAACCCGACATCCTGTATCAGTGTAGGGCCCATAAATTTTTTTTTTTTTAGTTTTTAGGCAAATAAACCATGTGAAAAATTAAGTTATAATCTATAACATATATAAAAATCTTAAAATTGAATAAATATTTTTAGATCATTTTATCCATATGGTTTTCTTACTAATGCTTAATTGTCCTTAATGACATTGTAGTGTGAGTTTAATTTGGCTATTTATCTATATATTTTACACATCTACCTAATTCTATTTTTTCTTTTTAAAATCTACCATACTAAATTTATTAATTAAAATATACAAAGAGATGAAACATTTATTTTGACAAATCAATCTAACTATTATTCTTCTATTTAAAAAAAGATAAAAAGAGTACACTTGGCATAGTAACATACGAAAATACAATGGACATGAATGTTTGTTTTGTATTTGTCAGAAGATATTCATTATACTTATACACGTCCATGCATTTCTATTGATTCATTATGTCAATGTATAAATATACGTATCTATATAACTGATAAAGATAATGTAGATTTAAAAGCTGATTTAACCTATAAGAATTTAAGTCACACTACCAACACATTAAGACATGTTTTTTTTTGTAAGATTATGGATAACACTACGAAACGTGATAAATATAATGGTTGAATCTTATATGGGCGGTCACGTACAGTTGCACGATCGTGATCGTTCAACTTGTTAACTTAACGTCAGTTTTTCAACAACAGGAAACAACCGTTATTCTTTTTCTTAAGATAATAGCTAAGAACCGATATCTTATCCGGAACAATAACGGTTTATCCGATTACAATCATGTTCAATGAATTTATTCTTATACAATGAATCACTATAATTCATAAATAAAAATTAGATTTTTTTGAGTGAAATTTTAACATATTCAATTAATATAAATAACCAGAACATATCATCGTCAACGTTTCTGTTATTTATAATTTAATTGAAAACTTATCACAAGATAGCACATAATTAAACTACACTAACTTCTTATAAAACAAAAAATTTTGCCTTTGTTCTATACACCCTTACATTCTTTTATAATTTTGACTTTGATTAAGATAAAACTCAATGATAGTTGGTGCTTGAATAGTCAGTTAAATCATGATTTCTGATGATTGAGTGGAAAAACGTCAGGTAGTAACTTTTTGATAAAAGTTCAAATAACACTGAAATGTAACGTTGTGTAATCATCACTTTTAATTAGATTTTATATTGTTTCGTTTACAAATTTACATATATATGATTTATTAGAGTATAAAAATTCATCAAACAATCATTGTAGAAGTCTTGATTTATTGATTGTCATGTATTAATTGTATTTATCACTTAAATGTATTTGATATAATATTATACATGCTAATAATTTTAATCTCAAACGTGTTCTTAAAATATTATTCCACACGTGCAACGCACGTGATTACGACTAGTGAATTAAAATGCTTCTAGATGAAGCACTTCAAAACTACTAGCCAAGCAGATAAATGACTCTACATCTTTTTTATCTCACCCGCAGTTTTATAAGTATTTCTCATTGTTATTATGAAGATTGACTCCTTTGTTATTCCCTACAAAAGTATCTTTGTTATTCCCCATAAAAGTATCCAGCCTAATTTACTAATTCATAGGAAGGTACTGAACTTTTGTATTTAAAACTTTTTTTAGGAGGAATGAACTAATGGTTGATAGAGTAATCTTTATCATAATTTCTAGTATGTTTACTTCGTCCAACATAAAATTTGTGGTTGGTAGTAAAACACCTATTCTCCTGTTAAGTCTTAATTCGATCTAAAGGAAGTAAACAATATCTGGTGATGCAAATCATCCAAATTAAGCCAAATTTCACTAAGCCATGCTTGGCCTCAAAAAGCTGTGATCAGCATGAACCTACTACTTTTTCAAGGTTTGTGACCCATTTTCCAGTTTGCCATACAATCAATAACCGATGCTAGTTTACTATTCCAATATAAAACAACAAAGAGGCCAGAAAAAAGAAGATATTTGAACCAATAAAAATGAAAAAAAAAACGAGTGTGATTAGTCATATTACAATCTGTTTTGGAATCCTCAAGAAGTTGTTGCTACTTCAGTTTTCTTCTCTTCCTTCAGTTTCTTCCACTTTTCCAAGCTGTCAATTATTTCCCCAGTTTTAATCAGGTAACGTACTCGTTTTCCATCTTCAAGGATTTTGTGACCCACCCGGCTCGCTACATTCTTTTCCTTCGAGTAAAGCATTACATTCGAGCTATGGACGGGTGCTTCAATCTGGAATACGAATTTAGAATGATAAACAGTCAGATAACAAGAAATGCAGCAGCATAATTCAGAAGTTGCTAACTGAAGTTTAAGATTATGTGTTCTAATCAAGTGAGCAAACCTTAATGATCTGTCCTTTTTCATCCTCTTCTCTGCTCTTCACATGCTTTGTCTTCAGGTTTATTTCCTTTACTATAACAGAGCTATTATGTTTAAAGATTTTAGTAATTTCTCCAATTTTACCCTTGTCACGTCCGGCTATCACTTTCACTGTATCTCCGACCTTAACATGCATTTTTTGTAGCACTGGAAGGCTGTTTGGCTTACATTCTTTCCGCTCCCATCGTTTAAGCTGACAAAAGGATGGAGTACTTTTAAACTATGATGTCAGAACTCTAAATCACTACTTGATTCCTGGCCATACTAGAAATATCAACAATAATAACAAAGGGAAATTTAATAGACAAAACATATAAAAAGCTTTTGTTTTGTTGACAAGAACTCCTCCAGGAACCACAAGCCTAAACATCATAGGTGCAGGAGTTAGGGAAAAAATTCTAAAAACTTTCATAGAAAATGAAACCGGGTTTCTTCTCTTGGTTCAATGTAACAGAAACTAGGCATCATTTACGCATCACCTATTTGGGTTAAAAAGTGAACATCCTTTAGAAAAGGAACCTCTTATGCAGGTTGGCTGATGAATAAGGACTGAAACCACAAACCTTCATTACAATGAGACATGGGTTCTCCATTGACATAGCCTGCATGTAAACCCAGTACGAAATGATTATCACTTATCATATCCATGAGCCATAATACAATACCAGTTGAAGAAAAATAAAATTCAGTACTCATATCCCCCACGTATCGAAGTGGGAAACCTCTTCCATCAAGGCTTCACGTAACTCCATTTATAAGCAAGGAGTTCATTGATTAATATCCAAAGGAACCACTATGAAAAAGAACAGTACATTGCATAAGATAAAGTGCCTTAGCGTGATTCTAAAAAACCCTGTATAACATCTTGCACAATGGAATCTAAATTAATTTCCAACCAAATCTTTTAGATTTGAACAATAGAGACAATGAATAACTTCCAACAGCATAGGGTCACACCATGAGGATACTGATATACATGTAAAACACCAATTTGAACCCAAAAGCTCAACACATTAGGTCTCAAGGAAAATAGTTAATGCAAGAAACTTGATTGTGCTGGTTACTTTTCAATGCGAGAGTCACCTACAACGTGAATCAAACGGATAAAGCTAACAAAAAAGAAAAATAATAATACACATTGCACAACATTTAGATTTGAACGTGTCTTCCCCATCTTTTCTGGGAGAACTGAACCATTTGGATATGATTGAGAAAGAAAGTTATAATACCATATCCAAACACAAATGGAAAATATAAAATTTGTATAAGACCTATAAAAAATACATGAGATGTGATAAATTCGTTACTGCTTATAGTTCATGCTATGTTCATCCAACGAAGAACAGCCAGTCGGAATGCTGCAATTCCCATTAAACTACCAATAAAATGTGGGGAAAATTTAAATTGGACCTCAAATTCGAGGATAGAATGACTGAAACGCAACAAAACCAAGAAGTCGAAGACAAATTGCTTAAAAGCTCGTGAGGAAATAAAACATACCGGGACAGAGGAGAGAGTAGGAGCCGAAAGACGTTGACCGAGGAAGGAGTTAGAAGAGAGGGAAAGAGAGGTAAAGGAGCTCTGAAGCGCAGCCATGGCTGCCATTTTGGTTGCTACTTCGACTCTTGCAACGACCGCGGAGAGCTTCTGCTTTCGGTTGTTGATGACACTAATGGATAATACAGAGTGAAGCATAGTTAACTGTTGTTTGCATAAGATTGGATATGAAACGACGACGTCCACTGGACTCTCCATCATGCATTGGTCTCGGCCTTGGGCCGTAAATTGGGGCTTTGCTTTTGATCCAACTCAATGCGCCAATTTAGATGGATATTTAGTAGGATGGATTCTGGGAGAATACATGAATGATCTTAAATAAAATCGGAGTAAAAACAACACACTAATTTAATATTATGTAAAAATGATAAACTTCTCTTAAATAATTTATTTTAAAACACATTATACTAAAAATTCTTCTTTTCATTTTTTATGCTGCTTACTCTCTCTCTCACACACACATCTCATATCGACGATCTCACACCGAGAGCAGCGCCGACAAGAACAACCATCGAGAGCAACGCCAATGACAATCATCGAGACCACGATAGTAAGCGTCTTCGTCTACAACTATCGAGAGCTTCATCGTCTAAAACAACTGCGACATCGACCTCGAGTGTCGTCGATTATAATCATTAAGCTAGTGATCGTGAGCGTCGTGTGCAACCATGAAGATCAGACACTGCGAGCCTCATTGTAAGCCTTCAATGAAAGTCATTGATATCTGAATGAGAGAGAGGAAAAAGGAGATCTCCATCTCTGTTTTTTTTATGAAAAAAAAAATGAAATGAGAAATCCTCATGCCTCTTGCTTGTTTAATCATATCTATCTATCAATAGGTAAAACATATTCTTATTTATCGTTTATAATTTATTTACCTATATTCTAATGTATCATATTTTTCATTATTCCCTTATCTTTGTTAAACGTTGTCTAAAAGATGGACATCATTTTCAGTTTTACAGTCAATGAGCATAAAAAATCAAGTTAGACTGAGCCCAGAGTAAATAATTTGTTAACAATAAGTAAATAATATATTTACTTATTTTAGATTGCAAAAATAACATGTAAACTAAAGAAAGAACGTAAAGAAATTTTCAATGATTTTTGCAGATTTATTGTAGATTTGATAAATATTTTTAAAGTAAATTTAGCAAGTTTGAGTAGAATTTGTGGAAATATGATAAACATAAGAAAGAACAAAATAAAAGCAATAGAAAGCTATTCTCTTTGGTTAAAAAATAACTTAAAAGATAAAAAAATAGCAAGTTCATAATTAATTTAAAACTTCTTAAACTTAAAAATGATTTTACATATATACATATGAAATGTTATTTTTACATATATATTAATAAAATTGTCATACAATTTCTGATGGATTTATTAGGTGGAAACTACCTTTTTTTACAATCCATTTTTTTATATGTTTTGGCAATTATCTAAAAAAATGTTTAAAAAATAATCGAATTTGAAATGTTTAATATTTTGTAAAAAAAAAGTTAGTACAATTTCGATGACCTGAAAAAAGGTGAAAATATTTAACTAAAGAAAAATACATCTATACAAGGGATATATTCAAGATATACAAAACAAGTCAATATGGTATAGTCCAAAACAAAATCAAAGTCTAGCCAAAAGCTTTGAGGCAGAAATCTACTCATTCCCTTAGAGATTATGCTATATGCCATCAAAGACAAGACTCATTTAACCCCCATATTGTCTGCAGTATCAGCATCTCTATGGAACCTTTTTACAAACGAAAGCACCACCCAAATGATCCTAATTAGACCATCTTTGATAATATCAGTATCTCTAATTTTCCTTTGAAAACCCCTAGTATTTCTCTCTATCTAAAATAGACAAAAAAAAAACAATGAAAAGTAAAATTTACAAGAGTTGAACCCAAAACCTTCATTGTTGTTGTCCTTAGCATCCATTCATGTAGTTGCATCTAGTTAGTCCTTAAAAAATGAGATCACACTTCAGCAGCAATGTCTAAAATCCCTCTAGTAAGCATGCGCGCAACTGCTGTATAGAACACACATCGCTGCCCAATCACAGGTTTTCATCTTGTCAAACTATCCGTGGTGGCTGCCCAATCACACGCATCCCTGCGCAATTCCAGGCTTTCACGCTGTCACATTTTCCGTGGTGGTTGGTCTATTGTCGTACGTTAGCCAGGTCACAAAACCACATTTAGGGATGACAAGCTTGAACCAAACAAGTATCTTCATAGTTGGGGGGGGGGGGGGNGGGGGGTATAAGTGCTACTTACTGGAAACTTGCCACTTAGACAGGCTTCCAAGTCCATTGATATTCCATCTCATGAAGCCTCATTTGAGTTGCTAGGTTTGATCCTGGCCAAGCCCATATCCAATTTTGGATCAAGACATAGAATAGAGCCAGAGGTATCTAAGGTCCACATCAACCCTAATATCTGCAGTACCTCCACTATTTGATAGGAGAACATCGTTTGGATGTAATGGATTTGTCACCAAGAAGGTATTTACCCTGAACTAATTCTGGTCAATTTTTATTACTTATGTTTCAGATGGAGCTACGAGGACGACCCTAATTAGGGCGTAGCCCACTTTTGAAACATAAAATAAAAAAATGATTGAAAATTCAATAAATCGTAAATATGGTTGATTTTTTGAAATTATAAAAGTTTTGTATACGGTTAGATATTTGTAATATATATAAAATAAATATATACTATAAGTAAAAATTAAAATAACCATTGCTAATTTTTTATTTTTCTTGAGACAAACTATCACTAAATTTAAAGTCGAAATTGTACTTTGATATTTTTACTGGCGGAATTTTAAACATTTAGAATTCAGCCATTTTTGCACACACTTTTCAATCTAAATTGCTAAAGCATGTAGAAAAATATTTTACATTTACATTCTTTGTCATTTCCAAACTTAGAGTTTTATTTCTAGTACATACCTTCAAGTTGCATATTTGAAACCAAATTAGACTTTCGTCCACCTCCCTTTTAATCTGTTAATTTTCAAGTCCTAAACTACATCTTTCAACTTTGGGCACACAATTCTCACTTCTCCGTCTTTCTTGAAAACATCTCCACTAAATCCCAACCTCTTCACGAAATTATTTTCCACAAAGGAAGTGGACCGAAAGAGTAATTGCGTTAAAAAATATAACATTAAGGTTACAAATAAAAGAAATAAAACTTAAGGTTTATAAATGATAAAAAATGTGGATATGGAATAGGGGTGTACGCGGTTCGGTTCAGTGCGGTTTATAGTGTTTTAACGAACTGAACCGTAAATGCGGTTTATCAAAAATAGGAACCGCACCGAACAGGTCAGAATGAAGAAATCGCGCCGAACCGAACCGTTAAAATATTTTTTAAACCGCACCGAACCGATAAAATAAACAGAATAAGTTTTATTGAAAACAAACAAGTCTTAGCTTGAACAATTTTCTGAAAACGTAAATTTTCATAAAAAAACAGAGAAGAAAGAATTGAGATCATTTTAATTCAAAGTTCTATTAATATATTATAAATACAATCAGAAAATAATAAAATCTTCATAAGCATAAGAATATTCATAAGGCAAGAAAAAAAAATACAAACTAAAAAAATAAAATACAAACAAGCCTGAGAGAGTAAGGAAGTAGTGAAAATGTTTATAGACTAGGGTTAGGATATTGTGAAAATCTCTTTATATATTCAATATGCGTGTTCGGTTATTAAATAATGGTGTACTTGTACTTACACTTGCTGCATTCTATTTCCTCTTTCTCTATATAAGGAAAGAACTGGCAGAGAAACGATCTTAATCACTCAAAGCTTTTAAATAAAGAAAACGAAACACTTCAAAATTTGTTAGAAAATGTCTTGTCAAGTACAAGCAGTTACTATAAATGTTTGGGGTTTTCATTTTCTTTCTTATGCTTCTGATTCTTCTTCGGTAATTAAAATTTTGTTCTAACTTATTTGTTGTGAAATTGCATTATAATTCAGGAATGAGTAATTACAATATTATTTCAAATCGATTCTCTTAAATAATAGGTGGAGGAACTTATATAACCTACCCACCTCACTTGTCAACTAATTCAAACTTATTTCATGACATTTTTAGTTAATTCCTTCATTTACCCGACGCTACTTTTAGGTAAACTTTTGTATATATTTACTTTAGTGCATGAATAATATGTAAAATTATGTATGTATTATTGTAACGGTAATATATATTGGAAAAGAGGGAGAGCAATAGAAGAAGCATGTTTCTCTCTTCTTTTCAGTTTGTCTCTTGCTATATGTTGTTAGATGATATATCGAAAGTATGATAGAATGAAAGAATAAGTTCAGAAGTGAACAATGAGATGGAGTAACAAGTTCAGAAGTTGAAAGAGCAAGTGAGAGCAAGTGAGAGCAAGTGAGAAGTGAGAAGCATGGTAATTACTGATGTTGAAAATCCTTTACAAAAACTAAAATTAGTCGATTCAATCCAACGCTTAGGAGTATCTTATCACTTTGAAACTGAATTTGAACAAATACATTCCGTCAAGAGTATCTTATCACTTTGAACCCTACAAGAGTACCTGTTCCAATTTTACCACTAAAGATGCAAAGGAAGATTTTCAATGATTCTCTTCTCTTTAGATTGCTAAGACAACAAGGTTATCCTATTTCATGTGTTAAGTCAAACTTTAAATATACAAACATTTCATTTTATAATACTCCATCTTCTAATTTCAGAAATATTTTTTTATGATCTCTCCATTAACTTCCGTTAATTTTTTTACATCCATTATTGTTATACATGCACGTCACAGATTCACAACTCAGGTACTGACTGTAAATAAATAATATATTCCTAACTATGATTTTCTAATCCAATATTCATAATGATTGAATGTTTATGCAAAGTGTTAAAAAAGTTAGAGTTTATTAAATTTGACCTAAGTTAAAAAAACCATGGTTAAACATACATCATGTGCTTAGTCATCATCTACATGACATCCACAATCACCATGCCAGACCATTTAGAGATAATAGAAAAAGCACAAAGATTATTTATGTACTTTTCCTTAAATTTATCAGACCCAAAAAACTTTTATAATTTAATTTAAATCAAGTAGACATTTTCAACAAATATATTGATGAGACCAATAGAAAATTCAAGGAGTAAATTATTAATGATGCAAGAGGAATGTTAAGTTTGTATGAAGCATCGTACTTTAGGGTTCACGGAGAAGATATACTTGATGAGGCACTTGATTTTACCTCCACTAACTTGGAAGCCATAGTAGGCCAACTAAGCTCTCTTCTTGCTGAAGAAGTTAGATATGCTCTAGGGCAACCTATCCACAAAGGCAATCTGGCCTAGGTTGGAGGCAAGACACTACATTTCTATCTACTAGAAAGATCCTATACATGATGATGTTCTTCTTATACTTGCAAAACTTGATTTTAATATGTTACAGAAACTTCACCAAGAGGAACTCCATGACGTCTCAAGCTCAATTTTCTTTACTCTCTAGAACCTGTCACTACAGTAAGAGTGTGTTAATTTGTTAATACTTTCTAAAGTTACAAAATTGTTTTTGTTACAATATTGAAAAACACTTGATAAACTCTTAGACTCTATTAATAATATTTGGCTGTAAATTTAAACATAAAAGTCAATTTAAAAAAAATAACTCCATGAACACATTTTCATGTGAAATCAACGCTATTAAACATACCCTCATGATTAACGGTACGTAAGGCTTGAGAAAAACTTAAATATTTGTGACAAAATTAGTTGGTGGAAAGAATTGGATTTGGCGACAATGCTACCTTTCGCAAGAGACAGACTTTGGAAAGTTATTTTTGGTCAGCGGGTATATATTATGAGCCTAAAGTGATAGCAATTGTAACAATTTTGGGTGATATATACGATGTGCATGCTACATTTGACGAACTTGTACTCTTTACGGATGCAATTGACAAGTGGGATAGAAGCGCAAATGACCAACTTCCAGAATATAAGAAAGTGTTTTATGAGGAATTTGAGAGAGAAATTGGCTTGGAAGGAGAAAATTATCACATTCATTGCGCCAAAGAAGCAGTAAATTTTCTCTCTATAATCTTTAATTATCTAGCTATATATAATTCTCTCTTACATTTCTTTACCTAATTTTTTATGGGAAGATGAAAAAGCATGCAAGGTCTTATTTTGATGAAGCTAAATGGTTGCACAACCGTTATACACCAACAATTGAAGAATATCTGGAAGTTTCTTTGCTATCAGCTTGCTATTATTTGTTCACAACAGTTTCATTCCTTGGCATGTCAGATATTGCTACTAGCCTTTGAATGGGTGGCAAATGAAGCTAAGATTCTTAAAGCTTTATCACTCATTGGCAGGCTCATGGATGACATCGCTTCTCATAAGGTATACTCAATTTTATCTTTTTTTGCTAAATAAAAGAAAATATATGATAGCACAAAAGAAACTGTACGTCCATGCAAATTAAGGAACATATTCTAAGAAAAAAAGATATAATCGAAACAAATGCCCACATATATCAACTTGTTGGGTTTATAAAATTGTTTGTACAACAATAACATGCTGATACAGTCATTATTTTTGCTATATTCTTTTAACAAACGTAGCTCCAATGGGAGCTTGTTTCCCTTTTCTAATAGAAATGCCCAAGAGTATTGCAAAAGTTATTTATTTTAAGTTTCATGGATATGTTGTCTAATTTATTTTCTTTTGTTTTTAGTTTGAGCAAGAGGGAGAACACATTCCGTCAGCCATGGAATGCTACATGAAACAACATGGTGTATCCGAGGAAGAAGCTAGAAAAGAATTACATAAACAAATCAATGATGCGTGGAAGGATATAAATGAATGTTGCACAAGACCTACTGAGTTTCCAATACAAGTCCTTTTTCCTGCCTTGAACTATGCTAGAGATAGCTACGTTAATTATCGGGATGAAGATGGGTTTACGATTGTTTCTGGAGAAACAAAGCGTTACATTGCCTCTTTGCTTGTTGATCCAGTTCCAATTTGACATCAACGGCAATACAAAATTTGAAAATTCGTTAATGGTATTGATGCAATTACAATAAATTTCGATTTTTAGTGTATCGCAATTATATGTCATTGTTTTCAATAAGTTCAAATGTAAAAGTTAAGTGTACGAGGATTAAACAGTTGGCTGCTTACATAGCGAGTTTGAAGCTCAAAAGCCAATCAAGTGAAGACAAAATCCCTTATGAACTTTGGAATAAGAAAATTTCTAATATTAGGTATTTTAAAGATTTTGGGTGTAAATATTTTATTTTACACACTAAAGAATACAAATCATTTTAAGATATTTCACATTTAGTAAAGCATACAAATTATTTTTTAAAAGAACATTAGTTATGGAAGAATCCATGCATGTTGTTTTTGATGAATCTATTCACTCTAATATCTTTTATGATCAAGATAATGAGATTATTAGAAAGATAGAAGAGGTTCGTGCCGATACTACTAAAGGAACAAGTAACTCACCCCAAGAAAATGTTAAAGTATAATATCACAACCAACTTTTAAATGAGTTGAAGTTTGTGAAAAATCATCCAAAGAGCTCTTAGTGGGAGACATATTAAAAGGGGTAGAGATCCGTGTGCTTCATAGTATTTGTAACATTTCTTTTATTTCTCAACTTGAGCCTAAACCTTTTATAGACTGTGAATAAGAATAGCATTGGATAGTTGCTATGTAAGAAGAAGTTAATCGATTTGGAAAAAGAAACGTATGAGAACTTGATCCTAGACCCTTCACTCGATTATTGGTACTAAGTGAGTGTTTACAAATAAAGTAGAGAAAATGGCATTGTTACTAGAAATATAGGTAGATTAATGGTACAATAATATAATCAAGAGGAATGTGTAGATTATGATGAAACTTTCACTCTGTTGCTAGCCGTTGCATATTTTACAATCAACGCTTCCATTCTTAAGACTTTAATGCATTTCTGGGACCCTCTATATAGGTGTTTCACCTTTGGAATAATTGATCTTACTCCTACAATTGAAAAATAACAAGCTGTACTGAACGTCCCGCTGCAAAGCACGGATAAAATTTATAATTATGACAAAAAGTTCACATTGAAAAGAGCTTTATCCAAGTTCTTGGGTACTGTCCATGCATATGAGATTGAGAAAAGTTTGAAAGTTAAAGGGGGGAAGAGTGTGTATCGCTAGATCACCTCCTACATCTCACCCAAAATGTCTTAAAGGAAGATAAGCGTATGTCTCTTTATGCTCTGTGTATATATGACACCGTGTTGTTTCCAAAGATTCAAGTTTGTGTGGATGATAAAGTGATAAAAATGTTCCTGCAAGTTGAACATGGTGTTAACCCTGTTATCTCAAATTTAGCTGAGACTTTTCGTTCCTTAAATCACATACGAGTGCATGGAAAAGGGAAGTTCATCAACTCTCCATCTCTTTTGTGTATTTGGATTTTTAGCCATCTAAGATGTCCACCAGATTTCAAATGTTCTCAAGTTAAACTTTCAAGTCCATGGATGAAGACGAGAATCCCCATTATAGAATTTTGAATGGCCAAATGGAATCCACAGTTTCCCACAAAAGGGGTGTGGCTCTTACACATATCAAAGTATAAAGATGATGATATTATCTGGAAAGCCCAATGGATGCCGTTGACATCGATGATCTTCAGATGTGACGACTATCAATGGGTCCCGCTCCCAGGACCATGAGGTTGTACTAGTTATGCTCGGCTAATGGTGCTCCGTTAATTATACATGAGACAGTTTGTCCCTGCCACGCACGTATTAAAGGACATTGAGATTAGTTATGATTCTCAAGATATTGAACAAAAAATGTAGCAGCTAATTGGAGCTTGGAAAATAACAAGAAGGGTGTGAAATGAGAAGAATCACATAAATTGCATAAAGGAGTATGAAATGTGACTTGAAAGCAGAGGCAAAGTAATTATTACATTACCAGTTGAGGATTTACAATCACACAAGTTACCGGAAGCTCATCAGGAGATTGTTAAAATGAGGAGCGGGATGAGTTATATGAGGTGCGTCAAAAGAATTTAGCTCTCTTGGAAGAAAACATACGTCTAACAGTCGAGTCGAATTTGTCTGGAAAACATATGATCGAAGCTGAAAAATAACTCAGAGATTTGACAAACAAGGTTAAGGATAAAGAATATCTTAAGCCAAAAACTTAGAGTTGGGAACTGACACTCACAAGCTGAACAATGAAATTAGAAAGATGGCAGGGGACAATGAGAATTTGTGAGTGGTAATCTATGAACAAGAGGATCGAATCATGAAAGTAGAAACGAAAAATAAGCTTGTACAGAGGTTTTAGAAGAGGTTAAGAGGGCTGTCGATAAGAAGAATGCGTACATCGTTGAGTTAGAAAAACAATATGACTCATTACGATGAATCGCTGATAATTTACAAGTTGATTTAGAGAATAAAAAAGTGAGGAAGACCAAATCACCAAATGATAGTGAAGAACTATTGAAAGTCATTGCAAGCCTTGAGCACCAAGTTAGAGCGTATCAGAACGTGGCAGAGAAATTGGTAAGAAATAATGATGCTAATGTCGACGCACTGAGATATGATTACCAATTACTACAACAAGAGTACATCTTGATTCGACAACCATTCGGGCATGCTATAGAATGGCTTAAAGGCATGGCTGTGAGAGCGAGCAATTTGATGGAACAAGCATTATTTTTGAAAAAAAGTGTTTTGCTCATCCATCCTAATGCGGAGAACTTGTCTAAGTTTTTGGAAGAAATCAACAGAGATTTGGGTCATTTTGTATAAACTCATATTGCGGATTAGTGCTGTTGACTTTTACATACTCAATTGTAGTGGATGGCTCTACTAATTGATTGAAATTGAATACTTTTGGACTTTCACTTTGCGCAATATCATTTCTCATGCATAAATTCACTTTCATTATTATTATTGTTATCATTATTTATTCTTCTTCATTAGCAAAATCTACCAACTCATTGATTTATTTTATTTATTTAAGAAAACTTTTCAAAGATAGCCCGTCAACTCCGACATCCTTATCGAACGCGAGTTCAAGTTAGGGTCATGGACGAGTAAGAAAAAGAACAATCACGAGAGGAAATAAAAGAAGAAATTAGGGAGCTGAAAGTGCAAATGATCAGAGTCTCAGAACTCCTCACCGCGAGTAAGGGAAAAGCCTGTCTTGAAAATCCGCAAGGGGCTTAATCATCACAAAATCAACTGCCAAACGATACTCCACCTTACCCTCATATGTCCAACATACAGTTGAGTGGAATCATGGAAAATATTACTGCACCAAATTTTATCACTTTTACAGATGATAAAATCCCTGCTGATGGTACTGGACACACCAGAGCTCTACATATTATGCCAAGATCCACACTAGCAAAGCTTTCTGTGGATGCGATAAATATGCGACGCATGATAATAGTAAGAACATTCGACGGTACCCGAAGACAAGTAGTCAGAGACATAGAGATACAAATTCGAATCAGGCCATGCCTATTCAATATTATTTTTCAAGTGATGGGCATAAATCCAGCATACAGATTTCTTTTAGGTCGACCATGGATTCACTATGCTGGGGAAGTACCGTCTTCCTTACATCAGAAGCTGAAATTTATAATGCATCATGAACTCATTTGTATATATGGGGAAGAAGATTTATTGGTATCCAAGTCGACTACCATGTCATATGTTGAGGTGGCAGAAGAAGCATTGGAGTGCTCATTTCGATCATTTGAGATTGCGAACACATGTTTGTTGCTAGTGGGAAACTCGCTCCAACATCAAGCCTATCAAAAGCATCTAAGATGGTGGTAAAGTTGATGATAAAAGGGGGATATAAGCCAGACCAAGGACTCAGGGGTAAGCATCAAGGCATAAATAATTTAATCGAGTGGGACAAGAATGAGAAAAGGTTTGGGCTTGGATATAGACTGACCAAGGATGATAGAAAGAGAGTGGAAGCTCAAAAGATAGAAAAGAAGATTGTTAGGCTCAAAAATAGGGAATTCGATATGAAAATGGTGATCATACCCCATATTTTTGAATCTTTTAGAAGTGGGGGAATTTCATTCGATGAACAAGTTATAGTAGAGCAGTACGACCTTTAAGATGATATTGCTCAGCTTTCAATATCCGCTATTTTGAAAAAATAATCAAGTGCAAATATAGAGGACTTTATTTCTTGATACAATTCGGATCATGAGCTTAACAATTGGGATATCACCGAGCTACCAGTGCTTCTTGGGAATTTTCAAGAGTAATGTGTTCATGCCAAAATTCTAATGATTCCATCCAATGCTTTAGGAATTTCGCTGTTATAGGCCTATGTTCTCGTCTATTTCATGTCATATCTTTGAATGAGAGTCTAAAAACTTATTTTCTTATCCTTTTGCTAATGATAAATATAGTTTCAGTTATTTTTGTTCTTCCTTTTATGTCCACTCTTTCCATTTCTGAATGTTGTTCATACTCATGCATTGTTTATTTTCTTTTCTCGCATTCCTTTCATCCAATAATCTGAGTCAGGTTCGAGAACGGTGATTTTAAAAACAAGAGCATAAGCAATAACTTTAACAATCCCATTCTTAGCATAGAGTTAGATGAAAGTGACGAGGATGATTTTGAACCATCTCCAAAAATGTTAAAAATGGTAGAAGAGGATGATAAAATAACTCAACCATATCAAGAGTTAACGGAGATGATAAATTTAGGATTGGATGGAGAGACAAAAGAAATCCAAATCGACACTTCTATGACAAGCCAAAGCCGTCGAGAATTAATTGGCTTACTCAAACAGTATATTAACGTCTTTGCACGGTCTTACCAAGATATACCAGATCTAAACACTGATATCGTGGTTCATCATTTGCCATGTATGCCTGAAAGTAAACCAGTGTAACAAAAGTTACGAAAAATGAAACTAGACATGCTGGTACATATCAAAGATGAAGTTAAAAAGCAAGTAGATGCGAGTTTTCTAGAAGTAGCAAAATACCCTGAATGGGTTGCTAACATAGTATTAGTGCTGAAAAAAATGGGAAAGTAAGGGTGTGCGTCGATTATAGAGACTTAAATCAGGCAAGCCCCGAGGATAATTTTCCATTACCCCATATCGATGTCTTAGTAGATAACATCGCATGACGTTCAACCTTCTTTTTCATGGATGGTTTTTCGGGGTATAACCAAATCAAAATGGCTCCTAAAGATCATGAAAAGACTACTTTTATAACTTTGTGGGGTACATTTTGTTATAAGGTTATGCCATTTGGTCTAAAGAATGCAGGGGCGACTTACCAACGGGTAATGGTAACACTGTTTCATGAGATTATGCATAAAGAAATCAAAGTGTACGTTGATGATGTGATTGCCAAATCTCATCAAGGGGAAAATCATACTGTTACTCTGCGAAAATTATTTGAACGGTTGAGAAAGTTCCAGTTAAAGAAGCTCAACCCGACAAAGTGTACATTCGCAGCATCTTCAAAGAAACTACTTGGTTTTGTCGTGAGCAATAAAGGAATAAAAGTTGACATTGACAAGGTTCGAGCCATCATTGATATGTCACCACCTCAAACGCAAAAGGAAGTTAGAGGTTTCTTGAAGAGATTAAATTACATAGCCCGGTTCATCTCTCAGCTAACTGCAACGTATGAACCTATTTTTAAACTTCTCCGTAAAAGTGATACAGAAGGATGGAATGGTGATTGTGAAATTGCTTTTGAGAAGATCAAACAATACTTGCAAAATCCGCCTATACTTGTTCCTCCAACCCAAGGGTGTCCACTCTTTTTGTATCTTACAGTAACAGGAAAATCAATAGATTGCGCACTTGGTCAACACGACGCCTCTGGAAGGAAAGAACAAGCAATATACTATTTAAGCAAAAGGTTCACAAACTATGAGGTTAATTATTCGATGTTGGAGAAAATATGTTATAGATTAGCCTGAGTTACTCATCGGCATAGACAATACATGTTATACCACACCACTTTGTTAATTTCAAAATGGATCCAATCAAGTATATCTTTGAAAAGTCATCACTTTCTGCGTGAATTTCTAAATGACAAATGTTGCTCACGGAATATAATATTGTCTATATCACGAGAAAGTCAATAAAAGGAAGAATACTTGCTGATTATCTGGCAGATTAACTGTACAAGATTATGAGCCTATGAAGTTTTATTTTCCTGATGAGAACATATCAGTCATATTAAAAAATGATGGAGAATCTATGGATCCAGAATTATGGACAATGTTATTTGATGGTGCATCTAATGATGTAGGACATGGACTTGGGGCAATCTTCATATCTTCTGAGAGAAAGTTTTTCCCATTCATGGAAAAACTATGCTTGGACTGTACAAACAATGTCGCAGAATATGAGGCATGTTCTATGGGAATTCAAGCAGCTTATGATATGAAGATAAGGAAGCTTTGAGTGTACGGAGATTCGTTATTGGTGATACGACAACTAAACGGAGAATGGGAAGCTAGAGGCTCCAAGATGGTACCTTACAACAAACATGTAACAAAGTTAAGCCGAATTTTTGAAGTGATCTCATTTGACCATATACCCAGAGAGAATAATCAAATTACAGATGCACTGACAACTTTAGCATCCATGTTTACCGCAGACTTTAAGGAAGAAGTGCAACCCATAAAAATTAAGAAGCGAGAATTTTCTACTCACTGTATGAGTATTGAAGAAGAGCCAAACACAAGACCATGGTATTACGATATCAAGCAGTACATAAAGAACGGGGAATATCCATCCAAAGATTCTGAGAATGATAAACGCACTATTAGAAAATTGTCCATGGGTTTCTTCTTGAATGGTGAAATACTCTAAAAAAGAAACCATGATATGGTGCTCTTAAGATGTGTTGATGCAAGAGAAGTGAATCAAATCAAGAGGAAGTTCACGAATGAATTTGTGGTGTTCATGCTAATAGACATATGATGGCCAAACAAATCTTGAGAGCAGGATATTATTGGTTAATTCTAAAATCTGGTTGCATCAAATACGCCAATGCCGTTCTTTATAATCGTCATTGGTCCCATCACACTAAAATCCTGTAACGGGCATCGTTTCATTTTGGTCTCTATAGATTATTTTACCAAATTGGTGGAGACAAGTTCTTATTCGAGTGTAATCAGAAGTGTGGTTGTTAAGTTCATTAAAAATGAAATAATTTATCGATATGGTCTACCTGGAAGGATCACCATAGATAATTGGACAAATTTAAATAACAAGATGATGAAAGGATTATGTGAGCAATTCAAAATTAAGCAGCATAATTCATTTCCTTATCGTCCGAAAATGAACGGAGTAGTGGAAGCAGCCAATGAGAACAGAAAAAGGATCATATAGAAGATGGCAGAGGTTTATAAGGATTGGCATGAGATGCTCCCATTTGCACTACATGGGTACCGCACATTAGTCTGAATAGCAACTGGGGCAATGTCATTCTCTTTGGTGGCATGGAAGCAGTCCTTCCAATTGAGGTGGAAATTCCCTCCCTCAGAGTCTTAATGGAGGTGAAATTAGAAGAAGCAGAGTAGGTACAAACACGATATGAGTAATTGAATTTTATCGAGAAAAAAAAATTGCCTGCATTATGTAGAGGGCGATTATATCAAAGAAAAATGATGCATGCATATGACAAAAAATTGCATCCCTGATGTTTCCGAGAAGCAGACTTGGTGTTGAAAAAGATACTCACATATCAAAAGAATCATCGGGGGAAGTAGACCCCAAATTATGAAGGACCTTTCATTGTCAAGAAGGCCTTCTCTGGAGGAGCTCTCATGTTAACATACAGTTAATTCTGATACAGTCAAGAAGTATTTCGTTTGACCGCTCTAAGTATGGAAAAAAAGAAGTTGGGCAAAAAAATGTTTTTAAAAAGAGTTGTCTCGAATACTAAAGAAATTCTCATTCAATATTTTTTTTCCCAAATCCTTATTTGTAAACAATATTCATCATCAATGAAGAGCCTTTTTTTCTTTCTTAGTTGAAAAATACATATATCTCATTTTCTCGTTATTTCCATTATTTCTTATTCCTCTCAATTCTAAGATATCATTAATTACTCTTGAAATAACTCAGAAGTATAAACTTGGTTAGGTGAAAGATAATTGAAAAGAAGAAAAAAAGAAAAGAATAGGAACTAAGAAAGGTAGTTTGAGAGCGAGGTGAAATCTGAAAAGTTATCACGAGAAAGTCGGTATGCACATGACGAAAGCTTAAACACGGTCTTTTGCAATTAAAGAACAAAAAAGGATTGATTTGAAGGGTGAAGGATATGGTGACATTAGTCAACTTTAAAAAAAATTATCAAATAATTTCCTCATAAATGTTCACAATCATGCATAGCATGCATGCACTCAAAATCACTACTTTGCATTTATATTTAATAATTACAATGCATAGACACACATTAATTTGATATGTTTTGATGTAAGTCAAGCGCATGAATCATTTAAAGATATTCTTTCGAAATCCACATATGACTTTCCAATATTTAGAGCATGCATCAGTCTAACTCTTGTATCATACGAAACTTGTAAGAATCATATCAAATATCATTTCAACATCTTCAGTTAAATCGAACATAAATGAGTTGAGGTCGAAGCCTGCATCTATCCAGGTCTGTTTCCTTTCAAATATCTCGGTTAAATTGAATCTGACTTTGTCGCTGTCGAAGCCCGATGTCAGCGCCTGGTCCATTTCAATTAATATGGTTAAGTCGAACCCGCATCGAGTCGAGGTCGAAGCATGCGTATATCCAGGTCCATGTTATTTCTTTATCTTTGGTTAAATCGAACCCGACTTTGTCGCGGTCGAAGCCCGGTGTCAGCACTCAGTTTGTTTTAATTAATATGGTTAAATCGAACCCGCATCGAGTCGAGGTCAAAGCCTACGTCTATTGAGGTCCACGTCCTTTCTTTATCTTAGGTTAAATCTAACCTGACTTTATCGCGATCGAAGCCCGATGTCAGTGCCTGGTCTATTTCAATTAATATGGATAAATTGAACCTGACTTTGTCGTGGTCGAAGCCTGGTGTCATCGCCTGGACCGTTTCAATTAATATGGTTAAATCAAACCCGTATCGAGTCGAGGTCAAAGCCAGCGTCTATCCAGGTCCACGTCCTTTCTTTATCCTAGGTGAAATCAAACCTGATTTTGTCATGGTCAAAGCCCAGTATCAGTTACTGGTCCGTTTCAATTAATATGGTTAAATCGAACCCGAATTGAGTCGAGGTCGAAACCTGTGTCTATCTAGGTTCATTTCATAAGTTCTGTCATTTCATAGAACCCGAATAAGTCGAGGTTTCTATTCCGCTTATCCATATAGTTTTTTCTCGATCAAAATACTTATCTACACTTTTGTACACCTTCTAAGTTTAGAAGCGTGAACAAATGGGGGCAGCTATGGATGCCGTATTTTGTCCGGTCCAATACTTTAAAAATATAAATTTATTTTTTGGCCCATATACTAGTCTAAGACTATGTGTATGATTTGAAAAACCCAATGCCTAAAAATAAGAAGACTTGTCCAAGGATTAAAAAATAAAAAGGGAACAAAAAGACTAAAAATAAAAAGTGAAGCCCTAAGTTTGCCTATAAATAGATGTGAGGTCTTCACTTAAAGGGAGAGAGTTGGAGAGCGAGAAAGAGAAGAGTTGGGAGAGTGAGAAATAGAAGAGATTTTATAGAGATAAAGAAAGATCTTGAGAAAATAGTAAAAAATGGAGAGAAAGAGAGTATTCATTTCTATTCATCTTTCATCTTCTCCTATTCTTTCTATTAAGGTAGTTCAAATTTTTTACATTTTAGCTTACAATATATCTTGTTCATTATTATTCATCATCTCTCTTATTCATACTCATGTAATTGATATTTCTTTGTTTCCTCTTCGATACATAAGTTGTTTACTCATTCTTTATCATTTCTCATACTCTTAATCTTAAGTTTTATTTTTATGTATTGTTGATTTCTCTACAAGTTTGATAATGAGATGTTTTTGTCATCAACTCAATCAATGAGGATGAGGATAAAGCTTTTGAGGAGTGTAAAATTAATTCAATGTGAATCAACCCTTTAATCAGTTGAAACTGTACATTTGATGAAAATATCTCCTATGATAATTTTTCATACATAAAAATGCATAAAATATAGAGTAAAATCTCTATACAAGATTACGCAAATATTTTAGTTTTGATTTTTTTTATATTCTTACAAGTCTTTTCTTCTTTTCTTTTTAATTTTTGTTCACCATTTTTGTGACATTTTTTTTGAACTAGTTACCATCTATAATCATTTCTTGCAATGAAGGAAGACAAGAAAAATGGTAATAAGTGAACTAAGTGGTCCAATAAAAAAATGGTATATTTATATCCCAAACAAATTTTTTTTTGAAGGTTTTATTGATTTTTTGAAGGTTTTATTGATTTTTTTAGTGACACTTGTTTAAACTAGTTATCATCCATGATAATTCCTAGCCATGAAGAAAGAAATGAAAAATGACAATTAGTGAATTAAGTAGTCCAAAATAAAAAATGGTATATTTATATTCTAAATAAAATTATTTATTTTTATTCAGTGACACTTGTTTAAATTAGTTACTATCCATGATCATTCATTTGCTATTTGATTAACATGAGGGAAGAAATGAAAAATAGTAATTAATAGACTATGTAGTCAAAAATAGCATGTTCATGTCAATTATGTATGAAATTAAGCATTTTTTCATAGATTAAATTACTTACACATGATTAAAATTTATTATTAATTTATTTATTAAATAATTATATATATTTTTAAAGAAAAAAATCAAATTAAAAAAGAACACAGAGGGTGATGTCACCGGTGACTCATTTTTTTTGTTAGTTGTTGTATTTTATTATTTTTTTGTTGTCGTTTGCATTTTATTTCTTTTTTGTTTGTGTTTGTTTATTTTTTCTTTTTTAGTAGATATTATTGGTTTGTTTTAATTTGTTTTTGTATATATTTTTAATAATTTCATGTAGTGTTTCGTTATTTTCACTCTACATATTCTTTTTAAATTTATCATACTTATTTATCATGTCTAACATTTCTTTTCATTATTCTTTCTTTTTCTTTATAATTATTTTCTCTTCTTATTTATTTATGTATTATTGTCATATCGTCATGATTGTATGTGATTATTATTTCATTCTTTTATCATCAGAATTGGCGTTCATAAATTAAAACCATAACAATTTGATTTAAAATTCTGTTAATTTCTTTATTTAATTTTCATTAAAAAATCAGATGAGAGACTTTGAAATTTTTGGGATACCAAATTTCTCGAACTACCGAGGTGAGAAGTTATTTTGAGGATACCGAGAGTAACTTCAATAATGCTTTCATTTAAGAAAAATATAAAAAAATGATTTTTTTCTCGCCGCTCCGCGTCGCATGTATGTTGCGACAATTCTATTTGCCTTTATTGAACATAATTTATTTATAGGATACCTATCCTTAAATTAAGTCTGCATCCATACAAAATCTAACAACAAAAATCTTATCCTCTCTTGCACAATAAATAAAATGTAATAGATGGAGATAATGACAATTTCAGATAGAAAGAGAGAGAGAGAGAGTTTACCCATAAGTTTTTTGGTCATATTGTGTTATTTAGGGTATGAATATTCTTTGACTTTTTGGTCAAATATTTTTTGTCTTCCTTATTAAGGATGTAGTATTTTTTCTTGAGTCTAAATTTAAAAATTCAAAAATTCAAAAATTCAATCTCACAATCTCCCTAAGGGTGAAGACTATACCTTACAAATCTGATTTCCTTACAAGTGTCAACTAAATCTCACAAGCCTATGTATTTCAAGATTATGTGATCTCTTATCATAACTTTCTCAAAATAATAGATTCTCCAATCTAAGTTCACCAAAAACAATTATCTTGCTCACTCAAAAAATTTAAGTTCACCAAAAATAATTTTCTGAACCACATAAAAATATCATGTATCTATCTTCTTCTCATTCTTCTGTTTTTATTTTTTGCTATTTAGTTTTTGCAATCTTATCTTTTGCACTTGATTTCAATACTTTGAGTTTCTGCAATTTAAGTTCTGCTCCTTAAGTTTCAGTAATTTATTTTATTTGCTTACTTTACATTTTTGCATTTACATTAATCGTATAAATTCTTTACTTTAGCATTTTTATCTATTACTTATATATACATATATTTATCTTTTGAGCGTTAAGCTCGTAAAAATTTAGAGTACATTCTTGAGCATTCATTCTCCATTTAAGTATGAAATTTTTTTAATTTGAACACGATTATCCAATTCATTCCCTTCTTGAGCTGTCATATCGATCCCACACATAATTCATTGGTTAATTAATTGGTATGGTTATTATAAGAAGTGTTAAAACCTGAACTAATAAATGATGACACTTTACTTGCCGGATGAAACTTTGATTAAACTTGTACACCAATAATTATTCATAATGTATTAGCAAAAGTGATAGTTTTCTTGTTTTGTTCAATTATTTGTTTTTGCTATATTGCCCATTTTCATTTGAAAGTATGTTTTCTTCATTTTATTATACTAATATATGCTCACTTAGTTTCAAAAAAAAAAAATCTATGTCACTTGTGATACATGTGTGGGTAGCCCATCTAGCTCTTTTGGTCTGCACAAAACTATTTCAAATAAATTGAAAAGTAAAAATGTCGCAAAAATTATTAGAGCCATTTTTAAGCACTGCATGATGTGATGAATCGGTGACTATGAAGGTCAAAAGTGGTTTTTTAGAGCGGGGATTTGGTGCCACGAAAAGTCTTGAGGATATATATTGAAACGCCTTACCCTGAAAGAAAAAACCTAAGGGGTGAATGAAGAAATCTTAAAGGGTCATTCGGAATAAGATTGTATGAAAATATATGTCCCAAAAATTATTATTTTGTTTGTTACATTTGAGAATTTTATAATTTAACGATGGGAATATTTTATTACTTTGTTTGTTTTGATGGAATGCGAAAAAGAATGTTATAAATATAATTATAAATTTCTAATTTTACCCTTGAACTGAAAAAATATTTATGTATGACTTGTTAAGCAATTTATTTTTATTCATTATTTAGTACTTAATTTATAGTAGGGTAAAATATAATTGTTAATTTATTTCTTTGGTAAAATAATTTTTTTACTTTTATATTTTTTTATTCATTTTTACTTACATGCTTACTAATTTTTAGTGGCTAAATTGTTACTTTATCATAATGGTTACATTATAAATTTACCTAAAAAATATTGAGGATGAAATAGTTAATTAATAAGATACAAATAAAACAATGAGAAATGATGACAACTAAGAAAAGATAAAAATAAAATATAAAATAAATTAAAAGTGGTAATGTCACAAATTACATTTTTTTGTTCTCATGAAATGTTTAAGAGAATATTATAAAAATTTATTCATTTACAAAAATGTTAAGAAAATGTGTAAGAGAATGGACTAATATATATAATGCTAGAACTAGAAATATTTTCATCTATCCAAGAGACCATAAATACATAATTTATCATACTCATATTCATATTGGTATTTCAAAAATAAATTTTTTAGCTATATTGGGTAATTAGTAAACAACTTTTAACTAATCACATTAAAAATATATTTTAATTATCCAATTATCCATTGTTTAGTAAGTATATAAAAGATGACGTGAGGGGATGAAGGTTAGGAAAAATCATAAGAAAGTATTAATGAGAGATGCTGGACATGGAGATACTCTCAAATGAGGGTATGTTTGTATTTTGAGTATCCAAAAATTTTGTAACTTATTATACCAAACAAGGGGATCTCCAAAGTTCACTAACATTACATGCATTTGGGTCGTTAATATATCTCTATACCAAACGACCCCTAAGGAGAGTAGATTTTCATTCCACCATGAGCATCGAACCTGCTCACGATTTTCTCGATACCAAACTTTATTACTAATTGCTTACCATCGTAAATTGTTTGGTATTTCCTGAAGGTAGAAATTTATAACGTCGTGAAAAGTTGTCTGATATTTCACGAGGGTGGTTTTACAAAACATTGTAAGAGAAACTGACCTTATTGGTGACGCTTCTTTAAAACCATCGCAATAGAAAAATTTTAAGCGAAACTAATGGCAATACACATCGACGAATATGGTAAATCGTCGTAAACAACATACCCTGTTGCAACGGTTAGCCTGTAAAATGCCCAATAAAAACACAGAAGTACGCTAGCTCATCTCTTTGCCTCTCGATCTCCTATTTTCCCATATCAGAAGCGCTTTTCCTCTCTTCCTTATCTCCATTATCGATCTCGTCTGAAACCCTATCCTCTAATCCTTCTTGATCCAAATCTCTTCCTTTTTTATCTCCTCTTTCTAAAACCCTCTCCCCTCTCTGATCTAAAATAAGGCTCTTATCTCCTCTCTAACTCTACTCTCCTCTTGTAATCTGAAACGATGCAGCCCTCTCTCTCTCTCTTTCATCACCATCCCCATTTGCATTTGATATACTTGTTACCAACACCATTTGGGTTCAGCCTATTAGGTTGTTCTCTCACGGCATATGTATTTGATTTTTCCCTAACTTCACGGGTTTGGGTGCCTTAATCTCTTCCTTGATTTTTTCTCTAATGTGTTAATCTAAGAAAAGGAAGCTCAAAGGATGTGGAGGGATCGCTGTTCATTCGTCAAGATGTCAATTTATTTTCTGAAATTGTAAAGTTGATCTACGGACTAGAATAGTCGTTGACTACATAAACTAAAATTTCATCAGACCGTTTAGTGAAAAAGTTAAGGGTTGGTTGCAAGCGGTTCTTATAAAAAGTATTGATGTGTAGGACCTTCTTACGAGTATAGAGCAGTAAACATTTCAAAAAGAGAACAATTCAGTCCAGGTAAACTAGATCAGTGTTGTTACTGTAATTTGTTTTGCATTGTGGTCTATTGTGCATTAAGCTAAATATTGATTGCCTCATGAACTGCAGATTTTGAGCGCCTAAATCCTCTTAATTATGTTCCTGTATTAGTGGATGGAGATGTAGTTTCAGTCTCGTATGCAATTTTACTGGTAGGTCTAGTCTTTTTCCCTTTCTCTTTTTTTTTTTCTTATTCTTTCGGGAGTTGTGATTTCCTGAGTTTCTACTTGTTGATCAGAACAATGAACTTCTGAATTAGGGATGATAACATAGGTGGGATTTTCTTTTCCCTTCATCCTAGATTATGTTATGGAATCTGAACTCTAATCGCAAAGACTGACCCTCTTTTGACTTTTTAATTGTCATCATGCCAAGTTTGAGATCCTATGGTGCTTTTATGTTCTCGGAATTAATGTAAATTGAACGGATTACTTTGGCCGAACTCCTAATTGGATTCACCCTTCTTCCTTGTTAATCCTGAATCAAATACTTAAGTTTGTCCTAAGTTTGTCACATCTAGTTATGATCCCATCGTAGTTTTATTTTTCTTTGTAATTTTAAAACAATTTATTGTTGCTATTGTTGGAAGAGAAGTATCCTGAAAGAGCGCTAGTGCCTGTTGATCCTCAGCTAAGAACTCTTAATCTTCAGGTAAGGAGGCATGATTGTTTTCAACATCAAATTGAGTTTTGTATTAACTTGTGCTTTTATCTATATCTAAAATTTGTGAATTTCAATCAAGTTGTTACTTATCATTATGCCATCATCTTAAGTTTCCACTCATGCCATGTAAAGTGCACATTTATGATTTATGGATATCATTGCAAATATTAAAATCACAGATAAAGGATTTTGTGGCATAATCACAAACAAGTACTAGCTTCTATTTTCAGTTGGTATAAGTTTCTTAATGACATTCTCTTACTTGTTTTGTGGTATGTAATGGAATTCTCTTACTTTCAGGTTTATATTATATTATAGTCTCATATTGTCATTGCACATAATCACTACAAGAAAATAGGTCAACCGCGATAAATTTTCAGTCTTTAGCGATGGTTTACAATTGGCACGATAGTTTTAGCAACAGTTACCAATCCATCGTGAACGCCGCAGTCACGATAGCTATTACGACGATTTTGGCAACCGTCGGAGGAACGTCACTATAAGAAGGATCTATGGTGATGGTTTTTTCATAAACTACGATGGTTATTTTGTGTCATTATAGATATATATAGTGACGATTCAGATAAACCGTTGCAACTGTTCATCTTCCAACAGTCTTTGTCGCAACAGTTTTATACCGTCGCCGTGGAGGCAAGTATTGCTACTTCCTCCATGTTAACATTTTAGCGACGGTTCTGGAACTGTCACGATAGATGCTTATTTTCTAGCTGCAATTCGCATTCCACCTATTACCAAAAATTCCTATATATATAACAACTTTAACACACACACACACACACACACACACACACACACACATATATCCGTAATGGTGATAGCAGAATTCACCTTACACATTTACAAGGTACATAAATGATCAAACGTTGAACTATGAATTCGAAAAGATATTCGAAATATTAGATTATCAATACAAATTATACAAAGTATTCAAAGTATGAAAATACATAATAACAAAACATTTTACAAGTATCAAATAAAGCTTAAGGCATAAAACCCTACCCTACCCTTTACATGAATCCCGGATAAACCTCATAAGTAAGTTTAGTTGAGCACGCATCTCTAAACATTCAGCCTCCAACTAAGGCACCCGTGCACATTGTGCACGTGCATATGAACATTCAATATGCAACCCAGGTACCCGTGCACATTGAGACTCCAACTCAGACACTTGTTTGCGTTGAGATTTCAACTTAATTTTTAAACGGGATGCATCTTGCGTGAATGATTTCCCATGGTAATACGAGAACACTTTAGATGAAGTTGGCTCGATTCTTAATGAACGCACACACATCCATGACGCTCTAGACTCGAAACTGGTGAGAGCATGTCGTTTGGTGAAATTGGATCATAATCACTATCAGTGAGTTCATTCATGCGCTCTTTAAGTTTTGCCTAGAATATAAAATTAAGACTTAATATCAATAAACATGAAATAATAATTTAAAAACTTAGTGAAATACTTATAACTTATACTTATGGCAATGTTTGTAGTTTCTTCATTCATATAAGTTCCATCTACCTATCAAATGAGAACATAAGATTAAAATATAAATAAAATAAAACCGATGAAGATGATTATATTTACAAAGTCTAGAGTTTACTATTAATGTTTTTCTTGCGAAATTGGTACATCCCAACATGTGAGAGTGATTTTGTTTTCTCCGTGATACTCTGTTAATTTCATCACGCCTATGCTATGATAGAGATATAAGAGTTAGTTTATTTTATATACAATGGATCATAGATTTAAAGTAAAAACCCATACATTTCATTCTTTTGAGTACCATTTATGAACTATTGCAATGAAACTCTCTTTTGGAATAGCCTCATCCCAATGTTGCAATGCATTTTCTTTCATTTCATGTAATTCCATATACTCACTCTTTATTTTGTAGTTGTCATCATTCCATTTTTTATTTAAGGATTTCAAAAGATAGTGTTTATGAATTTCATCAACCATGTATTGTGATTATAAAAAGTTAATACGCAACTTATATGAATATATATACTATCCCACTCTTAAGCTTTATAATAACGTGAAACATGCCTCCAATCATACTGTATGGGCAAAATATTATGTGATCTAGCAATAGTACCGCAAAAGTCTACAAACTTGTCTTTACTGTCACCAATGGCATGACCATGCTCATTGAAATCCATAGGTATATTATCTTTGCGTGATCTAGCCCAAATAGATGATAGCCGTGTTCGTCCACACATCCTAATTAACTTGAACAAGATCGAACAAACCCTCTTTTTCCATGGTGTAATCGAGTATCTGAACGTGCTAATCGACGTCTTGACGATCTCATGGTGTAATCCTGCACATGTTAATACATTATGACTATATCTGATAATTTAATACTATATTTTTATAACTTAAAATATATAAAAAGATACCTCTTTATGAATGATTCAATCACATTATTCAGAAATATTGTTATCATGTAATCATATACCATGTCTTCAAAAGTTAAACCAACAACTACTACACTCGAACTAAGTTCACTTCTTCTAGACTTCGTCCGTTGAGAACTTCATCATTATGATGGATTCTGGTGTCACTTTCTAGCTTTAATACTATCATATCATACAAATCTGTAGGTTTTGTATGAACAACTACATACCAATCCTTATTCTTTGGATCCTTACCATAATATACAAAACGTGCTTGCGTTGCAAAGATAAATGACTTGTGCTTCAAATGCTCTCCAATATGAGTCAAACACAAAACATTAACAAGTGTAAACCCATATTGATAAGTCTTTTCCTCAACATCGCCAGTAGGGTTAAGCCAATCACATTTGAATAAAATCACTTTAAATTTCTCATAATAATTCATCTTAGTAATATCTTTGAGAATCTCATAGTAAGTCATCTATATCTCCTGCATTTGCAAAACTTGTCATCTCTGATATTACCCACTATTTTAAGACTTACGAAGGTGATCACTTTGCTTTGTACGGAAAACAAATCCATTAACATTGTATCCATCATACTTCTTTAATAAAATGTTTGGACCTCAAGCTAACCATCTCAGCTCTTCTGATGCATTATTTCCCATTTTGGTTATCTATTCATAAAAAGATAATATTCAACATCTCTTCAATTATATAAAATTCAATAATTCAAGTACATCTATTGAACATACTTTAGATGTGAACAAATCTTTTATAATGGGATGTTCGACTTTATTATGAGAAGGTCGATAACTACGGTGTTATCTTTTATAATTGTTCATAAATTCTCTGCAAGTATTTTAGATAGAGTAATATTTGAAACACACTAAAGTGGCAACCTGAAAAGGGATGTAAGAGTATCAAGTTATATATTTGAGACTTAATTATGAAATGGATCAAATAACTTGTAATTAAAAAACATAAAGTGTTATGCTTGTGTCAATGTGATGCTATCAAGCATGTCATTTGTCATATTATTTGTTGGTTGACCTAAAATAGGAAAGAGAGAAGCATTTTATGTTTCTTGCTCATCTATAAAATCATTATTCCTCAAGTCTCAGTTAAATTTTGTTTCCACTCTATCTAAATACATTGATGTAATTGAACCTACGGGACTAGCTCTATTGCGCACATAAGATTTTATTTTACCCAAATACCTAACAAGAATATAAACAAACCATACTAAGAAAATCATTATGCAAAATCATATAATTGAACAGTAAAATATATAATATTAATGTTACCTTTCAATTGAGTACATCCATCTATAGCAGGCAAGTCCTGCAATTTTTGCCTCAGAAGCTAAATGAATTACCAAATGGACCATGATAGTGAAGAATGCTGGTGGAAATATCATTTCCATTTGATAAAGTAAGATAATAATATGAGTTTGAAGTTTATCAATCATATCATTTTGAAGATTTATCGAGCACGATTCTTTAAAAACCAATTCAATTAAAAAAACTGAATTCACATTAAGTGATAGTGACACTCTTAGCGTGATCGATATAAAATGTTCCATGATGGTGTGAGAATCATGACTTTTAAGGTCTTGAATTTTGCAATTCTTTGTATCAATACAACGAGACATATTTGAGGCATATCCATCAGGAACTCTGATATTTTTCAATACTTGGCAAAACTTATTTTTCTCTTCGACTAACATTGTAAATGAAGCATGCGGTAATCACTACTACAAAAATGGGGTTAGATGATGGTCAAAACCCGTCATTATAATCCTATAATGTCTGCTAGCTGATTGTCATATATCAGACTATCATCTTTACTCTTTTTAACAAATAACATTAAGATGACGATAAATTTCCGTCATCATAGGATGCTGCAAAAAGCCTTTAGATGTCGGGAATCCCCATCATTATAGGATGTCGTGAAAAGCATTTAATTAACGGGGAATCCCCGTCATCATAGGTTGTCATGAAAAACCTTTAAATGACAGTGAATACCCATCATTACGCCAGACCTCCCAACAAGATCTCACTATAGGCGCATCAGGATCTCCATGTGCAGCAACAAACTCAGTTCCTGATACTCATTATGCCTAGCATTGAATAGACCGGGTATTCACCTTATCAATATTTCAAATCAATAATGGGTTTTATTTGGCGCCTAAATAGGCACTCGAATTGGACCGAACCCTTTGTCAGGCTACTGTTCTTTTGTTCCCTAAGAGTCGTGGAGTAAGACATCGATTTTTCAATAAGATCCATTTTTTATTACATGATGTACTCCTCTGAAAAATATTGGCGCGCGTGTAAACGAGGTGCTCTACCAACTGAGCTATACATAAAAAAACTATCATGGATGAAATAGATTTCAAAGCACAAAGAGTCTTTCATAGAATTAACTATTTTCCAATAGTCAAGGAAATATATTACTCAGTCATTCTAGTAGCGGACTACCGTAATAAAATCCTCAAGATACCCTTCTAAGTCCCAAGTATCAAAGATATTTAGCATCTCAAAATATCTAAGATAGTAGTTCCCTAGTAGTTAAGAGGTAAGTATTTCAATCTTAAAGCTATAAAAAGCAATTACAACAATTTCCATATATCAACGTCACCATGATCTTACAGAAACAAAAGCGGTTATTACTAGAGCATGTTATGTTCAAGAGATATAATGAGATATACTTGATTTTGAAGTTGCATATATTTCTGATAAGAATGTTATCAAAATATCTTCTTATAATAAAAGAGTGCCTAAGAAAGTAATTTGTTGTATGTCTGTACCTACCACCAACTCATAATATGCATTGTAGTATTGAGGGAACTTTCCCGAAACGCACTAAGGGATGTTTGTGTGGCATCTAAAAGATGAAATATTTTCTCTCATACAAGTGTTTCTGGCTGCACCTCCAACCAAAATAACATTATAAGAATTGAAGACAACAAAGGAAACCAATCATAAGAAAATACATGGATAAGAATTAAGAACCTTTTTCTTCACTATCTTCACAAGAACTGGAAGAATCCATGTACCAAACACATGATTATATATTTGTTCCCCAATATTGTTCATCAACATCTCAAGCAATTGCAGAGTTCAATGACAACAAATGGGTAGTTTAGCTATCATAATTAGTATAGCAGACATTATATCAATAGGTTTAGCTGTATTTTGGTTATATAATAACATGTCATAGGGAAAAATTAAAAAATTATAATGCTAACTCTCAAGAGTCTCGCAGAAGTGGGAACTCTTGCCCATGATCTGAGGGTTCTTTTTAAGGTCTTAACATTTAAAAATTAGTTTGTGAGTTGAGAAGTTTAAACTCTAGACCTATCCAATATCCAGTTATGTCATGTAGGACATATGGCAACACTCGTGGCATTAACTAGAGCAATATTCAAAACCAGTCCATTTTCTTAACAAACTGAATCTTGGTTTCTCACCCTACAACCCCTTTTTAGTCCCTCTTTCTTGAGTAATTACACATATACTCTTATTTATCCATAAAATAAAATCATAAACATCACCCTCATTAAGAGAAAAAGAAAACAATAGTGCTTTTCCTCATCTTTTTCCCCTGTTAGTTTACTTTCTTGAGGATTGTTGGGGTAAAATAAGACAAAATGATGAAATTATCATATTCATCAAAAGGTTGTTGATAATAGTGGCATATACTCACCATAACCGCATTAAGTTGGGTATTTGAGTTTTTACACCTTAGGCATTTTTTAATAGCTTTGATCATGCCTTTAACTAGTCTACACATGTTGACTCAATAATATACGTCATGGAAAGGATAATTTTTTGTAAAATGAAACAAAAAGTGTATTAAACTAAGGTGAAATGAATAAAAGAGAACAAAAGATCCTCAAATAGATTGTAAAATAAGAAGATTAGTTAAAAATGGATGACCCTCCAATTTAACAGGAAACTAAAAAGTAGCAAGTTCCTAAAGAACTTAAAAGTGTGCCCATATGGAAGGAAATTTACTCCCCCATAAAACTTAAGCGAAGTAAAATTTTATACTGAATATCTTCTTCAACAACCAAGTGAACTGTAATTTTCATCTTGCGGAAGCTGATTATCTTCAGTTGGAAATTAGTAGGAACTCGTGAATACTACTACTTTAGTTCCCTTGTCTTCTTTGTTTTCACCTTCTCTGGGTACCACTTTGTATTACTTTGGTTATTAACACAACACCCACATTCACCGAAAAAAGTTCAAAGAATATCCTTTCCAAAGGCACCTATTTATAGTAGAAATATGCAAAGGTGTAGTGGTTGCATGTACTATTAGAAATGACAAAACTAAAATGCTAAATGAAAGGGACATGATAGGAATGATCAGATAAATTGATGTTGCCAATGATTCAACTATATCTTCTACCTTGAAAAATTAACAAATGAAGATATATCCAAAAAGTATGAAAGAAAAAGATAATTATATTGACGTGCTTTTTAAAAAGAGATGTTGATAGGAAAGTTTTTGAAACAATTAGTTATCTCATACCTCTGATCACGAGAAACTAATTTACAGGTTTCAACGTTTTTCATCTAATCCATCTAAGATGAACCAAACTAAGATGTATTTATCTTTGGAGCAAATAATGAAATTATAGAGTAGTAACAATGCAAGCTAAAGACATAATAGAGTAAGCAGAATAACTCATAATGTAAATCAAGATCTGGGTTTCTTCCTTAAATATTTGAAAGAAATTAGACATACCATACTGGTAGTGACCCAGATTTAAAAAATCACTGATATCAACACTGCCCTTGGAGTTTGAGAAGCAAGTAATATACTCTGCAAGCACAAACATTTATACATCAAGCGAGGATATTATTGGAATACTAAAACTAGTCATACAGAGCTGAAGCAAAGTAAGGAACAACACAATTACCATGCAATTGCAGAGTGTCAAAAAATTGGTAAACGATCTAATTCTGTTAATAGAAACACTTATTCCATAAAACGAAGCAAAACCTCCAGGTACTACACTACATTATAACTCAACTGGTTATGATGAAACGAACTCGGATTCAGAATTGAACTAAAAACCAATCAATCGCGGAACTAAAAACCATATAAAAGACACAAAATCCTTTTTTCTTCATTAACGAAAAAAATTATATACGAAACTTCCAGATCTCAACTTCAAATACTGGAAGTGGATATACACACTGGACAATCACACATCAAATCAAAACATTAAGAATTGTAAAAGAGGAAGAGGAAGAAAGAGAGATAGTAAAATAACATAGTCAAAAGAAAAGGAAGCGAAGAGGGGAAGAAAAATGATGGCGGAGCGTACTGGTGAAGATGGAGACTAATTAGAACACAACATCAAGCGATTTGAGGGAAAATGTAGAGATAACAGGAAACAAGGGCTCACCATCCTAGCGAGATGCAAAAAGGACCTATGAGAAAATAAATATGCAATGTTTATATGGACATAAAATTCTTCCCTTTAGGAAAACTCGTTCAAAAGCAAAATAAAAAAACTCCATTAAGATACTTTTGACTAACTCGAGATTTTCCAATCAAACTTTTATCCATGAGAAAATAAATATGCACATATTAAAATAAACAATTCAATACAATGAAATCATAGAAGATTAAAGTGATCACCAGATTAGATTATCAACTTATCTCACACTACAACAAAAAAAAGCTATGATTGACGTAAAAAATGCTATCATAGGGTTTCGATAGCGTTTCTAAAAAATGTGATGTATACAGATGTTATTAAGAATTTTTTTACCTATGATAAAATTTTTTAAACGCCATTAAAAGCTTTTCATAACGTTTTTTAAACGCTATCAAACAAATGCAACATTTAACAAACAACCAAGTTTATCTTACCCTTGTTTGACATTATTTCTACCTAAGAAAAAAATTATCTAAACAATGTCTTATAAGACCATAACAAAGCTTAAGTAATATAGAAGGTTTATAGCAACACTAAGCCTTTCAAATCCATCCATATCCTCACCCTCAAAAAGAAGAAAAAGAAAATAGATTAAATATGAATTGTATGGAAGTATAAGGATTACATTGAAAAATACATACCATGAATAAGATACTCAGAATCATTACCATGCAGTTCACTCATTACGCATTGGTTTATGGAAGAATGATGATCAAATAAGAAAATAAGATTAAATAAGCAGGAAAATGTTTACAGAATTAACGTCACAGTAATGTGCAGTCAACTCCCCCCAACGTTCAAACCCCATTTCAATTATAATAGTCCTACAGTAAAACTAATGAGGCTTCTAGCTAGGCACAATTTAAATAGTCAGAATATGTTAATAAGAAATTCAGAATATCAATTAGGAAATTAGGAAAATCCATTAACACTAATTTCAAATTTCAAACCAAACGAATATCACCAATGCCCTAAATCTTGTATATATTCATCATTTTACTCAGTTAATCATTAAACAAAAGAAAATCTAACTAAAAAAATCTAAAGAAGCAAGCTGGGTAGATTCAATAAAAATTTGAAAAACCATTTCTTTATATCCAATTAAAAAACAGCAAAGACGCCTAAAAATAACATAATTTATCTCATGTATAAGCCATCTCTCAATATGCAATGAACAAAACAAATCAAGGATAAGATACAACTGTTTGGATTCGTGATGATCTCCTTTCAGTCATATTAGTTATTAGAATAACATGACATTTTACCTTGTTTTTAGTATAGAATGGATAAATCAATAACCTGAAGAGGGATTGGATGAACTTGGTTATAGGAAACAATTCATAATTTCTAAAAGTAAGTTAAATCAGTCATCTGAAGAACTTTAAGGCTAACTGTCCTTATTATTTCTAATACAAGTGGTTTGAGCTATCCTTCCTCATTATCTCTACAACACTAAATATTTGCAGTCCAACTATTACTGTAATTCAAATTACAAAAGTTATACAATACTATTAATGATACAATAAAGTTACTAACGAAAAGGATTGGAAGATTTCTTGACAAGGCAGCAATTAAGACTCTAGAAGATGAAGTAAAATCGGATGGATCAGCAACCATTCCATGGGGTTTAGTCTGCAAACATAAAGCGCTATCCAAGATTTCTTAACAAACATGGGGTAGGGGAGGGAATTTCAAGAAGTAACTTCTTGAAAAAAGGTAAAACATAAAAGGATGCTTTAGAATCAGAAAGTTATATGTTGCAAAACAAGTAAAAAAAGAAACTATGCCCAAAAGGAATAGTATAAACCACTCAAGACATTTGAATGTGTGCTACATATAAGATAAACATATTATATTGGACACCAAAAGCAAGAAAACTATTTCGTGTAGTAGTAGCCTTATTCAAGGATAATTTGGTAAATGAAAATGGTGTTCCTAAATTCTTTAGAAACATATCAAGTGGTGTTCACAAAAGCATACTACACGAAATTGAACATAGACATAATGTAAAAGCTACACGTCAAAAAATAATCATTAGTTTGGTGAGAAAAATATAGTTGTTGTAACTTTCAAATATCACGATAATTATAGAAATATTCCATACAATAATAGTTCTATAACATTAGAGAATAAAAAAGGGGAAATATATGTGTGTTATTGTCAACCTGAACAAGGTCATCATACCTATTTTACAAGATAATGATTATAGCAAAACCAAACGGAAAGACCGTGCCTTTTAAATCCAAAACTCCCAAAAATAGAAAAGATATCTATGAGATCAAAATCACTTATTAGATAGCAAAACTATTTAATAAACTAATTTACAATCTTCCGAAACGAATACACGAACGTTGAAGATGCTCAGAATCACGAACGCAAATCCTTACTTTCACCTAGCCAGGAAATGGTATTAGTCAGAAAAGCACGAGCTCTATCCTCAGCCATACATGAATTTGAGATTGAAACCCACCTCGCAAGAAAAAACCCTCACCTCTAGTTCTGAGATCTGAAATGGAAGTGAGAGAGAGCTGGGAAATAAAGCTATGACATATAGCTTAGAGAGAGAGAGAGAGTTGTGCAAGATATCTAGGTGCGAGACAGAGCTACGAGAATAGAAAAATAGAGAGAGCTGTGAGAGTTGAGGCTGTGATAGACCTAAAGAGAGAGCTGTAATAAGCTATAGAGAAAGAACTTAACGAGAGAGAACTTCTCGAGAAAGATGAAAGAGTGAGATTCGCGGGGAGATCCCTAGGTATCACACTTTCATAGAGGTTGAAAAGAGAGCTATGTTGAGAGATTGAAGAGAGAGAGAGAGAGAGAGAGAGAGCTGTGAGAAGGAAGTCTAATTTTAGGCAAGTTTCAGGAATATTATCCCCGCATGCCTTTTGGCCCGTGAATCAGAATGAGTTTTCATTGAGTTTTGACATAAAACGCGATCCATCATGTGCTATAAAAGAACATATATGCTGTAGTGTCAATAATATTTTGAGTATTTATCAGTATAACACTTTGTAAACTTTTAGATTTAAAAGACTAATCAAACAACTATAAAAATCTTCACATAGAACTCACTCTTTTAATGGTTTTAATTAAGGAAATATATCAGAAATAGATAGTCAAATTAAAACCATATCACATTTAAAGCATATTCACAAAACCATGTCATTCAACAATGAACTGTCTGATCATCTCCAAGTTGTTGAGTATATAATCAACTTGAAGAAAAAATATCATAGTCAATTGTTTCGGTGATGGATTTTAAACCGGATCGGGTCATAAATGGAGAGTCATCTACTCATCGAAAAAGCCTTGGGAACATGGAGGTGTAGCATGGAGGAAATGATGAGCATCCTTAGCGGCCTAGACGGTGACAACCGCCAGTAAACACACCTCCTTGGAGTTGCCAAGGAGAAGGAGAGGGAGAGAGAGCCCCCAAATGGGTGTGTGAAATGTCCATGTATCTTCCTTCAATAGGAGTGTTAAGCCTCTTTATATAGAAAGTGGGGGGTAAACCCTAATTTTATGATGGCCAATCAATAATTGCCAAGTGTATGTAAGACCAATGTATAGGATGCTATCACGTGTCTCTATGTTCATCCTCAATGAGATGACGGTGCATCTAAAACCTATCGAGTAGGTCGTGGTGGCGGACCAATACAACGAACCTCATCCTAAACCGACCAAGTCGTATGCCTCCAATTCAATCCCAAGGCGGTAAGGGTTTTTCCAAGTCTTGCCACTTGACTTAACAGCTGTAGGTAAATAATCACAAGGGTCCGATTAGGGCGGTTGGACCCATTGGGTATGTACAAGATGGAAAATTCATGTATAAATATTAGCACCTTGGTCAAGTTCAAATGTGTAGCACTTGACTTGTACATAGTCTTGATTTGTGTTGTGATCTTATTTGATGAGCCACCGAATTGTGAGACGTTTAATTGTGATGATGAATGTTTCTTTTCTAAATCAGTCATGCAGAGTCATCTTCATTGTTGTAGCCCCCAGTTGGATGTGATGACATATCAATTTCTTTCATTTAGCCTCCAATAAGATATGCAAGAAGTAGTTGACTACGACGAACCTCCCTCAATACAAATTTCTGATTATGGCGATGTTCACTGAGAAATGACTAGTTGAAAAATATATATACACTAGCAATGCACAACCTTATGTTCAATGTTAGCACGAATGAATACATATGATAAGATTTACATCACATGCATGTTCGCGATGTGTGTATAGATGCCAATGTATCATAACAAGTTAACAGAGTCAAATAACATTCTTTAACTATATCAAGGTCATATATGACATACGTCTTAACGATATGTTCATAATTAACACTACTAGAGATAATTCATCAGAGTCGTTACCATCTCTTTCAAATATTAATGATACGAGAGAACTGATCGAGAAAAACACACCAGATAGGAGTTTAACCAACGCAGTATAACAACAAGGCTGTGTTCGTCAAGAAATTTCTCTGTGGTAGGTAAACACGCTGAAGTGTCATCTTTAGATGATTCGATTAGTGATAGCGCATATATGTAGGAACCTGCATGACATTGCTTAAGAAGGCACACACATATATATGAAAATGTAGTCAAGTTGCCTAAGAAGACGTGTGCATATTGAATTGTCCGTAATAGTCATGCTTAATGGGTTATATACCCAACCCTACTTTACACATACATCGCTCTTACATATGACTTTTAACATCAGCATATACATAATAAATCTCTTAGTTATATTTAATCCATGTGACAATGATTATATTCTGTGAATAAGCAGTTAAAACATCTTGTGTATTTCAAACATGTTATGGCGGCAAAGTTCTGCTTTGAAGGGATTTGCAACAACGGCTAAATTTTGCCCAACTACATTTGCTGAAATGTTTCTATTGCATTTTAGGAACAAAATTTACTGAATGTCTTAAACGCATCCTAGGGTTCTACCCTGCTGAAACTTTTCAAACGCATTCCAGGAACAAGCTTCAATGAAACGTATTAAGTGTGTTTCAGGAACAAACATCGCTGAAACTTCTTAAATGCGTTCCAGGAACAATTTCAACTGAAATGTCTTAAACGCATTTAAGGAACAATCTTTACTTAAACTTCTTAAATGCATTCCAGGAACAAATTTTGCTGAAACGTCTTAAAAGCATTCCAGGATCAATCTTTGCTGAAACGTCTTAAACACGTTCTAGGAACTAACATCGCTGAAACGTCTTACAGACAATTCACGAACAAACTTCAAAGAAACGTCTTAAACATGTTCCAGGAACTAAATTTGTTGAAACGAACTAACTCTGCTGAAATATCTTAAATGCATTACATGAGACAAATTTGCTGAAACGTCTTAAAAGCATTCCAAGAGAAACTTTGTTGAATGCGTTACAAGAGTCAACTTTGCTGAAATGTCTTAAATTTATTCCAAGAGCAATCTTTGCTTAAAAGTCTTAAATGCGTTCTAGGAACGAACTTCGCTGAAACGTCTTACATTCATTTTAGGAACAAACTTCACCGAAAAATCTTAAACGCGTTCTAGGAACCAACTTCGCTGATACATCTTAAACGCGTTCTAGGAACTAACTTTTCTTAAATGTCTTAAATGCATTACATGAGCCGACTTTACTTAAACGTATTAAATTCATTCCAGGAGCAATGTTTGTTAAAATGTCTTAAATTCGTTACAGGATCCAACTTTGCTGAAACGTTTTAAATGCATTCTAGGAGCAATCTTTGTTGAAACATCTTAAATGTGTTAAAGGAACTAACTTCATTGAAACATCTTACACGTATTTCAAGAACAAACTTCATTGAAACGTCTCAAACACATTCCAGGAACTAACTTCGCTGAAATGTCTTAAACGCGTTCGAGGAACTAACTTTCCTGCAACGTCTTAAATACATTTCAGGAGCCAACTTTGCTGGAAAATCTTAAATGCGTTCGCAAATAACTGACCTATTATAAGTTTTCAAGTTATTTTGAAAACTACAAAAGTCAAAGTAAAAATTACGATGTTAAACGTCTTTTAAAAGTTACTCCTCGTGACAACTTTTTCATTATATCGAGTGCGCTTAATGGTAATTTTTTCTCTTTAACGATCCTAAGCTAACCATAATAGGTACACTTGGCAGTGATTTCTCCTCAACAGCCCTAAGTCACCTCTCTTGGTAATTTTATCGTCACCTCGGGTGCACTTAGCGCTGATTTTTACTCAGCAGTCCTAAGTCACCCCTCGTTAATTTTTTCGTTACATCGGGTGCACTTAGCGATGATTTTTGCTCAACAATCATAAGTCACCCCTCATGGTAATTTTGTTGTTACCTCGGGTGCACTTAGCGATGAATCATCAACCCGCCTATTAAGGTGATTTTATTGTCACGTAGGCAACAATTGACTTGGAATACTCTGCTTGAGGCACCAGACATGGTTATTTCCTATTATCACGGGTGTGCAGAACCTGCATAAAAAATATTTTCACTATGTGGTATTACTGACACACTTAGAGGAGGCCAGAATCCCTTTTCACAATGATAATGTAACTAAGGACGATAAAATTCTCATAGATAACAAGTCATTATTCATGTTGTCTCGATTATTGTTCAGAAGGAGAATCTCCCAGTAAAATAGAAAACTGGTTGTGAGAGCAGATCTTCCAAACAAAAATAATAGTGTAGATTTCTCTGCCATGACTGAATTTAATGATGACGTTGAGACTATAGGTCAATATAGAATAGAAAATATATATGTAGAATTCTTCATATGCATACTAGAGCCTCCTTTAGGCGTGATTCAGATTCATGTGGCGGAGATCATGAGATAGTGTAAATAATAAATAATTCCATAAATGCTTATAATAATTGGGTTCATAAATCTATGAATACCCATGATAGGTCAGATGATAGATCCAGTGACCCCCCAATATGAGTTAGATAATAGATAATCAGTTAAGAAACCTACATAATAAGTTGATTGATAAATCTCAAATATCTATAATAAGTTAGTGGATAATTTGGATATCTCCATGATGAGCTCGATAATAAATCCTTAAATCTCTGTGATAAATTAATTAATAAATCTAGAAATCTATATCGATAATAAGTCCAAGTTATTCCCTAAGTCTTCGAACACTTGTCGCTAAGTCCGAAGACATATACTACACTTTAAGGAGTGTCAACTTCAAGAATGTTTAGTCATAGATGTTGTGAAGTTTATCGTTATGCCACATAGGCATCACATGAGTGTATTTAGATGCCACATGTTCAATTTTTACATGTCACTCTCAGTTTATGGATCCATAATTACATTAACCCCATGTTGAAGGCAAAACAACCAAGCTTGAACATAACTTCTGATTTGAGCGGTGCGTCATTCTAACGATTTGTACGCTTGATATATCCATCCATTCCTGAAATAAATTATAAGAACGTGTATCATTGCTTTATTATTATAGTGTAAGAAGAGATCCTATTTGGAGACAGTACTTCAAAGAATTTTCAGACTCTGAAACAAGTCATAGGAGACCCTAGGACCCCTTTGTTGATAAATCGCGCGTGAGGACTCCCTCACCTAGGGTTCAGGCGTGAGTGGCTTCCCACACCTAAGGATGAGGCGTGGGGGATTCCCCATGCCTTCCACCATCTGCCTGGTGTCTTCAGCGCCTCGGGACCTATCCTGAGGCATTGACACTAGCAGGCGCTGGTGTCCTCGGTGCCTCGGGGCCTGTCACGAGACGCTGACACCCGCAGCGCTGATGCCAGCATCATCAGCGCCTTGGGGAGAGGGGCTCTCACCCTTCCCCTCTTCTACATAAACCACCGAGAGGAGGGGGAGCTCAATCCCTTTCCTCTCAGTTTTGGGGTGTAACAATACAATATTATCACTTTTTTTCTTGCAATTTTTTTAGAAACCATCATTTTCTTTGAAAATAATCTAAGAATTTTGTGAAGATGAAGATGGATCAAATGTTTCCAAAACTTTCAACCATTTTCTTGAAAGTTCTAAACTAAAAATAAAACACAAACACCCAAACTTGTTGCCTTTTTTTTTCTTTAATACCTTCAAGTGTTTACCAACATGCAGTTTTTATTCTACCAAGTAGAGGCTCAATAATGTTCTAGAAATGAGAAAACCAATTTCTCCATCATTTTTAAATAATTGGGGCTTTGACTATTTTTTTTTAGTTTCAGCCATGGCAAGAGACCAAGAATAGAACCGAGTTATGGCAATTATTTATTTATTTTTTTAATTATCCAAAGAAAAATGAAACCCATGACCGAATACACAAATATACAAGAAATTCATTTTTTTTTCATTTTGAACAAGGACGAAGAAACTAGTGGAAACATTCATTCAAAAAAAATTTAAGTTCTAGAAATTTATTCTTCTATTTTTGGGTTTCAAATTTTCGTGAAGAAATCAAAGAAAAAAATACCGATTTCAAGAAATAAACACACAACAGTCCTTCCTGGTGGATGCTTCTCTTTGATAGATGACTCCGCAGTGGAGTCGCCATTGTTTCGGTGATGGATTTTGAACCGGATCGGGTCATGAACAGAGAGTCGTCTAGTCATCAAAAAAGTCTTGGGAACATGGAGGTCTAGCGTTGAGAAAAGGATGAGCATCCTTAGCGGCCTAGACGGTGACAACCGTCGGCAAATGCACCTCCTTGGGGTTTCCAAATAGAAGGAGAGGGAGAGAGAGCCCCGGAATTTGTGTGTTAAATGTCTATGTATCTCCCTTCAATAGGAGTGTTAAACCTCTTTATATTGAAAGTAGGGGGTAAACCCTAATTTTATGATGGTCAGTCAACGATTGTCAAGTGTACGTAAGGCCAACTTATAGGACGTAATCACGTGTCTCTATGTTCATCCTCAATGAGAGGACGTCACATCTAAAACCTATTGAGAAGGTTGTGGCTGCAGACCGACACAACGAACCTCATCCTAAACCTACCAAGCCGTATGCCTCCAATTCATTTCCAAGACGGTAAGGGTCCGTCCAAGTCTTTCAACTTGATTTGACGATTGTAGGTAAATAATCATAGGGTTCCGATCAGGGCGGGTGGACCTATCATATATGTCCAGGATGAAAAGTTCATGTATAAATATCAATCAATACAAAAGACCTGTACGGTTACTTGAGCCATCCATGGTGCGAACACACTAGAACACAAATCAATCAGAATACATGCAGCCTTAGCATGCTGGATGGAAGAGTTTATATTTATGAAATTTGTACTGTCCAAACTGAATTTTCATTCCAAAATAGAGTTTTGATACACTTCTCTACCAAAAAAACCCATCATTACATTAAACTAAAAGTATCATTTCAAAAGTAAATCAAAATTCCAAATAAATGCACTTTTCTGATTACTAAGCTATTATAGATATACAAGGCCCCACCATTAATATAATTTGAACCACAAACTCATATGAAGAACATAGTTTCAAGAAGTAACTCTTAGAGGTATAGAAGTTACCAACTACAGTTACACATCACATTCACCAACAGTTACGCATTTGCCAAAGAGTTCTCACATTCTTACAAAACTTTCACCTACCAAACCTACAAATTTATGAGCGTACGAAATACATGATGGGGTACTCATCTCCCTTTATGCGACCCCCCCCCCCCACCACTAAAGTCAAAAAAAGGTTGAAATAATAGGTCTCAAATACCTTTTCAGAACAGAGAGAGACAAAGAGCGAGAGGTAGAGAGAGTTATAGTCATGGGCTAGAGATCGAGAGACGGACGATGGGGGTGACAGGCCAAAGACGGCTAAGATTGACGGGAGGAGGTGCGGTGTGGATGAGCGGCCAGAGTCCTCGAAATCTCCTAAGAATCACTTAGGAGGGTTTAGGACGAAAAGTATATCACGAGTTGGGGGAGATGTTAGGGATTTAAAGATTTTTCTTGGTGATTTCAAACCGCCAGCAAATATAAAAAAACCTCTGATATAGTTATTTTTTAATTTTCTATTTTTTTATGTGTTCGATTTTTTTCGGAGTTATGCCGGTGGTTGAGCAACCTCTGTTAGAGAATGACATATAGTGGCGGTTTTGTAAACCGTAACAAAAGTTGATTATTTCAATTTTTAACAGTGGTTTCAAGAGAACTGCCACCATATTATTATCTTTCATGATGGTTCTTAAAAACCACCGTTGAAAATCTTTTCTGCTTTTTACTAGCGGCAGTTGCATCAACCGATGCCATATAACCACTGCAAAATGTTATTTTTCTTGTAGTGATTGTAAATAATATGATTATTTAAAATTATCATAAGTTAAATAGAAAGTATGATGAGACCACAATGTTTGTGCGCGTGCCACTTGAAATAATTCCCTGTGGCACCTGATTTTTCCTCAAGAGTCTCCTAAGAGAAGAATATCACGCCACACAGGGTGTGACTGGTCACTTTTTAGACAAGTGTTATATGATAATTCAAAGTGAATATCATCTTACAAGGAAAACATGATAAAGTCAATAGTTGATTCGAATTGATCTTCTTCCCCACAAGAGAAGAAGATCACCCTAGACAAGTGATCTTGTGTGTATCATAATGGCTAGACACTTCCCATAGAAAGAGACAATCAGTTATCACATAAGGGTTATTTAAATATTTTTGAATTTGAAAATCAAAATCTAATTTTGATATTGTCTTTACATGATTGATATCAAGGAGAAGTGGCAGAGTTTCAAGGGTTCAAAGAAAGTGAAGAGGTTCATTTGAAGTACATTTTAGCCAAATAGAGAAAATAAAGGATATTTCTATTATAATTATTCCAATTTTTTTCATGTGTTGAGATAGTAGTAGGATTCAAAAAATGAGTGTGAGATCAATTCTTGTTTCGTTCAACGCCTACAGGTCCATCCATTTAGTGTCATAAACTAGGCATGGGAAGATATGAGGAATCGAAGAAAAAAGTTCTTGAGGAATTTTAATAATTAAATCATTCATGAAAAGTTCGAGGAATAAAAATCATCATATAAGGTAATTTATTCTTTACATGTTAAACTATATGCCATAGTTATAAAAGTCAACAAAGCCTTAACAAAGTTTTGCTACCAATGATCAAATCGTACAGACAGTGCTTCTGCTATGATCACCATGATTTAGTTTTTGAAACCTATAATTGACATCAGAGCCGGTTATTGATATATTAGTTTAATATAGAAATTTAATGATAATCACAACAAAATTTGCTTTCATATATGAATGTCTTTTAATTCATATTATAAATATATGAATGACTTTCATCATTAATTGTATAGTTCCTTGTAAATTTCTGGTAATTTAAGCCTTGGGCCCAATTCAGATTGAGCCCGTTGTGAGGAAGCTATAAGAAGACAAAAATATAATTTTGATTATTTTTGTCTTCGTCATTGTAATTTTTGTATCCAAGGGATCTAGCCAGATTTCAATGCAATATTTATTGCATGGTGATATCATGTCCATGCAATAAAAAGTGATATAAATTGTGAAATGTCTATTCGTAAATATTGACATGACATGAATTCACGCATATTATTTAAAAATGTTTTGGGAAATAATGTAATGCGCTAATGATAATTTAATGAGATTAAATTAACAAGTTAGTAGGTTATTAATCCATGTGTTGTTAAACGCTCATACGTCCATCCTTCTAGTGCTGAAGACTAGGCATGGAAAATATGAGGAATCAAATAAACAAGTTTTGCAAAGAGTTCGAGTTGCTTGATCGTTCTTAAACAGTTTGAAGAATCGGTTATATCAATCATTGTATGGTAGTTTATTCTTTACGTATTAAATTTATATATCTATATCGTACAAACAAGGATTTCACTACAACTAGCCTGATTTGGTTTCTGAAACCAATAAAAAAATAGGTGGAATCACAACACATGTGATAGTATGAGGAGCATATATTAAAAAATGTGGGAATGACGTAAGTGAGATTAACGTGATTTGAGGAGTTGATAACAGAAGAGTGACACATGAGTACGGACCGTGACAAACAAGTGGATCAAAGTCGAATATTGTGCTAGTTGAAATATTCTCATAACTAGTGTATCTCAGCATAACGTAGTAGCTAAGATTTATGTAAAGAAAACTTACTAAAGGATATCAACATGCAGGAGAAAGGAGGTGACACCTAAAAGATCACAAACACAAACACACAAACATCACAATAAACCTAGTAGGTAATGATTATCGAAATCAGTTAGCTCGAATGCACGTTCTCTTAAAGAATATTACATTAAAAGTGTACAGCCAAGAAGCATAGTTGTGCTAGAGGAATTATTGAGTGGGAGGACACCGATCCCCAAATAAGAAATTGTTTGTGATTCAATAATGGAAGAACCACGACATGATTCAAAAGCCTATGGAGCGTCAACGTAGTGGGAGAGTTGTGAGACAACCTGAGAGGTATATGTCCTACATAAAAGCTTTGACAGCTGTCTCGGATAAAGACCTTGATGAACGTGTCTCCTACTTAGAGGCCATGACATGTGTTGAAGTAAACTTATGGCAAAAAGCCATGACCGATGAGTTATATTTGATGTACTCGAACAGAGTCTGGAAGCTTGTAGATCCTCCTAAAGGGGTAAAATCTGTACGATGCAAATGGATCTATAAGAAAAATAAGGTTTGGATGAGAATGTAGAGACATTCAAAGTTAGGCTAGTAGCCAAGGGCTACACCTAAAAAGAAGGTATAGACTACGAGGATACCTTCTCACCGGTGGTCATACTTAAATTCATCTGAATCCTTTTATCCATTGCTGCTGTCCTTGATTATGAAATTAGGCAAATGGACGTCAAGACTGCTTGTTTGAATTGTAATCTTGATGAGCACATTTATATGGCTCAACTAGACGAGTTCATGGAGAAAGGCCAAGAAGGAAAAGTTTGCGATTTGTAGAAGTCCAATTATGGAATTAAGGAGCATCACGATCGTGGAATATTAGATTCGATGAATCTGTTAAAAACTCTTATTTTGAACAGTTAGTGGACGAGCTCTGTGTGTATAAGCTCATGCACGAAGGAAAATTTAGTTTTTCTAATCTTGTATGTAGATGATATTCTACTCATTGGGAATGATATACGAAAATTATATGATGTCAAGATTTGGCTTGCAAAGCAATTTGTTATGAATGATCTTGAAGAAGCTACATTGTCTTAGGTATTCTGATATTTTGAGATAGGGAGAACAGACAATTGGTACTGTCTCAAGCATCTTATATTTGATAAGGTGTCAGATCGCTTCAGTATGTAAAACTCTAAGAAAGAATTTCTTCCTTTTAGACATTGAGTCAGCCTCTCCAAGAAGCAGTCTCTTAAGACTCCTCAAGAAGAGAAAAACATGAGAAAGATTTTCTTTACCTCAGCCGTAGGAAGTTTCATGTATGTGATGCTTTGCACTAGGCCACACATTTGCTATGCCGTGGGCATGGTGAGTAATTTCCAATCTAATCCTGAAATTGAAGATTGGAATGACATCAAGCATATCCCTAAGTATGTAAGGAGAACAAGGAACTACATGCTTGTGTGTTCAAGTAACGACTTGAATATGGTGGGGTATACTGATTTTGATTTTCAAGTAGACAAGGATTATATGAGGTCCACTTCTGGATCGATGTTCATCCTGATTGGTGGAACAGTTGTATGGAGAAGTATCAAGCAATCTTGCATTGCTGATTCTACCATGGAAGGTGAATATGTGGTAGCTTGTGAAACTGCAAAGGAGGCTGTATGGCTTAGGAATTTCTTGAAGACTCTGGAAGTTGTTCCAGACGCTGACAAACCCATGACACTTTATTGTGATAATAGGGGGGTTATAGCAAAATCTAAGGAACCTAAAAGCCATAACAAGTCCAAACACATAGAACGTAAATATCACCTGATTAGAGATATTGTTTAGCATGGACACGTTATGGTTACACATATTTCGAAGGTCAAGAACCTGGTAGATCCATCCACGAAGTCTTTAAGCGATAATATGTTTTATGCTCATCTGGAGGACTTGGGGATAAGAGAGAGAGAGGGAGGGAGGGGGAGAGAGAAGAGGCGTCTCCAGATAAACTCTTCTGAGAAAGTTTAGAACAATATTCGCAATCTTAGGATCGACTGGGCAATCGAATCTGATTATGAATGTTAGGTTGAACCAATGGATGCCAGTCTTGGGGCATGCGAATGGAGACTCAAACGGTTAACCTAGACATTTTATGAACATGTGTAATAGACCGATAACAAATTAGTTTAGAGCCCAAAACTATTTACCAGGCTCTAAATCTAATTGTTACACGTTAAGGGTATTTTCATAATTACATTAATCCTGAGGAGAATATGTAGCTTGACTTAGTTAGTTGAAATCTTTGATATGTTAAATGAGTGAGTTCGAATTGGCGGGCTATACCTCGGCTGTTGAGATTGTAATTCAATTAAGTTGGAGTTACGTAATTCACAGATATGAAAATTATTGGTTCAATTACAAAAGCAATGATATGACCTTAAAAATAAAAGGGTTAATTTACATGAATAGAAAACGTAACGCGTTTGAATCTAGAGTTGATTCAGCATTGAATCTATATTGGAGTCGTAGGTTGTTAGAATTAAATAGGTCATGAATTTATGGAGACAAAATTTCCGGGTATTTGAATCCTTAGCTTTGTTCATGAGAGTCTATTCGGCCTCAGAAATAGCTCATAAGAACAAGAATAGAGAAACGAAATAAATTGGATCAAAATATGTTTTGGTGCCAAGGAATATTTCCTACATATATATGTGATGGGTGATGTCACTTAATCAACTATGTGTGATTTTATGTATTGAAATTAATTAGTTTATTATTTTCTAATTATTGAATAATTAGTAAATAAAAAATAAATAAATAAATTGATAATGATCAAATACTCAAACTCTAGGAAATATTACAATTTTCAACAATTATGAATATATGGGATAAATTTTTGGAAATTTAAAAGTATATGGGTACAATTGTAAATATCAAAAATGACATTTTAACAATATCTAATAGCAATCTGATTGCAGATAGATCTTGCATAAGATACAGTTGCTTGTTAAAAAAGTAAAAGGAGAAAGACGTTTTCTTCCTCCCTCCCGATTGCCGCTGAAAATTATATTGAAGGAGACAATTTTTGATTTTCTTTCTTTAATCGTTTTGAGAGCCCACACTCTAATTTCTACACAAAATTCTCATGAGATATATTTATGAAATTAACGGGTGGTTGTTGGTGGATGAAATTCATAAATCGTTCTTGGAGTTCAAGTGCATGATTTGAATCCCGAAACTTGAAGAACACGAAGGAATTCCTCCAGTTTAGAAATTTTCCAATACAAAGTATATGTGAATTTTTTTCTAACATTATCTTCTTGTTTAATGTCTTATATGTATAATAACACGTTGTTTGGTTTTAAGTTATTTAATTTGATTAAATAAGTTAATTTGAAATATTTTTTTGATATTCCGCCCACGAACCGTTCGTGGTTCAAACTTATTTTTAGTTAATTTTAAAACCAACCGGTCCCAACAAAAAGAACTCTGGTTCTATTGCTTCTTTGCAAGTTATCCAAAAACCCTTATTGATGAAAATTCAGAGATTTGGATTAGAAATTTTACCTCGAGGTGATTCTGGTTATCTTACTACTTTGACTGTTCGTCTAACTCTTCTAGAAAGAATTAAGGCGCGACAATTAGATGACCCACAACTATTAAAACTTTTGAACAGAGGTGGAAGATTGTAAACGTAATGATTTCATCATTCCTATTGATGAAGCTCTTCGTTATGGTGGTAGATTGGTAGTACCAAACAATGTGGAGTTGAAACGAGAAATTATGAGTGAAGCCCACAACACTTTATACTCAATTCATCCAAGAAGTATGAAGATGTAACAGAGTATGTACAACATTGTCTCACATGTCAGCAGGTTAAGGCTGAGCACCAACGACCTTCTAGTCTTCTGCAACAACTTATCATACCTGAGTGGAAGTGGGAGAACATCAGTATGGATTTTGTGTTGGGCCTACCAAAGACTTTGAAAGGCTGCAATTCTATTTTGGTAATTGTTGATGGGCTTATTAAGTCAACCCACTTAATTGTATGTGCGAGAAATCATATGACTTCATGGAGTTCTACCTATCTATTATGTATGATCGTGATCTGAAGTTCACTTCTATTTTTTGGAAAAGCTTACATAGAGCATACTATGTAAGTAGAATTTTTAAAAGTTTTGGCACTTTGAGCGAAGCAATCTCTATTCATTTGATTTTATTAAGCTCACTATGTAAGTAGAATTTTACGCATACTTAAACTATTGTCATATTCTAAAAGTTTATGATGGATGATTGTATGTCGTGGTGCTCTCGTTTGATTTTTTTTGTAAGTCAATCTCACATATGTGATATTTTTCTTCTGTGATATTATGCTTAATTATATATTATTATGCTATTAATGTTGTGTATATATATCATTATGATAATTAATGTGACTATGCAAACACTTACAAGTTAAGGTTTATAAAGTAAAAATAATAAATAAAGATTTAAAAGACTTGGTGCTTGTTTATGTCATAAAATGAGTGAGGAAAACTATTTTTATAATTAGAAACTCAATAATATTTATAATTATTCACATAATAGTAGTAAATAGTATAATTTTTATAATTATTCACATAATTTTTGTAATTATTCAAAATTATAATTTTTATAATTTTTATAATTTTTATAATTTTTATAATTTTTATAATTAGAAACTCAATAAAATTTCAGTCAAATAACTTCATCAAATAAATAGTAGTAAATAGTATTACGTGAAACCAGACAAGAATCATTCTAGTCATTGAAGACAAAATAGAATTAGATTTTTTTTTTACAGTTATAAATATTTTTTGTTTGAAAAAACTAAGAATCAACGGAAGTTCAATGATGTCATTATTAATAATTTCTCAATGAAGACTGTGCAAGTGCACAACCTCCTTTTGTCCATTCCCAATCTCTCTATATAAGGAAAGAGCTGGCAGAACAAGGATCTCAGTCACTCAAAACATTTGAAGATAAAGAAAACGAAACACCACAAGCAGTTGCAAGTGGTGATGATCCGACAGCTACCATTACCAGTGGAATTGCAGATTTCCTACAAATGTTTGGGGTTTTCATTTTCTTTCCTATGCTTCTGATTTTTCTTTGGTGATTAAATTTTTCTTCTAACTTTTATTTTTTGTGAAGTTACCTTATAATTCGAGGACTAGTAATTATAATATCTCGAGTCATTTCTCTTGAATAATAAGTGGAGGAGCTTAACTAACCTACCCGTACCCCATCTCACTGGTCAATTAATTTTCTTCAAACTTAATTCATCACATTTTATAATTAATTCCTTCATTTTCCCTATGCTAGTTTAGGTAAACTTTTGTACATATATACTTTCATGTATGAATAATATGTAACATTATGTATGTATTATTGTAACGGTAATATACTGGAACAGAGAGAGAGCAATAGAAGAAGCATGTTTCTTTCAACTCTTCCTTTAAGTTAAATTTTTAATTACTATTTCAGAAAGTGAACACTGAGATGAAACAACAAATTCAGAGATTAAAAGTGGTAGTGAGAAGCATGATGATTGTTGATGTTGAAAATCTTATATAAAAACTAGAATTAATTTATTCAATCCAACGGTTTGGAGTGTCTTATCAACAATCATAAGAGTGTCTTATCACCTTGGAGTGTCTTATCACCTTGAACTGAAATTGAACAAAAACTACATCGAATTCATAAGAGTACTCATCCTAATTTTACCATTAATGATGCAAAGGAAGATATTCACAACGATTCTCATTTCTTTAGATTGCTAAGGCAACAAAGTAATCCTATTTCATGTGGTAAGTCAAACTTTAAATATTCGTGCATTTCTTTTGATAGTACTCCCTCCATCTACTTTCACAAATATTTTTATTTGGTCTCTCAGTTAACTTTCGTTAATTTTTTAACATTCATTATAATTATACATGAGTCACATATTTCCCATGTGGGCACTAACTGCAAACAAATAATATATTCCTAAATATGATTTTCTAATCCTATATTCATAACCACTAATGTTTATGCAAAGTGTTAAAAGTTAGAGTTTGTTAAATTTGACTTAAGTGGTTAGTAATATAAATCATTTTCTTAATCAGCATCAATATGATATATATGTGACATCCACATATGCACCATGTCAGAGAAATTGATAAAAATGTTAACGAAAGTTAATAAAATTCCAGTACAATAACACAAATTATTTGTGTACTTTCCCCTTAAATTTATCAGCACCATATTACAACTTATTTATTTTAATTTAATTGAAGCAGACATGTTCAATACATATATAGACGAGACCAATGGAAAATTCAAGGAGTCAATTGCTAATGATGCAAGAGGAATGTTTTGGTTGTATGAAGCATCATTCTTGAGGGTTCATGGAGAAGATATACTTGATGAAGCACTTGATTTTACCTACAATCACTTGGAAGCCATAGTAGGCCAATTAAGCTCTCTTCTTGCTGAAGAAGTTAGATATGCTCTAGGGCAACCTCTTTATAAAGGCATGCGCCAGGTTGGAGGCAAGACACTACATTTCTATCTAGGAGAAAGATCCTACACATGATGATATTCTTCTTACATCTGCAAAACTCGATTTTAACATATTACAGAAACTTCACCAGGGGGAACTCTATGATGTCTCAAGGTCAATTTCTTTACTTTCTAGAACTCTCACTATAGTGAGAGTGTTTTTGTTAATACTCTATACACTTACGAAAGTCTTTTTTTTTAATAATAATATTGAAAAACACCTGATGAATTCTTAGATTCTATTCATAATAATTGGCTGTAAATTTAAACATAAAAATCAATTAAAAAAACTTCATGAACTCATTTTCTTGTGAAATCAAAGCTATATATTAAACATACCATCATGATTAATGGTACGTCGAGCTTGAAAAAAAATAAAATATTTTGTGACAAAATTAGGAGGTGGAAAAAATTGGATTTGGCGACAAAGCTATTTGCAAGAGATAGACTTGTGGAAGCAGTAATTTTTCTCTCTTATAATCTTTCATTAAGGTCTTGTTTGGCTGTCAATACTGGACAATACTAAAAAATTGGGTAGTACTATTTTAGTACTATCATGCGTTTGACTTCGCAATCTTACCGGATTAGATAAAACGGTGAGATTAAATAGTACTCCTATCACTGAATTAACAAATACAGTTTTCATCACTGAGACTCAACCAGACAAAGAACCCCAATGAGGATTTTCTTTTGATAGGCTTTTTTTTCCACATATTACATAACATTCACATTTTATTTAACAATTAAATGTATCTATTAATATTATTTTTTATATATTTAAAAAATTAATGAAATGTGTTTTCTACTTAAAAATATGAAATATTTTTTTTGGGTAATCGAAAATGTAAAATAACATGTAGCTTCAGAAAAAATTATGAAATATAATTTTACAATCTAGTACTATCATGTACCAAACAATGTACAAGTAGTATAACTTTTTAACCGATATAGCACCAAATATTGGACTGTACTATTTAATCCAATACAATACAGTACAATCCAATCCGATATATTTAATCAAGTACTATCCAGTACTACTGGACAGCCAATATTTTTCTTTCCCTGTTTTTTTTTTCAATGAGAAGATGAAAAAACATGCAAGGTTTCATTTTGAGGAAGCTAAATGGTTGCACAACGGATATACACCAACAATTGAAGAATATTTTGAAGTTTCTTTGGTATCACCTGCTATTATTTGTTCACAACAATTTCATTCCTTGGCATGTTAGATACTGCCACCAAAGAGGCCTTTGATTGGGTAGCAATGAATCTAATGATATGTTTACTTAGTGGATTTGGAATACAAATTCTAAGAATTTAAAAATATAATTCAAATTCATGTTTACTAAAATTAGATTAAAAAAGGTTATGGGACATACCACATAATTGAATTTGGAATCTATGTGTTTTGTGGATTTGCAATCCAAATCAAAATGGTAGATTACAAATCCTAATATAAATCTTTGTTGGCTTCAATGTTAAAAGTCAAAAATATCACTTTTAAAGTTATCAAATTATAGTGTCAATTTGCTCTTTAAATATAGATGACAAAAACATATGTAGGTAAAAATGATCCGACCCGTGACTCATCCGTTTTCCTGACCCAACTCGTGACTCGTCCCGACCCCATCTCCCCAACCTGACCCTGACACCCTGACCTGACCCGGCTCGACTCTCTGACCCGACTCCCTAACCTCAATCTGACCCTGAACATTCTGACCTGACCTCCTAACCCGCCCCGACCTGTGTTCCTGACATGACTCATCGGCTCATCCTGTCCAATGACTTGTTCCGACTCGTGGCCCGTCCTGACCCCGACTCCCCAACCCGACCTGATTTGACTGCCTGACCCGCTACCCAACCCGACTCGTGTCCCCAACACGTCCCAACCTGACTTCCTACCCCATTGCCCAAACCCCATGTCTCAACCCGTGTCCCACCCGACTCCTATCCCCGACCCGACCTCCCGACCCCGTGTACCTGACCCTCCCTGACTCGTGTCCTTGACCCGACCTGACTCATGAGCTCTACTCATCACAAACCGTTTCCCACTCGACCCCGTCTCCCCAACCCTAACTCCTGACCATGTGTCCCCGACTCGGCTCGACTCCCCAACTCATGACCTATGCCTGTCTCGACTCTCTGACCCGAATCGTGTCCACTCGACCCCGTCTCCCAAACCAAACCCTACCCTAGCTCTCCAATCTAAACTTCTGACCTCGTCTCCTCTACCCAACCTGGCATGTGTTTCCTACCTGACTCCCCCGACCCATCTCGTGCCCCACTCGAACTCGGCCCCTCCCTACCCCTGTCCCTATCCCGACTCCCCAGCCCATGTACCCCGACCCTGGCTCCTCGACCCATCCCAACTCCCTGACCCGACCCCACTCCCCGACCCGACTCCCGACCCCGAGTACTTTACTTGACCATGGCTCCCTGAGCCAACCTCACTCTTTGACTCAACTCCTGTCCTCGTGTACTCGACCTGACCACGAATCTATGACCCGTGTCTCTGACTTGACTCCCGACCTGTGTCCCCGAGCCAACTCCCTGCTCGTGTCCCTGACCTGTCCCATCTCCTCTCGTGCACACCCTTAGTGATTATGAGCATATACAGCTCGATCAAGTCTAACTACTCAAGTAGGAGGATAATGCCATCTCTACCTCTAAATATTGTAAAAGTGTAACATTTTTAATTGAATGGTATTATAGTAAACTTATATAATATAACATAATCCTAATCATCTAATCCAAATATTCAAAGTCATAGGAAATACAATATTACTACTTGACTGCCAATAATTTCCTTTCCCTGTTTTTTTTTCAATGAGAAGATGAAAAGCATGCAATGTTTTATTTTGAAGAAGCTAAATGGTTGCACAACGGATATACACCAACAATTGAAGAATATTTTGAAGTTTCTTTGGTATGAACTTGCAATTATTTGTTCACAACAATTTCATCCCTTGGCACGTTAGATTCTGCTAACAAAGAGGCCTTTGAATGAGTGGCAATGAACCTAAAGATATGTTTACTTGGTTGATTTGGATTAAAAATTATAAGAATTTAGATTTGTAATTCAAATCCATGTTTATTAAAGTAAGATTACAAAAAATTTAAGTGGGACCCCCCACATAATTGGATTTAGAATCCATGTGTTTTGTGGATTTGTAATCCAAATCAAAATGGGAGATTACAAATCCAAATCTAAATATTTGTTGGTTTTAATGTTAAAATTAAAAAAATATCACTTTTAAAGTTATTAAATTATAGTGTCATTTGACTCTCTAAATAGAAATGACAAAAATATATGTGGGTAAAAATACTCATTTTCTTCTGACCCGACCCGTGACTCATCCATTTTCCTGACCCAACCCATGACTCATCCCGACCCCATCTCCCCGACCCAACCCTGACACCCTAACCTGACCCAGCTTGACTCCCCGACCTGACTCCCTAACCTCAATCTGACTCCGACTCCCTGACCCGACCTCCTGAACTTGTGTTCCTGACCCGCCTCGACATGTGTTCTTGACACGATTCCTCAGCCCATTCCCAACCCTTGGCTCCCCGAACCGATCTCTCGACCCCGTGTACCCGACCCTCCCTGACCCGACATGATCTCGGCTTCCTGACCAGTGTCCTCGACCTGACCTGACCCGTAACCCAGACTCATCCTGCACCGTGTCCCACCTGACCCGTCTCCCAAACCCCAACTCCTGACCTTGTGTCCTCGACCCAACACGACTCCCCAACTCGTGACCTAGGCCTGTCCCGACTCCCCAACCCGACTCGTGTCCCACTCGACCCTGTCTCCCTAACCCAACCTGACCCTAGCTCCCCAATTTGAACTTCTGACCTCGTGTCCTCGACCGAATCCTACATGCGTTTTCGACCCGACTCCCCCGACCCCATCTTGCGCCCACTTAAACCCAGCCTCGATCCGATTCGACCGCCCGACCCATGTCTCTATCCCGACTCCCCAACCTATGTACCCCGACCTTGGCTCCTCAAACCAACCCAACTCCTTGACCCGACTCTCGACCCTGTGTACTCGACTTGACCACGGCTCCCTGACCCAACCCCACCCTCCGACCCGACTCCCGACTTCGTGTACCTGACTTGACCATGGCTCTATGACCTGTGTCTCTGACTTGACTCCCGACCCGTGTCCCTGAGCCGATTCCCTGCCCGTGTCCCCGACCTATCTCGTCTCTTCTCGTGCACACCCCTAACGATTATGGGCATCAAGTCTAACTACTCAAGTAGGAGGAGAATGTTATCTCTACATTTAAATATCGTAAAATAGTAACATTTTTTAATTGAATGGTATTAGAATAAACTTATATAATAACATAATCCAAATCACTTAATTCAAATATTTAAATTCATAGGAAATATAATATTACAAATCCTAAATTCAAATTTTTAATCCAAATCCTTAATTCAAAATGTAGTAAACACGCCAATAAGATTCTTAAAGCTTCATCACCATTCGCAGGCTCATGGACGACATTGTTTCTCACAAGGTATAATCTATTTTTTTGGTAAATAAAAGAAAATATACTATAATGACATGCAATCATTATTGTTGCATTATTCTTTTAATAAACCTCAGATCGGAACTTGTTTCCCTTTTCTAATAGAAATGCACAAGGGAATTGTACGATTTATTTATTTTAAGTTTCATGGATATATGTTGTCTTATTTTTTATCTTTTTATTTTACTTTTGTTTTCAGTTTGAGCAAGAGAGAGGGCACATTCCGTCAGCCATGGACTGCTTCATAAAACAACATGGTGTTTCCGAGGAAGAAGCTCCAAAGAAGTTACATAAACAAATCAATGATGCGTGGAAGGATATAAATGAATGTTGCACAAGACCTACTACGTTCCCAATACAAGTGCTTATGCCTGCCTTGAATTATGCTAGAGATAGCCATGTTAAACAATGCATCTCAAGATAGCATGCTCGTTAGATACAATCAACGTGCTGGGATGATCTAAAGAATACGACTAAAGACCCAGTTATACCAGTCAAATGGCCACTTTCTTTACTGATCTCCCCTTAACCCTTATTTGGAAGACTTAAAATGGTTGTAGAAGACCTGATTTGATGTAACGTTCCATATCCCAATTTCAACATTTAAATAAAGGCTCTTGTAATATGAAAACTAAGGTGAATACAAGCCATATACACTCTTCACTGTTCTTTCTCTCATTATTTTTGGCAATTAATATCTAACTGCAAAATTCATATATCTTTAGTTTATGGAGGATTCATCTATGTCCTTTCATGTATTCCTCAGTCATCTTGCACACATTTTCATCTTGCTGGAGGGTAAGACCCTTAGGATCTCTTTCTTCAATCGAGCTTTTTCATCTTTTTGACAGTTTATTGAAACATGTTTTTCACATTGATCTAGATCTATGATGTTTTTATATGGCCAAATCTGAATTTGTGATGATTTTGTTTTGTTTTATATTTTTTATGTCTTGTTTGTGTTTAATAAAGATTATGAGTCTATACTCTGGAGACTATAGGCCTTTTAAAAGATGTTTGATGTTCATGATGATCCATCTTTACAACAGTCTGATGAGCTAGCTCAGGTGGTGAAGGGATTGTTCAAATGAGTATCTCCCTGTAGAATGGTTTGTTCTCCCCAGTCGGCATAGGCAAGTAAATTCCTTCCATTAGAACCGTACTTGAGAATTTCCTACCTTATACGGCTCAGCAGTAAATTCTTTTGGTGTTTTATTTTTAAATTAAAATGTACTATATCTAATATAATTAAGTGAGATGGATAATAAATCTATCACTTTAACCAAAAGAGGTAATTACATGAGTTTCAAACCTGAGTTTTGCTTAATAATTTAATAATTTTTATCTTTTCTCTCACCTCAAAAGAATAAAGCAGAGGTTATTTTTGATTGATCAGCTTAATTTCTCTTTCGTGTTCATCAGTGAATTTCAATTGTTTAGTTGGTTAAATTTAATGTAATGAGTTCTATTGCTTAGTTCGTTAGTCCATGACTAGGTTTTCTGGATATGTTGTCTAATTGTGATGAATTTTTTTGGCTTTTGTTTTCAGTTTGAGCAAGAAATCAAGAACACATACCATCAGCCGTGGAATGCTACATGAAACAAAATGGTGTGTTCGAGGAAGAAACTCCAACGAAATTACATAAGCAAATCAATGATGTGTGGAATGATATAAAAGAATATTGCGTAAGACCTACTGAATTTCCAATACATGTGCGTATGCCTGCCTTGAACTATTCTAGAAGTAGATATGTTAATTACTGAGTTGAATATGAGTTCTCGATTATTGGAAACTAAAACGTTAGTTTGCCTCTTCGCTTGTAGATTGAATTCCAATTTGATATCAGCAGAAGTCAAAAATTGGAAATTTGTTAATGATATTGCGGTTTAAGTAAAGTCCAAAATTTAGTGCATCAAAATTATTGATCATGGTTTTCAATTAGTTCAAATGTAAAAGTTAAGTATAAGGAGCCATTCACCTATGTCCTTCTTTCCTTCTTTCTTTGGTCACCATGCACATCGTTTTCCTCTTTGTGGAGAGGAAGATCCTTAAGATCTAGAGCATTCTTCAGTTAATGTTGATGCAGAAATCTCAACAATATATGTATTTCATAATAAATAATTATTAAATTGCTATTCCATTAAACAGACCCTAATTCCCAAATCTTTATAACTTTATGATTTTCACATAAATAGATAGAGAAGACATACCTTGATCCATTGCGATTTTTTAATAGATGCTTGACCAAATTAATAGGAAAATGAGTTTCTCCTTCTATCCTTTTCCAATACTTAATTTGATGGATTCTTTGTATTCAATCATGTGAAGGCCAAATTCCTTAATTTATTTTAGACTTTTAATTGCACCTTTCCATCGAAGGTTGCATAGGTTACATAACTAACTTCCCTCAATTTAAATAGATCAATATGATTTTAGTATTTCATAACTAAACCAATAATCATATAATATATGTCCCATGAATAAATTACGGTTTACATTTCTTACTTGGCCATGTGCATAACTCTTTAATGTGGTTTAATAAAAAGAACATAATGCACATAAATTACATACTAAATATTTTTTGTACTAGTCACTTAAGGCGTCATGGTTATACGAAGAATAATAATGAGTCATGGGTGTCATATGTTGCTATTTTAACATAGTCCCTTCTATGTACCATAATACTATCATTTGTCTAACATGACCTATAACGGGAAGTATAAAATGGTCCGATAAACCATTATTCCTATTAACATTAATCTATCAATCAATCTATACAAAATAGATTAACAGGAAATAACAGAAACACAAACATTGAGCTTAGAGTGTCAAATAATAATCCATAATGCATATCATGTAGAACATATAAACGATTACATGAGAGACCCATTCTTTCAACATGTTCATTAAATATGTTTGGTGCTAGCCCTTTAGTTAATGGGTTTGCTATCATAAGTTCGGTGCTTATATGCTCAATTGACACCGTTTGTTTCTGAACTTCTTCTTTCATGGTAAAGTATTTTAATTCCATGTGTTTAGCACCCTTAGAATACTTGTCATTTTTCAAAAAGAAAGCTGCCGCAATATTATCACAATAAATTTTTAGCGGCTAGGCAATACTGTCAACATCCCCAAATCCTGAAATAAATTTCTGCAACCATAAACCATGAACTGTGGCCTCAAAGCATGCCACAAATTCAGCTTCCCTGGTGAATGTAGCAATGATCAACTGCTTTGCACTTTTCCATGAAATTTCCCCTCCAGCTAAAAGAAATATAAAGCCAAAAGTAGATTTTTTGCTGTCGAGACATCTAACAAAACCTGAATCTGAATATCCAACCACATCTAATTGATTATACCTCTTATAAGTGAGCATGTACTCAGAGTGTCAAATAATAATTCATAATGTATACCATGTAGAACATATCACCGATTACATCCAAGACCCATTCTTTCAACATGCTCATTAAATATCTTTGGTGCTAGCCCTTTAGCTAATATGTCTGTTATCATTAGTTCGGTTATTATATGCTCAATTGAAACCTTTTGTTTCTGAACTCCTTCTTTCACGGCAAAGTATTTTAATTCCATATGTTTAGCACCCTTAGAATACTTGTCATTTTTCACGGCAAATTGCAGCAGAATTATCACAATAAATTTTCAGCGGCCCGGTAATACTGTCAACAACCCCAAGTCCTGAAATAAAGTTCCGCAACCATAAACCATGAGCCTTGGCCTCAAAGCATGCCACAAATTCAACTTCCGTGGTGGATGTGGCAATGATTGACTGCTTCACACTTTTTCATGAAATTGTCCCTCCAGCTAAAAGAAATACATAGCCAAAAGTAGATTTTCTACTGTCGAGACATCCAGCAAAATCTGACTCTGAATATCCAATCACGTATAATTGATTAGACCTCTTATAAGTGAGCATGTACTCCTTTGTTCCTTGTAAGTATCTCAGTACTTTCGCAGATTTCCAGTGATCCAATCCTGGCTTGCTTTGATATCTTCCAAACATTCTCACAACAAAACTAATGTCTGATCTTGTGCATGTATGAGCATACATTAAGCTCCCAACAATAGAAGCTTAATGAATTCTTTTCATTTATTTATGTTCCAATTCATTCTTCGGACATTGCATAAGACTAAACTTATCACGCTTTTGAATTGGAACAACTCCTCTTAAGCATTTTTCCATTTTAAATCTCTCTAAAATTTTATTGATATATGCTTTCTGAGACAACCCTAACATTCTTTGTGATCTATCTCAGAATGTTTCTATCCATATCACATAAGTTGTCTCTCCTATATCTTTCATTTCAAAATTATTAGAGAGAAATTTCTTGGTCTCATGCAACATACTGAGATCATTACTAGCAACATAATTTTGCTCCCACTAATTTTAAGATACATACACCGATCAACGATATTTTCTTTAAATCTAAAAGAAGTTATGGTATCATTGAACTTGAGATACCATTGTCGGGAAACTTGCTTAAGTCCGTATATAGATTTCTTGAGTTTACATACCTTACAGTCCTTTCCTTCAACTAAGAAGCCTTCAGGTTGATCCATATAGGCTTCTTCTTCTAAATCCGCATTGAGAAAGGTAGTTTTCACATCCATTTGATGTAACTGTAAGTCAAAATGAGCTACCAATGCCATAATGATTATAAGTGAGTCTTTTTTAGAGACTGGTGAAAATGTTTGTTTATAATCAATGCCATCATTTTGAGTAAAACCTTTAGCAACTAGTCTGGCTTTATGGCGTTCAATGTTGCCCTTAGAGTCGCGTTTGGTCTTAAAGACCCATTTACTTACAACTTTCTTACAACCTTTAGGCAACTCATGTTTTATGGCTTCAATCCATTTAATAGAATCATTACTTTCTATAGCTTATGAAAATGAAGCTGGATCGTCATCAATTCGTACGTCAATTTCTGACTCTTGTTAATAAACCACATAATCATTAGAAATGGCAGATCTTCTTTCTCCTTGAGACCTTCTTAATGTCATCTCTTGTGGCTCATCTACAGTAGATTCATTGATGATGATATCATTCGGGAGTGTCTCATCATTTATTTGTTGTTCTTGAGAATTATAAGGTTGTCGCCAATTACGGGAACAACAACTTTAGAAGTTAAAGGTAAAGGGACTTGCAGTCCAATTTCTTGGAAAACCCCTTTACGTGGTTCTTTACTCCCACTAGTTTCACCATTTTCAATGAATCTAGCATTTCCAGGTTCAACAATTCTTGGACTATGAGTAGCACAATAAAATCTATACCCTTTTGATTTTTCAGGATAACTAATAAAGTATCCACTGGTTGTCCTAAAATCTAATTTCTTTTCATGTGGATTATATATTCTTACTTTTGATGGGCAACCCCATACATGTATATGCCTTAAAATGGGTTTCCTTCCAGTACGTAGCCAAAAGGATTCTTTGGAACTGCTTTACTAGACATTGCAGTATTTAAAGCATTAATTCACAAAAATATAGGTAAAGATGAGTTACTGAGCATACTCCTAACCATATCCATTAAAGTATGATTACGCCTTTCCGCTACACCATTTTGTTGTGGTGTACCTGGTATAGTATATTGAGCATATATGCCACGTTGTTCAAGAAATTTAGCAAATGGACCAGGACGTTGTCCTGATTCATCATACCTTCCCTAATATTCACAACCTCTATAAGATATTATGATTTTCACTTTTCTATCTAGTTGTCTTTCAAATTCATTTATAAACACTTCAAAAGTATTTATTGCTTGAGAATTGTCATGCAACAAAATAAAAACAAAACATGAAAAATCATCGATAAAGGTGATAAAATATTTTTCTCCACCAAAAGATGGAGCATCAAAAGATCCACATATATCAGTATGTATAATCTCAAGAAGTTATGTACTTCTTGGAAGAATTTCATTCTTAACTAATCTCTCTAATCTTTCTTTAGAGATGTGACTTAAGAGGATTTCGGCAAAAAGGTTATCAAGTTTCAAACGATAATAACCATCAAGTAGCACACCAGAAACAATCAAACGATAAGTCCTAATGGCTACAACATGAGCTTTAACTCAGTTTTCCATGTAAATAAAGTTCTCATTTGGATTTATGGTTCAAATCGTAAAGTATCCCTGCATTGTTTTAGAGATATGAGTACTAGAACCAGAGTCAATCCACCAAGTACTATTAGGAACTTCAGTTAAGTTTGATTCAAAACTTACAAAAACACAAGGCTTTTACCTTTCTTCTCGAACCAAGCTTTATGCTTTAAGCAATCTTTTTGATAATGCCCAGGTTTTTTGCAGAAATGGCACTTATCATTCTTTTGTTCCTCTTTATGGATTTGAACATCTTTAGATGCTTCTTTCAGCTAGTGAAGTTTTTTCTTTAGGCCATTTCCAGGCTTCCTCCCAACATTTTTCCAGCTCCTTAATTATTTACGAGATGAACGGAATGAAGTCCTTGGTTCTTAAGTCTTTGTTCCTCTTGAACTAACTATTGGCCAATTCATTAACAGACCACTTGCCCTTAATAGTGTTGTAATTCATTTGAAATGGCCCATATTGAACAAGAGGCAAAGAATTAATAATAAATTGTACTAGGAAATGTCCATCCACGTTCAATCCCTATGACTTGAGCTTTGCTGCTAGATCTGTCATTTCAAGAATATGTTCATGCATGCCGCAAGAACCATCAAATGTCATGGTGGTCAAACTAGTCATTAATGTTTCAGCAAGTGACTTATCGGCGGTTTGGGAACGCTTTTCAATAAATTTCATAAATTCCTTAGCACTATCAGCTTTGAAAAGAATAGACTTTATGTTGTTTGCTACAGTCATTCGCATGAACATTAAGCTTTATCTGTTTGACCTTTCCTAAGCTTATGAAAAGATTTTTCATCAACATTGCTTTCTTCAATAATAGCAGCAAATTTCTCAATTTGAAGTGCTAAATCAAGCTCTAGAACACTCAGATGAAACTGGACTTGCTCACACCAGTCTGAGAAATTTAAGCCATTAAACATGGGAACAGATGAAGCAAGCGAATGAAGAGAAACAGGAGAAGGTACTGCAAAGTTTCAAAAAACATTCTAACTTTAATGCTTTGAATAGTAAACTTTAACATATAATCAAATTTAGATTCAACCCAATAAACGTACATATAATATCTCCTTTGGGTGATACTACAACATAGCATTAATTATCAATAATGATGCAAGTATAATTATACTTAATGTGATAACTATGTATACTCACTAAACATATATGTTATCTTTAGATAGACAAAATAAATCTAATAGAATATACTAATTATCACAATAATGTCCATTCTCCACTGGAATAATTTATTTACCATTGGGCAATTCTAAATATCCATGAAGAATGAACTTTACTATGTTCATGATAAAGCACTCTAACATACTATCATTTCATTTATCATTAATATGCATCAATAATCCATAGGCAAACAAAAGATAAATTTAATCCATAAAACTTTATAGTTTGGCCACTTTGGTGGCTAACAAACTAATTTAATATGGACTTGAAGTAGGTGAACTAGTCTAAGTAAATACATGAAACTGAATTTTATCAAATATATTCATCACATAATACAAATATATTGTGATAAATGTTCAAGTACTTAATGTTTTTTATATATTTAAATTCAAAGTGCAAAGTAATATTTCGCTATAAACCTAAAGTGGCAACTTATCATAATTTTACCATATTAATAAATTCTTTGCATTTTCTTTTAATCCGTTTTCTCCATATTGTTTTTCTTCATCTCTAAGGTTCAAGTTAAGAAAAATATCCTAAAGAAACTTTTTACCGGTTATTTTTCAAACCCGTTTCCACTCCCTCAAAGCCGCTATAAAGTATAAATTGCCAAATCAAAATCTTGCTCCTATTTTCACAGTTCCCGCCTTCTTGTATTCTTATGATGCACTTTTGCGATCAGCGTGCGGATCGTCAACAAATAAATTCTTAAACTTGATAGAAACAAAAACATAATACAATAAAATATCTAGAAATCATCATTTTAATGAAAAATCATAACTTCTTCAACCTTGCTCTGATATCACATAATAGAAAATCATTAAATTGCCATTCCATTAAACAAACTCCAATTCTCAAATCTTTAAAACTTTATGATTTTCACATAAATAGATAGAGAAGACATACCTTGATCCATTGCGAATTCTTAATAGATGCTTGACCAAATTAATAGGAAAATGAGTTTCTCCTTCTATCTATTTCCAATACTTTAATTTGATGGTTTCTTGGTATTCAATCATCGGAAGTAGTAGGACCAAATTTATTAATTTATTTTAGACTTTTAATTGCACATTTCAATCAAAGGTTGCATAGGTTGCATAAGTAACTTCCCTCAATTTAAATAAACCAATAGAATTTTAGCATTTCATAATTAAACCAATAATCATATAATATATGTCCCACCGCCAAATTATGGTTTACATTTCACTCTGCTGAGTTGTTATCCTACACACCACATATCAAAGAACCCGAAGAACGAGGATGATCGGGGTAATTTTCTCGCCTAAGGGCCTCCAAGACTTGTGTTAAAAGTGTAAAAGAGATTTGGTAGAGGTTCTTTAAGTCTAAGTGAGCTTAACTTTGATTTTGGAGGGATGGGTATTTATAGTGGATGCATACCAGAGTGAGGTTGATCTGCTAAATTGGCTTATTCTCCCCCGCGCCTTCAGCTCAAGTCCAGTTTGAGCCTACCGTGTTACCCCTAGCTGTTTCTAAAGAGTCTCAGGTCGAGGTTCCTCCTTCTTTATCTCCAGGTCAACTTGAGAAGTATGTACATCCGCCACCTATGGAGCAAGATGATACAGAGACTGGGACCTCTAACGTATAGCTTATAGAATTTTCTTTTTTGTTTATACTTCTAATTATTTTTTACATTATAGTGTGATTTTCTCTTTCTTTGCAATTTCTTTTTCCTTTAAATATGAATGAAACAACTTTTCTTTTCATTGCCTTATCCAACTAACTTTGATCCTAGTGTAAGACGCTCACCTAAGTAGAACTGAGCTCTGAGTATCTAAGGAACTTCTTCATATTTTGAGCTTCAATCGCATAACTTAAAGGTTTTAAAATTGACTTAAAGTAGAATTAACCTCTTAGTAAAATGGCTTCTTCATATCTGAGCTACAGTTATATAACTTAAAGACTTTAACACTGACCTGATGTAACATAATGTTTTAGTAAGATGGTTTTTTCATATCTGAGTTTTAGTCTGACCTGAAGTAACACTCATATTTTATTATGATGGTTTCTTTATATCTGAGCTTTAGTTATATAACTTAAAGACTACCATTGAATTGAAGTAGTTCTAACCTCATATTATTTATTCTTGGAGACTCCTTCTCATATGGAATTTAATTTAGAAAGTTTCACTAACTTCAAGTGAAACTGACATGCGTTACTTAATCTTAGAGACTCATTCGTTTGGGCTTCAACTTCATCTATTCCACTGACTTGAAGTAGAACTAACCTGTAATACTTAATCTTGGTGATTCATTCATTTGCGTTTCAACTAAGTCTATTTGATAGACTTGAAATAGAACTGACATGCAATACCTATATCTTTTTTGTGTGTATAACTATAAAATTATCTCATATGGCAAGCGTACTCTTGTACCAGACATCTCTTTTCATTTTGACGTTTAATCAGTAATTTCTACTCTGGTTAGAGTCCATTTTCTCGTCTGGAAAGTAAGAATGAATTGCCAAACATCTTTTATTCCTTTTTATATCTAGTGAGACATTTCTACTCTCGCTAGAGTCCATTTTCTCATGTGGCAAGCGAGAATGTTCTACCAAACATTTTTTTTTCTTTTGATGTCTAGCAATGAATTTCTGCTTTAGATATAGTCGCTCTTCTCATCTGGCAAACATATGTTGTGTCAAACATATTTTCTTCTTTTAATATCTAGTCAAACATTTTTGCTCGATTTAGTGTCCTTTTTCTCATCTTGCAAGGAATAATAATGTTATGCTAGACATCTTTTCTTCTTTTGACGTCAAGCCATACACTTTTTTCTCTAGCTAGAGTTTTTTTCCTTGCGTGATAAGTGAGAACACTATTCTAGACATCTTTTCTTTTTCTGACGACTAGCTTGACATTTCTACTCTGACTAGATTCCCTTAAACAATAGCTTTGCTAAAAAAATATTTAATTTATTTATTGTTGATAATTCATGAGTTAATTACATTATTTGACTATTGAAAGTAAATTCTAAGGTGCTCGGTGTTCCAAGGGTAAGCTCTTGTTCTTCCATCTTGGTTCTACAATCTATACGTTCCTGGTCATACAGCCTTCGTTACTACGGGGCACTTCCCAGTTAGGTTTCTAGAGCTCAGACTTCTGTTCTCTCATTTTTCTTAAGCCCAAGTCTCTTGCTCTTAAATGTCATATCTTAGCGTTGGAGTTGTAGTATCAAGCAGCATTGAGTTGATATGACTCGTTCTTTAGGTCCGCTTGATCTCATAGCTCCTTTAGGTCATACAGGTTATGTTTGATTTCCATATGATATGCTCCGGACCATAATTTTGGTTTATGTAAGAGGGCAGCCCTATCTTTTCAAGAATCCCTGTCTATTTTCAAAATGCAATCACGTAAGGAGTTCTTTTTCTATATTGTTCTGTTAGTTGTTCGTTCTGCGCAAAACACGTTGGGAAGCTCACCTAACCACAACCATTTCCTTCTAGCAAGCATGGTTTGAGGTTGTGCTTGATTGTCGTGTTTACTGCTTCCACTTGCCCATGATGAGGTGAAGTGCTTGATACAGAACTGCTCACATGTTTAGTTAAACTTTGCGTTATTGAACTATTTACCGAAGTCGATAATGATTGTAAAAGGTAATGCTAAATATGCAGATTTCATTCTCCCATACGAAGTTAGTAATTTTGTGTTTGGTACTTTTGGCAAGTAACTTCTTCTACCCATTTGGTGAAGTAGTCTATGGCTACAATAGTAAATTTGTTCTATTCTTTCCTGTGTAGAGGCCTATCAAATCTACCCCCACTAAGTAAAAGGCCACTGGCTGGGTATGGAACTGAACAACTTCGATAGTTGGTGGGGGACGTTCGCAGACCTCTGGTACATATCACATTATTGCACAAAGCTTTTAGTGTTGAGGGCTAGTTTGGGGTAGTAGTATCGTTCCGTTTTGAACTTATGGTGTAGGGCCCTCGCACCACTGGGATTTTTTCAGACTCTTTTATGAACCTTCCTCATGACATATGAAGCCTCGTCGGGGTTGACGCACCTCAGGCAAGGATAGGAAAGCAATCTCTTATACAAGACCTCGAGCTTCTTTTTTGTTTGGAGGTAGAATTCCAACTCGCAGGTATCTGAAAACTTGGGTTATCTAGGAGGGCTTCTATACTACTATGTCTATCTCTATTACTTTGTTTTCATTTATGCTAGGCTAGGATAGGTACACCACTAGGATGGTCTTGTAAATCTGTGACTCAAATGCCAAAGCTAGCTTTGCCAGGGCATCTGCATCCGTGTTCTAACTTGTGAATTTGCTAAATTCAATATAAACATAATTGTGCCAGAGATGACTTTACTCAGGCCATATATTTTGTCATGTATCCCCTTTAGCCTGCTACTCTTCAGTTATTTGGTTCACTACTAGATGTGAATCACGATAAATCTATAGAGTATTCACGTTCGATGAAAACTTCAAGCCAACTAGTAGTGTCTTGTATTCTATTTCATTATTGGTGGCTTTGAAACTAAACTGTAGAGCTTATGAAATACGAGAATAGTCAGTGATAAAATTAACAGTCCAACCCACTTCCCTTTCATTGGATGCCTCATCCAAGTATAGAGCCCAAATGTTGTTAGTCTAAGCCAATATTACATCATGGCAGGTCAAGGTCATGTCTGCAATAAAGTTTTCCTCAACTTAACCCTTGACACCAGTCTTGGGTAGGAAACTAGAGTTTAAATTCACTATCGATGGTCATGGCCATCCATCCTAAAGTCTCAAACGTTTTGAGTACCTGTTTATGGGGGGAGTTCATTAGTATTGGGATAATGTGTTCTTGGCAATAGGGTTAGAGTCTCCGTGCACTTGTTACAATGATAGAGGCCATCTTCTCCAGCTTTAGATCGAGTGTTTTTGTCCCCAAAATGACCTTATTAACATGATAGGAAGACAGTTGAACATGGTCATCCCATTCTCATATAAGTGCAGCGCTTAATGCGTTTTCTGAAACGACCAGACAAAGTGACAACGTCTCACCTGGTATGGGTTTAAACAAAAGTGGGGTGGACCCCATGTATTCTTTTAGGGTGAGGAAGGCCTTTTGATAATCGTCTGTCCACTCAACAGACGCAATCTTTCTTAATATTTTGAAGAAGGAGAGACACTTGTGCGTGGCTCGGGATATAAACTTGTTGGGCACGATGCTTTTTCCTGTGAGGCATTTAACTTCTTTGATTGTCTAGAGCTATTCCATTTCAAGTAGTGCCCTGATTTTTTATAGATTCACCTTTATCCTCTCTGATTTACAATGAATCTTAGGAATTTTCTCAAGCTGACTCTAAAGGCGCATTTGGCAGGGTTTTACTTCATCTTATATCTCTTTAGGGTGTCGAAGGTTTCAATCAGATCTGTTACATGGTCGATGGACTCTACACATTGTACAAGCATGTCATCCATCTATACCTCCATGTTCCGCGTGATTTGTTCAGAGAATACCTAGTTCACTGACCTCTGGTATGCGGCTCCCGCATTCTTGAGCCAGAAGGACATTATAGTGTCGCAATATGTCCCCCTGCTAGTGATAAAAAATGTTTTCTCTTGGTCTATTGGATGCATCAAAATCTAGTTATATCCTAAGTAGGTGTCCATGATAATGGATAGGTCATGCCCCACTGTAACGTCTACTAGCTGGTCTATTCTCAGGAATGGGGAAAATATGCTCAGGGCATGCCTTGTTTAGGTATGTGAAATCGATTTAGACCTTCCACTTACTGTGGGCCATCTTGACTAGGATGACATTTGCTAGCCATTCAGGGTAGTGGACCTCTCAAATGAAACCTACCACGAGCAACTTCTCCACCTCTTAATGATGGCTTTGTCCCTGGTCTGGTTGATGCTACTCTTTTTTACCTAAAAGGTTTGAACTTTGGGTTGACATTTAGGTGGTGGATGATGACCCTTGCATAAATACATGGCATGTCTTCTGGTGGAAGTATGTCCATAAAGTAGGTTGTAATAACTATTTATGAGGATTTAGTTATTTCTATGATATTTTACATTACTGAATTTAATGAATGAATAAAAATGTTTCTATTAATTAAAATGTGTTTATAATTTACTCAAGTCCTGGAACTATTATCAACGTAAAAAGAGTAAACACTGAGGGGTCTTCCACACAAACTCTTCTGAAATAGTTCAGAATATTATCGTAGTCTTAGGATTGACTGGGCAATCGAGTCTGATTATGATTGTTAGCTTGAACCAAATGATGTCGGTTTGGGGGCATGGGAGTGGGGACTCTAATGTATGTATCGATGGATGTTCAGATATTTGCATATAATTGTATATGGTAGATCAAAATTGTTTTGAATGTGTTTTATGAATGGATCCCTAACTACTGGCTCTAGGCGTTTTATTTTTCAATTTTAGAATTGATGTACCCCGAATTTAAGACATAGGATTATATGTAATTTATTTTTCTTGTAGAAGTTGTATTTTTAAATTCCATGTAATCCGTCACCGCCTCGAAAAGTCACCGTCGAAAACAGCCACCATCATCGTCGTCATTCTCATCGTCATCGGACGTCACCACCACCGTCATCGTTGGAGCCACTGCCCGCTACCGTGCCACCGTCTCCTGCTATCTGCTGCCATTCCCTGGACAGTTGGTTACTTAATTGGGTTTTGGAAACTTATGGATTTATGAAACCATTGGGGTTTTGAAAACTTTTGAATTTTGGAAACCTAAGAGTTTTGAAAACCTATGCATTTAGGAAACCTAAAAGTTTCCTAAATCTTTGATTTAGGAAACTATTAGGTTTTGGAAACTTTAGGGTTTGCGAAACCTTAAGGTTTTAGAAGCTTTTTAGGTTAGGAAATCTTAGGGTTTTACCCAATCCAGTCCATAAAATTATTTTGTTTAATTCGATAATTTTTCAACACTAATTAATTAGAATTTATTTTATAAATTGTTTTTAAAAATAAATCGATTTATTTATTTACTTGGTAATTGATTTATCAAAGTAAAAATTATTGGAAAATTAAATTCTAAATTGAAAATTGATTTTAAATTGGGATTGAGCTGTTGTAAAGAGTTACAAAGTTTTGGCATTTCATGAAGGAGAAGTGAAAAATTACAGACGTCATGAAGATTAGTGTATAAATTAGTTGTATTTTATTTATTATTCTTTTATGGCTTGTAAATTAAAAATGAGCCATAATGAGGTTAATTTTGAATGGATGATTTACTATTAATATCATATCATCATATAACATGCCATATAGAACTAGGGATATGTCAATTTCAAAATGTCATGTAGCATGTACACATATTATTGTATTTTAATTTATAACGAGTTATAATTTAAATACAATGCAATATTTATAAAAGTTATAAATTTTAAATTGGGATTTAATTTTATGAAAGTTCATAATTTTTTAAACATGTTTTTCAAATTAATAAAGAGTTATATTTTTGAAAAATAACCAAAAATCTAATTTTTTCAAAAACTAAGTGGGAGGGTCGTTTATGTTGAAATGTTTTCAAGGTTCCTAACACAAACTTGGTGGCATGAGGAATAGTTTAGAGCCGCCCTCGCGTCCTCTATTTAGTAGGAGAAACTTGAGAATCCTGTCACTTTGAGTCAACGAGTTGCTTAAGAAGTTAAGACTTGTAAAGGAAGTGCTGAGGTAAGACCGTTCCTTGACGGACTGGTAGTTTATAACAACCTTTAAAGTCAATGCATTGGTTAACACTTAGATTGAAACACATTGGAATCCCTTATAGGGGCTAGTCAATTGGGCTAAGGTGATCAAAACCATTGATAATTGGTTAATCTAGATGTAGTCACATTTTGAGAAGTGTTAACCAAACGAGAAGAGTCTCGATGCGATAAGAGGTAGCTTGGATGTTGTCCTTAGATGAGTCTAGTTATCGTTGTTGATCGTAATATCAGGAAAAAATATTTTTGATTAAATTTATAAATATTTAAGTATTCGCATCATGCATCATACTTTCCTAAATAATTGAATATTTATTTACATCTCTTTATTTATTCTTTAAAGTAATCATGTCGCCATCCCCACTCTCAACTATCTTAAATACGAACAAACTTATTGGTGAAAATGACGTGGATTGGAAACTTAATCTTGATATTGTGCTGACAGTTGAAAAGCACAAGTTCGTGCTCACCACCCCTTGTCCCCTTCAGCCTATAACTGAATTGAATCAAGAAGAAAATGATGCTTATGCTTATTGACTGCTTTCGGATGAGATCACCAGATGTTACATCTTGGCTTCTGTTAGCAATGTGTTACAACAACAACATCAGAACATGGAAACTGTTGCTAATATGATGTTGAACATCACCAAAAGGTTCAAGGATCTGGGTCGTAAAGCCAAACAGGCTGGTGTGTGAAACTTCATGAACTACTGGATGAAACTTGGAACTCCTATCAGAGAACATATGATGCTGATAATTAGTTATCTGAATAAGATGGAGATCATGGTTGTTGAGGTAGATGGCGAGACACAAGTTGATATGATCTTTGAGACTCTGCCTGACGCTTTTGAGAACTTCAAACTTAATTATTCGATAAATAAGTTGAGGTAGACTTCCTGGACTGATAACAGTTTTATGGTTTTGTGTGTGTTTTTATTATATCTCGATTTTTTGGAAGAACCTTATTTCAATAGCTAGTTTAATTGAACAATAATTCAATTTTAATTTAATTGAGAAATATATTGGTATTTTTAAAAATGGCTACTTAATTACTACTTCACGTTTGATAAATAAACTATTTTACAAAAAATCAACAGTTCCAATGATATGTGACACTGAAGTGAATGTTGATTCACAAAGGGATAGTAAAAAGTTAAAGTCTGACTCAACCGATCTAACATATTTGTGGCACTTACGCCTTGGGCAAATTATCTTAGACATGATAAAAATACTTGTGAAGGATGGCATTTGCAAACTTTAAGTGTGAGACTACTACCCATATATGAATCCTGTATAGAATGCAAAATGACCAATAGACTCTTTTTAGGGAAGGTTGAAAGAGTCACTCAATGCATCGAACTCGTACAAAGTGATGTTTGTGGGTCATTGAATATCCAAGCAAGAGGAGGTTATAAATATTTTGTAAACTTCACTGATGACTACTCACATTTTGGACTTGTTTGTCTAATGCACCGAAAGTCTAAAACCTTTGAAAAGTTCAAAGATAACAAGGCTATGGTCGAAAAGTAATTAGAGAAACAAATCAAAACACTACGATCTGATCAGGGCAGTGAGTACTTGCTAGGAGAGTTTGAAGACTTTGTTAAGAAAGAATGTATTCTTTCTCAGCTTATAACACCTGGCACTCCAGAACAGAATGGTGTGTAGGAGAGAAGGAATCAAACTCTGATGGATATTGTTAGATCCATGATGCGTTACTCATCCATCCCAGTTTTTTTCTAGGGATATGCATTGGAAACAATAGCATACATTATGAACCAAGTTCCGTCGAAGACGGTGCCTGGCACACCATATGAAAGATGGAATGGATGAAAGTCATCCGTTAACCACTTTAAGATATGGGGGTGCGCAACACATGTTCTAAATAAAAGACAGGCAAGTTGGCCAGTCGATCAAAATTATGCATGTTTGTAGGATATCCCAAATGAATGAAGGGCTATGTCTTTTACAATCCAAATGACAAAAAACATTCATAAGCATGAATGCACATTTTTTTATGAAGACTATATAAGAAGTGTGAAGCCAAGAAACACTCTTATGCTAGAGGAATTATTGAGTGGGAGACACCGACTTTCCAATCAAAAACTGCTTTTGATTCAGTAATGGAAGAATTGCAGCTGGGGCAAGAGTCGATGGACCCTCGACGTAGAGGGAGGGTTGTGAGACAGCCTGACAGGTACATGTCTTATGGAGATGCCTTAACAGAAGTCCCAGATAAGGATCATGATAAACGTGTCTCCTACTCATAGGTCATGGCTGATCCTAAAGTAAAATTATGACAAGAAGCCATGGACGTTGAGATACATTCGATGTACTCGAATAGTGTATGGAAACTTGTAGATCTTTCTGAAGGGGTAAAGCCTGTAGGGTGTAGATAGACCTGTAAGAAAAAAGGAGGTCCAGATGGGAATGTGGCGACATTCAAAGCTAGACTTGTTGCCAAAGGTTACACCCAAAAGGAAGGTATAGTCTATGAGGGTAGCTTCTCATCGGTATCCATGCTTAAATCCATCTGAATCCTCATATATATTGATGTTGTCCTCGATTATGAAATCTGGGAGATGGAAGTTAAGACTATTTTTCTAAATGGCAATCTTGAATAGCGTATTTATATGGCTCGACCAGACCAAGAGGTTAAGGTTTGTGAACTTTTCAAGTCCATTTATGGACTTAAGCAAGCGTCCCGATCGTGAAATATTAGATTATACAAAACTATCAAAAACTTTAGTTTTGAACAGTTAGTGGATGAACCCTGTGTGTATAATCTGATACATGAAAAGAAAATGATTTTTGTAGCCTTGTACGTAGATGATATTCTACTCATTGGGAATGATTTAGGGAAATTATCTAATGTTATGATTTGGCTTGCAAACCAATTTGATATAAAGGATCTTGGAGAAGTTGCATTTGTCTTAGATATTAAGATATTTCGTGATAGGAAGAACAAATGATTGGAACTGCCTCAAACATCTTATATTGATAAGGTGATGGATCACTTTAATATACAAGACTCCAAGAAGGGATATCTTCCTTTCAGGTATGGAGTCAGCATCTCCATGGAGCAGTCTCCAAAGGCCCCTCAAGAAGAGGAAGACATGAGAAATATTTCCTATGTTTTAGCTGTAGGAAGTCTCATGTATGTGATGCTTTACACTAGGCCAGACATTTGCTATGCCATGGGCATGATGATTCGTTTCCAATCTAATCCTCGAATCGAGCATTGGAATGCCGTCAAGCATATCCTTAAGTATCTTAGGAGAAAAAGGAACTACATACTTGTGTATTCAGGCACTGAACTGAATATGAAACATTATACTGATTCTAATTTCCAAGAAGACAATGATTCTATGAGGTCCACTTCAAGATCGATGTTCATCCTAAAGGATGGAGCAGTTTTATATGGAGAAGTATCAAGTAATCTTGCATTGCTGATTTTACCATGGAAGCTGAATATGTGGCAACTCGTGTTATTGCTAAGGAGGCTGTATGGCTTAGAAATTTTTTGATGATTCTAGAAGTTGTTGCAGAAGCTAACAAGCCCATGACTCTTTATTGCGGTAACATTGAGGCAGTGGCGAATTCGAAGGAACCAAGGAGCCACAAAAGATCCAGACACATAGTGCGTAAGTATCACCTGATAAGATAGATTGTTTAATGTGGAGATGTTGTAGTTAAACACATATCGACGGTCAACAACTTGACAGATCCATTCACGAAGACTTTAAGCAGTAAAGTTTTTTATGGTCATCTGGAGGGCATGGGGATACGAGATTGTACACGCCTTTAGTCCAAGTAAGAGATTGTTAGAATTATGTCCATAAAGTAGGGTGTAATAACTATTTATGAGTATTTAGTTATTTATCTGACATTTTGTATTACTAAATTTAATGAATGAATGAAAGTTTTTCTATTAATTAAAGTGTGTTTATAATTTACTCAAGTCTTGAAACTATTGTCAATGTAAGAAGAGTAAAGACTAAGGGGTCTTCCAGACAAATTCTTATGAAATAGTTCACAATGTTCGAGCTTAGGATTGACTGGACAATCGAGTTTGATAACGATTGTTAGGTTGACCCAATAGATGTCGTCTTGAGCATGAGAGTAGGGACAATAACGGTTGACCTAGACATATTGTGGAACATGTTGAATAGACCAGTAACAAATTAGTTTGGAGCAAAACTATTTATCTAACTCTAAATCTAATTGTTAGACCTTAAGAGTATTTCCATAATTATCTTAATCCTGAGGTGAATATGAAACTTGACCTAGTTAGTTATGATCTTTATACGTTAAATGAGTGAGTTCAAATTTCCGGACAATACATTGTCTATTGGGATCGTGATTCAACTCTGTTGGAGTGACGTGATTCACAGATATAGAAATTCATTGTTAGATTGCAAAATGCAACAATATCACCTTATGCTTTATTGATGGGTGTGTGAATAAATTAATGTGGCCATGTATTCGTTGAAATGTATCATTGAATAAGACATGGAGAATTGTATGAGACAACTCACTTTTATGTCTTTCTTATTCATAGTCAATAAAGGAGTTAAGGAAATAATAACAAGAGGTGTAAAATGGTAATTTTACATCTTACTTTGTTAGTGATATCCATGAATGGTCTATGTTAAAATAATCCTGTGGACCGTGAAATAAAAGTATTTATTTGCACCAATAAAAAATATAGCACGCATGAAATGAGAGTTGATTTGGCATCAAACCTATAGTGGAGTCGTAAAATGTCATGAGTAAATAGGTCTAGAATTTATAGAGATAAATTCACTAGGTATTTAAATACTATAGCTTTATTCATGTGGCTTCATTCAATCTTAGGAGTAGTTCATGAGGACAAGAATGGAAGAAACAACATCAGTTGGACCAAAATGTGTTTTGAGTCAAGGTGTATCTGACCCATATGTGATGGGTGTTGTCACTTAATTAGTGAAAAGCAATTAATTGATGTTTAAATGAACTATTTTTTTATCAGATAATTGGTAAATAAAATTAATTAATTAATTAATTGATGGAGATCAATTTAAATTTATCAATTTTGGGCTGATGAATGTGGATACAATATTGACTTTCATGAGAGATGCAATTTTAGGCAACTATACATTATGAGGGTGAATTTTGGAAATTACGCATATATGGGGTATACGAGAAAATTCAAAAATTATTATATAGGGATGACATTAGGTTACCTCCATAAGTGTATTGACACAACCCTAATCGTATATAGTAGAAAAAACTTTATCTCTCCCCTTTCTACTGTTGCCGCCGAATTCATAGAGGAAGAAAATAAATTTTTCTTCCTCAGTTATTTTGAGGCTCCTAGCGATGTCCTTGCGAGAAATAAATGGGTGGTTGTTGGTGCGAAAACTAATTGAAGTTATTGGATTTGAAGATCAAAGAACGTGAAACTTTTAATAAGGATTCCAGCAATTTAGAAAGTCTTTGATACAATGAAAACGTATAAATCATTTCTACCTCTTTTGAATACGTTTAACTTTGTATGTATAATCGGACCTATGGTTTTAATATTTAATATGATTAAATTGGTTGATATAAAAAAAATTATATTCCGCTCACGAACCGTTTGCGGTTCAATGATTTTTCCTACAGACTCTTGGAAAAACAATCTTTGTTCCTACGGAGGAATGAAAAAAATTCTTCTATTTTCTCTAGGAAGAGTAAGAATCGAATCTACATTGATCTATTCGGGTCTTCTACAATGAAGACAACTTAATCCAAGGCTCTATTGGTGCATAGTTGATATCTGGAGGTTGTTTTTATCATTGCAACCAACTTTTCCCCTTTGTAAAGCAGTCGTGTAAAATTCCTTAGTAGTTTTTTTTATATCTAGATCAATCCTACTCTGCTGGGTTGGGAACTTGATGACCTGGTGATAGGTGGAGGGCACTGCTTTGAAATTATGTGTGGTAGGTTGACCAAGGATGACGTTGTAGATCTTGCTGCATCTCACAACTGTTATCATTATCAGCTTAGTGGCAAGGCAGGGCTCCTAAGGCCACTAGTACCTCAATTTCTCTTTGGGTATCACTTTATATCCCTTGAACCCCACCAGTGAGGTCAGAGAAGGACGTAGGTGCTTGAGGTCCATGCCTATTAGAAGGAATGTTGAATGGCTAAGGATTTCAGCCGAGTTCCATCGTCTATTAAGGTTCTCCACACCTTTATATTATTGGTTATCAAAGTGAAATAACCAATGTATTAGTGTTGGGTTGATGGGACTAGTGTGCTTCTTCTTTTGAGAACTCAAGAACCTCATATGTTATAGAATCTCGGTTGGGGGAGTACACTTAAAAATGGTGAGGCGCCAAGCTTCACGGGTAAAGGCCTTTCGCTTGCGATTGGAGTGGCAATTGCTTGATCCAAAAAAATATCATCTTGATTTTCCTTACAGAGCTGTGTGGTCAGGTGTTCTTCTGCTCAGGTGGCTTCTTAATTTTTCTTTCTTGTCAATGGGACGGGGTAATCTCCCCCCGATTTTTCCTATTCACCATGAATTCTTTTAGGTATCCTCTCTGAATAAGGGCTCCAATCTTCTTTTGATGGTCAAAGTAACCCTCTATGGTATGGCCAGTATCGTGGTGCTACCAGCAATACTTATTGGAGTTTTTCTTCTCATACGGGGTCCGTATCGCTCGAGGATGCTTCAACTTGCTCTAGTCCTTGATCATGTTGTATATCTCATCACTTTTGGTCGTGAAGGTGAATAGGTCTCAAAGTTGGATGCTCATGTAGGAAACCTTCCATTCACGCCTTCTTAGGAGAGATAAGTCGACCTCATTCACAGGTAAGGTTGGTTAAATGGTTCTGTTGATTAGATCTCTCTAGCTCCCTCTCGGTCCAGATCACATCTTTACCCTTCTAGTGGCTCTGTTTATTAGATCTCTCCAGCTCCCTCTCAGCCCGAATCATCTCCTATATGCTGATGTACTTTTGTATTCAGTTACATAGTTCTATGAGGAAGACATGATCGTACTTGGCGATGGACAATCTCATTTTCTTATGGGTGATCCCACTTCAAAACGTAGCCACGAGTGTATCTTCACTTGCGTTGTCAACCTTTTAAGTTTCCAAGTTAAAACAGATCAGGAGCCTCATCAGGCCTTTGCTTGAAAGTCATAAGATAAGACACAGGTAGGGGTATTAACAGTTCGGTTCGGCTATAGAGTGAATCAAACTGTCCATGGAAAACCAACTGAACCGGACCTAAGTAAAAGTTTTGATTCGATTCGGTTCAGTTCTTCAGGTTTCAGTGTTAATAATAAAAGTAGAAATTTTTTTAAAATATTTTCAAATGATGTTTTTGAAAAAAATAACATAGAATTAAAGTTTTGCTATTTTTTTTGTTCGGTCAGGTTTGATATGAAATTATATATAAAACATATAACATTAAAGTTTCAGTTTGGTTCAATTAAATAACTGTCAAAATTTTGAACCGAACCAAAACTTTGATTCTTTAATTTTGGTGAACCGAACGTACATAAAGAATGGATTGAACTGGTACTGAATTTTTCACCACTAGACACTGGTCTTCTTCGTTCCCGTCCTCCCAGGAACTATCTGTTTGATCAGTGAATGATTCATGGAGGAAATATCAAAAGTCTTTTCTAAAAATTATTTAATCGAATTGAATAATTAAAAACCAAAACAACTAATGATCATGCATATCAGATATTTAAACGAATAGAAAAACGTTGAAATGATTTTCACCTTTGCGATGTATCAGAGATTTTTTAAATTGGTGGAATCCTTGTATTCGTTCTTTACGTTCTTCAAAGTTCAAGATCCAAATCTTCAAGCTTGATATTCAAGAATCAAAATCCAAGTACGATCTTCAAGAACCAATTTTTCAAAATTTTTTTCACACCAATAACCTCTCATTAATTTTAAAAATATATCTAGTGAGAACTTGTTTAGGAACTCGATGTGCGCTCTCAAGATGATTTAATAAGAAAAATCAAAATTTTCTTCCTTAAACTTGAAATTCAATGGCAACATGTGAGGGGGAAGAAAACTCTTTTTCTCTTTCTGTGTAATTACACGTTGTATTGTTCAGTATCATTACTGTGTTCTAGAGTTATGTTGTATCTAATACAATTCGTATCACATATATATAGTTATTAGTTTTAGAAATTTATAAATATACCCCTATATTTCAAATTTTTGAAAATTAACTCCAAAATAACCACCATGGCCGAATTTTGTAAATATCGTCTTAGAGATTAAGTTGTATAAAAATTTATCAATCTAACTGATAAATATAATTCATCTCTATCAACTAATAAATTAATTTCTTTTTATTTACTAATAATATAGTAATTAAAAAAAAATTAAATAATTAATTTTAATATAATTAATCACACTTAACTAATCAAGAGACAACACTCATCACGTATGAGTGTAGGAGGTATACCTTAGCACCAAAATATATTTTGGTCCAACTGATATTGTTTCTTCTATTCCTGTTCTCATGAGCTATTCCTGAGACCGAATGGATTCACATGAACAAAGCTATATGATTCAAATACCCGGTGAATTTATCTTTATAAAATCCTGGCCTATCTAATCTTGATATCGTATGACTCCACCATAGGTTCGATGCTAAATCAACTCTCGATTCATGTGCACTATATTTTTCTATTGGTGCAAATAAACTCTTTTATTTCCTGGTCCACAGAATATTTTAACAAGAGCGGAGATGTAAAATTATCATTTTACCCCTCTTGTAATTATTTTCTTAACTCATTTATTGACTGTGAATAAGAAAGACATAATAGTGAATTGCTCGTACAATTCACAGGTCTTAATCAATCACTCAATTCATTGAATATCAAGTCTGGTTTATTTATTCACACACCTATCAATAAAGCATAAGGTGATATTGTTGTTTTCACAATCCAACCATGAATTTCCATATATGTGAATCATGCAACTCCAATATAGTTGAATTACGATCTCAACAGCCGAGATATTGTCCATCAATTTCGCACTCACCCATTTGACATATCAAAGATCGCAAGTAACTAAGTCAAGCTACGTATTCATCTCAGGATTAAGATAATTATGAAAATACCCTTAAGGTGTAACAAGTAGATTTAGAGCTAGGTAAATGCTTTTTACTCTAAACTAATTTGTTACCGGTCTATTCAACATATTCCAAAACACATCTAGGTTAACCGTTTGAGTCTCCACTCCAACGCCTCAAGACTGGCATCCATTGGTTCAACCTAAAAGTCATAATTGGATTCGATTGTCGAGTCGATCCTAGGACTATGAATAACGTTCTGAACTATTTCATAAGAGTTTCTCTGGAAGACCCTTCTGTCTTTACTCTTCTTACGTTGATAATACTTCTAGTACTTGAGTAAATTATAAACACACTTTAATTAAAGGAAATTTTTTATTTATTCATTAAATTAATTAACACAAAATGTCTGAGAAACAACTAAATACTCATAAATAGTTATTACACCCTACTTTATAGACATAATTCTAACAATCGCCCACTAGGACTAAAGTAGGCATGTACAATATCGTATCCCCAAGCCCTTCAGATGATCATAAAAAAGTTTACTACTTAAAGTCTTCGTGAATGGATCTGTCAGGTTATTGACCATCAATATGTGTGTTACTAAAACATCTCCACGTTGAACAATCTCTTTAATCATGTGATACTTACGCTCTATGTGTTTGGATATTTTATGGCTCCTTGGTTCCTTCGAGTTTGCTACATCCCCACTGTTATTGTATTAAAGTGTCATAGGCTTGTCAGCTTTTAGAACAACTTACGAAGTCTTCACGAACTTTCTAAGTCATACAGCCTCCTTAGTAGCTTCACAAGCTGCCACATATTCAGCTTCGATGATAGAATCAGCAATGCAAGATTGCTTGATACTTCTCCATACAACTGCTCCACCGTTCAAGATGAACACTGATCCTGAAGTGGTCCTCCTAGAATCTTTGTCTTCTTGGAAATCAGAATCAGTATACTCCGTTATATTCAGGTCAGTACATGAATACACAAGCATGTAGTTGCTTGTTCTCCCCATATACTTAAGGACATGGTTGATGGCATTCCAATGCTCGATTCTAGGATTAGATTGAAAATGATTCACCAAGCCCACGACGTAGCAAACATCTGGCCTAGTGCAAAGCATCGCGTACATGAGACTTCCTACGGCTAAGGCAGATAGAATCTTTCTAATGTCTTCTTCTTTTTTAGGAGTCTTAGGAGACTGTTTCTTGAAGAGGCTGACTCCATGTTTGGAAGGAAGATATCCCCTCTTGGAGTCTTGTATAAAATTCTTGAGACAGTGCCAATTACTAACAGAAGCCAAGATGTAGCACCTCGTGATCTATCAGAACACAACCTAGAAGCATAAGCATCCTTTTTCTCTTGAGTCGATTTAGCAATTGGCTCAAGGGGACAGGGGGTGGTGAGAGCAAACTTGTGCTTTTCTTCCGTCAGCACGATATCAAGATTAAATTTTCAATCTATGTAATTTTCACCGGTAATTTTATTCACGTTTAAGAAAGTTAAGAGTGGGGATACCGACATGATTACTAAAATGAATAAATAAAGCGATGTAAATAAATACTCAATCATTTAGGAAAGTATGATACATGATACAAATACATAAATATTTAAAAATTCAATAAAAAATATTTCTTCCATGATGTTACGATCAACAATGATAGCTTGTCTAATCTACGGACAACGTCCAAGCTACCTCCTATCACATCGAGACTCCTCTCGTTTGGTTAACGCTTCTCAAATCGCTACATCTAGCTTAACCGATCACTAATGGTTTTGATCACCTTAGCTCCATTAACTAGTCCTTATGAGGGATTCCAATGTGCTTTAGTCTAAGTGTTTAACAAATGCATCGGCTTTAAAGGTTGTTATGAACTAACAGCTTGTCTAGGGATGGTCCTGCCTCACCACTTCCTTTATAGACCATAGCTTCGTAACTCGATGAGTCAGAGCGACATGATTCTAAAGTTTCTCCCACTAAAAAGAGGACCGCTAGGGCGGCTTTAAATCATTCCTTGTGCCACGACCAAGTTTACGTTGGGGACCTTAGGAACGTTTTAACGTAAATGACCCTCTCACTTAGTTTTTGGAAAATTAGATTTTTCGTTGCTTTTTCAAAAAAAAACACAACTCTTTATTAATTTGAAAAAACAAGTTTCAAAAAATTATGAACTTTTATAAAAATAAATCCTAATTTAAAATTTCTAACTTTGATAAAATTCGCATTGTATTTAAATTATAACCCATTGTAAATTTAAACTACAATAATGCATGTACATGCTAAATCATATTTTTAACATATCATTATTTTTATATGACATGTTATATGATGATGCAAGATTAATTATAAATCATTCATTCTAAAATAACTTTCGGATTGACGCATTTCTAATTAGAACCCAAACAAATAATAATAATTAAATTATAATAATTTAAATACTTGTATTCATGACGTCTGTAATTATCTCCAGTCCTTCAGGAAGTCCCACCAATTTATAACTCTTTACAAAAGTTCATTCCCATTTTAAAATTCAAACTTCAAATTTAAAATTCAAAAATAAATATTCAAATATTCAAATTTCAAAATTGAAAATTGAAAATTTAAATTCGAATTTCAAAAATTCCAAATTTAAATGTTGATCAAGCCCTTTCAATTAAGGAAAACTATTTTTTTAATTAAATAAACTCATTAATTATCCATTTAAAAAACAAAATAAAAGACAAAAAGATAACATTGATAATTATATCTGAATTCAAAATTCAAAACATATAAAGATAAAATAGATAATTATGTTTTTAATCTTAATTATCTTTTATCCATTTAAAAACTTGAATTTAAAATTCAAAATTTTAAAGATAGAAGATGAGATTATGTTTTTTGCTCAACATCACAGGATTTCCCAAACCCTAATATTTATAGCTTAGGGTTTCATAAACCCAAGTCACCACGCAGGGCATGACACAAGGGGTAGGAGGTGGTGCGGCCAGCAGTGAGTGTGGCGGTGACCGGCAGCGTTCCAACAACTTTTCCGACAACTTTTTCTGGTGAATTTCCAGGCATTATTTTTTTGTGGCGGCAACTTCCGGCGAATGGCATTTTCTGGCAATTTTTTAGGCGGGGGCGATGTTACATCGAATTTATAAAAAATTACAACTTTTTCAATAAAATAAATTACATAAAATCATCAGCCTCAAATTCGCATACATCAATTCTAAATTGAAAGTAAAAACACCTAGAGCCAATAGATAGGAGTCCATCAAATAACACATTCAAACATATTTGAATCTACCAAACACAAATATATGCCAATATCAAAAAATTTATCGATACGTTCATTTCAAATAACTATATGCATAATCAAGAACCTATGGCTCTAATATCAATTGTTGGATCGGTGATTTTAAAATTAAAGAAAAATAAGTGTGAAACACGAACGGTTCATAGGTGAAATATCAAAAGTGTTTTCTAAAATTTATTTAATCGAATTGAATAATTAAAAACCAAAACAACAAACGATCATGCATATCTGATATTTAAACGAATAGAAAAATGTTGAAATGATTTTCTTTGCGATGTATCAAAGATTAAATAAGTGGAATCCTTGTATTCGTTCTTCACGTTATTCAAACTTCAAGATCCAGATCTTCAAGCTTGATCTTAAAAAACCAAAATCCAAGTACGATCTTCAAGAACTAATTTTCATAAACTTTCTTCACACCAATAACCACTCGTTAATTTCAATAATATATCTCGTGAGAGTTTGTTTGGGAACTGAGTGTGGGCTCTCAAAACGATTGAATAAGAAAAATTAATTTTTTCTTCCTTCAATTTGAAATTCGGCAGCAACATGTGGGGGGGACTCTTTTTCTCTCTCTGTGAAATTACACAATGTATTGATCAGTATCATTACTATGTTCTAGAGTTTTATTGTATCTAATAAAATTCATGTGGCAATCAAATTGCTATCACATATATATAGTTATTAATTTTAGAATTTTGCAAATATACCCTTATATTTAAATTTTTTGAAAATTAACTCCAAAATAGCCACCATGACCAAATATTGTATATATCCTCTTAGAGTTAGTGTTCTATCAAAATTCATCAATCCATTTGATAAATCTATTTGATATCTATCAATTAATTAATTAATTTCTTTTTATTTACTAATTATCTAATAATTAGAAAAAAAATTTAATTAATTTTAATATGATTAATCACACTTAACTAATTAAGGGACAACACTCATCACATATGAGTGTAGGAAATACATCTTGACACCAAAATATATTTTGGTCCAACTGATATCATTTCTTCTATTCATGTTCCCATGAGTTATTCTTGAAACTGAATAAACCCACATTAACAAAGCTATGTGATTCAAATACCCGGTGAATTTATCTTTATAAATTTCAGACTTATTTAATCCTGACATCGTATGACTTCACTATAAGTTCGATTTCAAATAAACTATCGATTCATGCGCGTTACATTTTCTGTTGGTGCAAATAAACTCATTTATTTCACGGTCCACAAAATATTTTAACATATTACCCATCGTGAATATCCGTAACAAGAACGGGGATGTAAAATTATTATTTTACCCATCCTTGTTATTATTTGCTAAACTCATTTATTGACTGTGAATAAGAAAGATATAATAGTGAATTGTCTCGTACAAATTACAAGTCTTAATCAATGCATCAATCCATTGAATACCAGGCCTGGTTTATATATCCACACACTTATCAATAAAGCATAAGGTGATATTGTTTCTTTTGCAATCCAACCATAAATTTCGATCCATGTGAATCACGTAACTCCAACATAGTTGAATTATGATCCCAACAACTGAGATATTGTCCGCCAATTCGAACTCACTCATTTGACATATCAAAGATCACAAGTAACTAAGTCAACATAGTTGAATTACGATCCCAACAATTGAGATATTGTCCGTCAATTCAAACTCACCCATTTGATATATCAAATATCGCAAGTAACTAAGTCAAGCTACGTATTCACCTCAGGATTAATGTAATTATGAAAATACTCTTAAGGTGTAACAATTAGATTTAGAGCTAGGTAAATGGTTTTTTCTCTAAAATAATTTATTATCGGTATATTCAACATGTTCCATAACATGTATATGTTAACTGTTTGAGTCTCCATTCTCATGCTTCAAGACTGACATCCATTGGTTCAACCTAAAAGTCATAATCAAATTCGATTGCACAGTCGATGCTAAGGCTGTGAATAACATTGTGAACTATTTCATAAGAGTTTGTCTGTAATACCCCTTTGTCTTTACTCTTCTTACGTTGATAATAGTTTCAGGACATGAATAAATTATAAACACACTTTAATTAAATAAAAACTTTTATTTATTCATTAAATTCAATAATATAAAATATTAGAGAAATAACTAAATACTCATAAATAATTATTACACCTTATTTTATAGACATAATTCCAACACAATCCAACAAATAACTTCACGAGCTTGACAAAGGAGTGGATGGAGTTTGACTTCAGTTGTTTGATCCATTTCTAAGCAGGCCCATTGAGCTCTAGCGGAATAGCTTACACATTAGAGGCTCCGGGACGTGGTGCAGGTCCGTCCAAACCTTAGAAGTCTCCAAATGCTCGGACGGGTCATTTGTTCCATTGTAGAGGGTAATAGAGGACATCTTAAACTTGGCGAACAGCACGACCCACCTATATTTCCATAAAATATGGGTACTTCGTCTACCCCAAAAGATTTTATATGGAGGCCCCGTAGTATGCTTCTGCCCTCTTTTAAGCTTTTCATTTTTCTCATGCAATTTATGTATTTGAGACCATGGTTTGAAGCTTTCCACATTGTCACCAATTAGCTCCAATGTCTTGGTCACCTTCATTTACTCATCTTATTTCGCTTTGTTCGCTTTTGAATGTCTAAAGTCTATATATCCTTATGTCCTCAAGGATTTGTTGGGAGCACCTATGTTCTTTCCTGGTCCTATCTTTCTCCTGTCTCCCGTGTTTTGAAGGAAAAGGCAAGGGAAACAGGTTGATAATGAGAAAGGGTCATGTTTGTAGCTAGTAGGGAAGGTTTATGGGCATAAGATATGGCTACTATTTCTGTGAAGGCTTCAATATATTTTTTCATTCTCCGACCATTTTGGACAGTGAGGACACAAAGTTATTTTTCCTCAGCATAACAGTTAAGGTGGGGGTAGGTCCCTTCATTGGGAGAATGAAGGTTGGTCTTCTACCCCGTTGGGTATTTCATCAGACTGGGATGACGAAGGTGAACTCACCTTTCTTTCTGCTCATAATGAGGAAGGGATTAACTAGAAAACGGATTAGAAAAATAAAAAGGAAACGACTTACTCTCGCCTCTTGCACACAACGCCAACTGTTGATGTTGAAATCCCAATAGTACTATTGTCCATGTTGATGAGCTGATAAGCTGCTATCCTGCACACTCAAATCAAGGAACCCAAAAAGTGAGGGTGATTGTGGTAGTCTCTCTGCCTAAGGTCCTCCAAAGCTTAAGTTAGAAGTCTAAAAGGAATTTGAGGCACTTACCTATGATTTGGGAGGGAAGGGTTTTATAGTGGAGGCATACCAGGGCACGGCTTGTATGGGAAAGTTGAAGAATATGTCAAATCATTACCATTGGTTGAGAGGCAAGCGACGTGTAATGCCTTATTCCCCAGGCTGACACAAAGGAGGCCTTAGGGGTCTTAAAGGGAGACGTGTCTGGCATGGAGAATGATGATTAGACTGAGAGGTTGTTGGATCCAATTACGATGATGGCACATCAAAACTGGCTTTTGACTTGTAATGATTTAACTGACGTGTGCGTGTGGTCTTCTGAGCTTTCTAAACATGACAACTTAAACCTGTAGGTTCCCTAGCTTTCATTCTTATCCTAGCATCTTTGAGGTATCCCCTTTTTATCTCCTAGTTAGTTTGTCCTTACTTCCAGCCTTGGTCTGGGTAACATGACCTAAGAACTAGCTGTTGGCCATGTGTCAGCTTCACCAAACCCGACCTACAGTAGCAGAAATAGATCTGGGAGAATCTCTAGAGGTCTTGATGGGAGGAAAATGATGCATATCCCTTTCTAAAGGTTCCCCGGGAAATACCCATAACGGTTGAGTTTTTTATTTTTATGACAGTTGTTTGAAGAAATGTTGATCTATTCTAGATGTATGATGTTCTTTATGTTAAGAGTAATATTTAAACTGCCTAAGTTTGTTAGTCTGTTATGAAAGTTTAACTATTCTCATGATATTTAAGGAAGTAATCTTTTGAATGGAAATCAACTAAGGTTTCCTCACGTTTCTCTACATTTATTCTCCTCTATCATCTCTTATTTCTTCTACTTTCATCTTTTCTCTACATAGTAAATTATTCATAGTATCAGAGCTATCCCATGATAAACGTTAATCATAACAGCTAAAGATTCTGGACTATAATCACAACCTTTTAATCCTTCCAATTTCTTGTTATCATAAACATATTATCTAATTTCAATTAGATTGGATGCAACAACCTTAGTTTTTTAGAAGTATCAAATCTCTTCAATCCTCAAAGCTCACTCTGCTCTTAGTTATGCAAATGGAAATCTGAGAGTATCTATACCATTCTTAACAAATGAAAAAGGGTGCAAAGATTTTAAATTCCAAGGATGATCAGTGGATCTCCAACATCAGGCCTTACTGACGCTAATCAATGTCTCTCTCTCCAATGCCACCGTCTTATGTCGTAGGGTATAAATCTTCAATGAAGGTGTTGAGTTCAATAGAATGTTTCTCATATATTTCTAGATCAAACAATGGACAATTAAAGTCTGTGATTCAAATTGTTGAAAAGAAATTCAATGGAAGTGTAAGTTCTTACATCTTGAGGATTAAAGAAATGAAGGATAGATTGGTTATTCATTGTGTTAGCCTAAAAGATTAAGACATTCTTATATACACGAAGATGAAGACATTCCCATGTACATAATAAACAACCTTCTATTGAGAATACACCCTTAGGTCTATAATAGGAGTAAATGATGAACCTATGAATCCTAAAAACTACATGTTCTCCTAAAATCAGAAGACATATTCATTAGTTCTCAAAACAAACAACATGAAAGTCTATTTCAACCTACTGTAATGTATGCTAAATAGAATAATTGGTTTAATAAAGGTGGTCAGTATAATAGAGGAAGAGGAATGTTTAATAAAGGTGGTAGGTTTATCTCGGGAAGACGTTGGAATCAAAGAGGCATAGGCATTCATAATATGACTACACAATCTTTTGGATCTTTACCCTCAACTCTTGGAAATCCATCTGCACAAAGTGGACCGCTCAGTAGTAAATTTTTTATGGTAACAAGATCAATCATGGTAGTAGAATATATTGTCAAATATGCCAAAAACCTGGACATTATGCTATTGACTACGACCATATGGTGAATTATCCATGCGCAGGTAAAAATCCACTTGCTTAGCGTGCTTCTATGGCAACCATGGTCAATCACTCCTCTGCAGAATCCTCAAATCCACAAGTCGGACTCACTGATTCTAATTGCAACATTTACCTTACACTTGATATCAATAACTTATTTTTCTCAACTGAATATAATGATGAAGACAATATTGTAGTGGACAATGGCCAAAATCTTCCTATAAAACATATAGGTTCAAGTTCTTTAACACTTAAATCACATTCTTTTAACATGTCTAGAGTTTTCAATATCCTCCAACCTTCTTTCAGTACATTCTTCCTTGACAATAATTGCATCTTTATATTTGATGCTTGTTTCATTATGAATTATGACAAGGTCAAGGAAATAATCCTCTACAAAAGACTAAGTGAGAATGGATCATACCCCATTCCCACTTCCATATCACTACAAAAAATTGCATCGCCACTAGTTGCTTAGACTGGCACTAGAGTTTCAAATTCAATATGACATGATAGGTTTGGGCATGCATCTAACTCTGTAATAAAGCAAATCGTGTATAAAGCACAAATACTGTGCGTTTGTGAAAGTTGTATACAAAGTAAACTATCAAAATTACCTTTCAAGTTGTCATCTTCTATTTCTACTCCCCTCTTGACTTTGTACATTCTAATTTATGGGGTCATACTCCATTTTATCTTTCTGGTTTTAAGTATTACATTTCATTCATTGGTTATGTGACAAAATTATCCCTTTGAAATTTTTTAACAAGATTCCTGATTACTTTTAGTGGTTCATTCGGTTAATTATATTGAGTTCTACTATTCAGTTCGTCAGTCTGTGTCTAAATTTTTTGTGTAATCAATTTCAAGTTAATGAAATCTTTTTCCCTAAGAAAGATTTAATGTTAAAGGTGTGAGTTTAGCATACATTGATAATAATCTCGTTTTGTAATGTATACACGTTTAATCATCGCTCAACTTCAATATAATTGTTTGAATGGAGAACAAATCTAAAGTTATTATTTTATCATAATCACATACATTGAAATATATGATGCATTGAAACACATCATTGTTATAAATTATATTTAATTTAATATAAATCATATGACTAAACTTAACATCAATCTTATTTAGTTCTTCTTAGTGGCATCTAAGTATTAATATTGTTATGAAGAACATTATTTAAAACTGGGTTATAAATTTATATCAATCTTATGACTAAATTTGTAGTAAATAAAAATTAATTTTATTACTTTAATCCAATAATGTTGAATTAAATTTTAGGGCCAATGGCACACGTGCATCCTAGGTTTATAGCGAAAATCCACTTTACATCCGTATTCCTAAAACGTTCACATTACATTCTTACGTTTATCATGTTATACTCCATTGTTCTCTCCATCCAAGACCTTTAGATTTTTGACTGGAAATTGTTTGCATGTACCTTTCATGAGGTAACATTACGGTAAGAATGCCAAACTAAACCCTATCCAATAAGGAAACGCCGTATGTCTTATTACCCAACACCCACTTTTCTTCTTCCTCACATCTTCTTCTGCAAAAATGGATTAAAAGGGTTTCAAATGGTGAAAATCTGTTTGCTTGGCGGAAAAAACACTTGATTTAAAGAACAACAATCAAATAGCCATATGAAAATTTCCTTGCTTCTCTAAATCTCCATAATAGCCTCCATGGAGCTTTGAAACACAACCCTCAATAACCATTCCATGACTCCTTTCAAAAGGCCGAAATGGGAGTGTTGGGAACTTAAAATTAATGACCCAAATGATTTCTATCCTAAAAAATTCTGCCATTTAACAAAAAGAAAATGATATGATACAAAAGAATCCGGGAAGCTGGAATCTTACTTTGCATGAAGGTAGACCAAGAAACCCATAAGAAATTTCAACATCGAAATCAAACCCAATTACTGTTTGCTTCTTAAAAGTAAATCCTGTAAGAAACTCATATTAAATCCTTAGAGAAGCCACACAATTTAAAAAATATTAATCAATATTGAATCAAATTGGCAAAGTCTCTCATATGCTCTCTCTGCCTCTCTCTCACTCTATCTGTTAAAAATTCAAATAGAAAACAATATGAAATTTAGCAATCTTATTGGTGTTGTCTGGCATTCTCAACCCAAAAAACTAGTTTTAGATATGAAGCTTTTTCCTACACTTATAAATTGACTATTAATCTATTTCACAATCAATGTGAGATAATTTAAACAATCCTCTCGTTACACCTCAGGTACTGAGTCAGACAACCATCGATTCGCTTCACCGGGATCACCATAAATTGGATGATAAGTCGTGGAGCTAACTACTCAGTTCACCCTGATTCGTCACACATCAAGTTATGGAATCAATGTCTCACTTTATCTAGATTAGGTTAGTGACTTATTGGATAAACCTGGACCTAAAGTGTTATATCAATCAAGTCGACCATTTTACCATTGTTGTTAACACGTGTAACAAAATGGTAATGAGTTCTATTAAAAAGATTCACATGATATAACATGGTAAATGTTAGGGGTGTAAAGTTAAGTTTTAGAAATTATAGGTGCAAAGTGGATGTGTGCTTTAATTCCAAAGTGCACGAGTGTCATTTGCCCTAAATTCAATATAAAGTCTCGGTGGAGTTTTATTTATTACTTTTCACAAAAATTAATTTTATTAAATTTTAATCCATTATTATTGGATTTTTATGAGTTTCTGTTTGTGAGTGCTCTTCATCCTACCATGTAATTTGGTGAATGAGTTCTATGAGTTTCTGTTTGTTATTTCGCATGATTGATTTCTGTTTTGATGTTTCACTCGAAGTGTTTGTTTGTTATATTACATAATTGGTTCTTATTTGGATGTTTCACTCTGAGTTTTTTTTAGTTATTTTGTATGATTGGTTTCGATTTTTTGTTATAACTTGACGTGGTTGGTGTGTTTCTATTTATAGAGTGTTCAACTAAAGACATAAATATTTATATTCTATACTATATAAAAAGTTTAAAAAATGGAGAAATATTTTTGGATAATACTGCTCCTACTTATATTTTGAATTTCCTACATTCTCCATACAATGTACTTATTATTTAAATTATCTCTACAAAAGACTTTTTTAACTATTTTGTATTTATTATCTCAATTATTCATATGAAAAGTTTTTGAACTAACTTATTTAAATTATAATATTTAAAGACGTTTTCTCCTCATTTTTTAATTTAAAAACTTAAATGACTAATTATCTTTAATATATTAAAAGTGACATGAGGAGGAGAATCATTTTCGGACCATTTTATCTACTCTTTATTTTAATATTTCAAATTTACGATTGAGTCTATTAATGTGCATCATTAATAGTTACTTTTTCTTCTTTTTTATTTCTAATGATGTATATATTGAACAAATATTTTTTTATCATTTCTAATTTGAATTTTATTTTTAGACAGGAAATATGTTAAGTTTTTCGCCATTAAGAAATATGATAGAATAATTCAATCAATAAAAGAGTAAAATATATGTTTGGTTCATTTGTCACATAAAGATAAAAGAAATAATAGATTAAAATTTTAAATTAAAAATGTATAGAGTGTACGCATATGTTCTTTTAGCATGATTAAGTTATTATAAAAATTATAATTGTATTTTCAAATTTTATTTACTAATAAATGTATTTTATTTATTTTTTTTATTTATATGAACAAGTAATTTAACTGGTAATAAAACATATGTCTTAAATTAACTTCACAACCATTGAGTTAATATAACTGCATTGCCATTTTTATGTATACATCTTAAAGGACTAATTATGGGCGAAAAATGTCTCAAATTAACCTAATATTATTTTAATTAACTATTTTGTCATTTTTATGTGTATACTAATCTAATGAAAACTATAAAAAATAATAGTGAAAAATAAAATTTTATTGATCAAAATGAATAAAGACAACCTATATGTATTACTACTTATCTTATCTTGTCTTGCTATAAATCAAGGTGAGTTGAACTACTTTTGTACAACTTTATCCTCACATTATTATTAATTTTTCTAAATTATTTTTAACTTCGTATTAAATGATAATATAATAATTAAGATTTTAATTAGACATTATTTTTTATTTCAAGTTAGATACTTAACTAATATTTTATACTCTATTTTAGAATATAAATTATGATTAATAAAAATTATAAAGAATTGTAACAATATAACACATAATATAGAACAATGATGTTATAGTGAATGAAAGAAAAAAATTCTTAAACTATATTTAATAAAAGAGAAAAATAATTTATGACTAAAATTAGTAAAATGAATTGATTTACATATTAGATAAATTTCATATGCATTTTTTTAAACTCAAAATGAAAAAACATATATTAAGAAAAAATAAGTTTATATCTGATAATAAAATTATATTCACGTGCAACTCACGTCTTAAAAACTAGTACCTATAATGTGGGACAAAAGGGCTTGACCTTACGGGTGTCATCTTAATTCACTACTACAAAAATGAGGTTAGACGTCGGGTAAAAACTCATCATTAAACCATGTATTGATGGCTGTCTAACTTAATCTACCGGGCTGTCATCTTTAGTCATTTTAAAAAAAATCGTCATTACACGTGGGTATAATGACGGAGAATCCTCGCCATCTTAGGTACCACAAAAAGTAGATAGATGACAGAGATTTCTCGTCATCTTAGTAACATCAAAAAGCATATAGATGATGGGGATTCTCCATCATCTAAAGTTACTCCACGTAGACTTTAGGATGATGGAGAATCCCCATCATCTTAAGTACAGCGAAAAGTAGATAGATGACGGGGATTTCGGGTCATCTTAGTCGCCGAAAAAAATATATAGATGACGGGGATTCCCCGTCATATAAAGTTATTCCATGTAGACTTTAGATGACAGTGAATCCGCGTCATCTAAAGTTCACGAAAATAAAAAAAAATTATTTAATGAATTAAATAAAAGCTTGGCAAATAGAAGATGTTTTCCCTTTTAAAATTAACAATTTTTTATCAAAAAATGTATAGAAAAATAGTCATCCCAGAGATTCTTCTTCCATCTTTTCATCAACTAACAGAATCCAATACGCTAACTGATTTTAATTTTCATTTAGTTTAATCTAGAACCATGGATCAAAATAATACTTTAGTTAAGCATACAGTACATAATTAAAACTTTAGTAAAATTGACAGGAAAATCATATAATTGAAACCTCTAAAATCATCAAATTAGAAGGCCAAAGTTACTTGTTATGAGCATGCATAGATGAAGTTGGTCATGATAGATAAAATCATCGTATTATATAATAAAAATAAAACAAAAACTATAATGATTATAATTCTAAAAGATATATATTTCAAAATGAAAACTTCTTAACATACAATTTTCTAACAATACTTTGCCAATAATTATCAACAATAATCAGGAATAAATTATCAGAGCTTTCTTCCACGTTTTTACACAACACACACCGCTAGGGCTGCAAACACATAATATGATTTTTTTAAATTACATCAAAAGTATACCTTCCCTATAATCAATAGTCAAAGAAAAACCTGAACTTTAAGAGATACACACAACTTCCAAATGAATTTAAATAAATAACTTTTCAGAGGAAGAAAAACTTTTTAGCATCACATTTAGGAAATATATACAGATAAATAAGTGAAAATATATATATATGTATATAACTAAAAATCATTTATCAGTAATATACAATTGATAATACTCACCTCACAACATGAAAAAGTAACCTTTCCGCCAAACCATGTTTCTTATTGGGAAACTGAAAGTAATAAATTCCCATATATCAAGGAAGGGATTGGACACAAAAGCATTATCATGTCAGAAAAAAATTACCAAGACAAGTAATCAAGAAAAAGAAAATGATATGAAGATGGAAGAACGAAGAAACAAAATAACATATTAGTTCATTAGTTGTTGTTTAAAAGTTATTACAAAACACATGAAGGTGCTGAAAGAAACTAGTACAATAAGGTTAATACAAATCACAACAATCAAGAATAGAAAAATATATATCCTTTATGCTACCTGATTTATAGGTGCAGTGGACACACTTCATACTCCATTTGATGAGACATTATTCTACAAACACCCTATAATAATTCTCGAATGAAATTAAAAATTATACAAGCCTTTATTGTTGTCCAAAATTTATAAAGTACAGAACTAGAAGAAAGGATAAAATAGCAATAGCAAAGGGAATAAAAGGAAAAGAATAGTGGAACGAAATATTAAGAAAAACATTTATGATAGACTTTCTGCATGAAGTAACCCAACTTACTTTAGTTAACATGATGACACTAAAACTATTTTCAATAACTTTATTTTCTTCCAATGTTATTGAATCCTTAAGAACAAGGCCAAAACTAGTCAATCAAAAAGGTCATCGATCATCCCTCCAAGCCAAAACTATCAGAATAAAAAAAATAAAGCTCAAATCTCAAAAGAACAACCATTTCACGTTTATAAATCATTAGAGCTTTTGTTTCAATGAATAATCAAAGATGATACAAGTAACATAGTTCTACATTCTCAATGAATAAGAGCAAGTAATCATCACTGTAGCATATTTACATTATAGAGAATTATCAAAGATAATACAAGTAACATACTTATATATTCTAAATGAATAATGGTAAGTAATCATCACTGCAGTATATTTACATCATAGAGAATTAAAGGCTAGAGAAATGTTAACATACCATGATTGATGGTCTAAATCTAGCTTCTCCTTAAAGACGTGAAAGAGAGTAACCACATGCTGCACACGTTCTCCCACTAGAGAAAAATAAGACCTTATTAGAGATTCTCACTAAATTTCTAACTTTAAAATTAATACTATATTGCCTAAACTAAGAGAGCTTAAAGTGAGGTACACCAATTGGTAAGCTTTTTAAAGATGAGGTACACCAATTGGTAATACTATATTGCCTAAAGTAAGAGAACTCTAAAATGAGGTACACCAATTGGTAAGCTTTTTAAAGATGAAATCAAATAGCCAGACTTCCTTGCTGTTACACATTTACACTGCACAACCTATCAATCTCAGAAGTCCGAAACATGAAAAAATAACAAACTAACCTCAATCAGAGCCATGCAAAAAACCACGTCTAGATCCTGAAATCCTAAATACCACAAACTCATCCCAAACGAAGTAGGAAAAAAGGAAAAAATCATCCAAGCCAAAATATACCTCAGAAATGCCACAACTTCTAAGAAAAATTGAGAAGCATCTAAAATCATCTTAGATTCTCCTTGAAAAAAAGATTCGATAGAAATAAATAGAAGGAGACGAAATGAATACCGTATGAAGAAAATCCCAAATCTAAAAAAACTACTAAGCAAACAAGAACAAAACCAAAACCACGAACTATCTAGCTCTAATAAAAACCCCTCCACACATAAACAAAGATGAACCAACACCAAGTTGAACCAAACCATACAAAAACAAGAAATAAAGAATCTCAAACAAATTCATGAGAAGAAACGATGAAGTAGATTGAAAACCCTAACCTAATGGGAAAGATGCAAGAAAAGCTATGTCAGAATCACAAATTTCTAGAATATTAGGAAGAAAAAAGTGAAATATTTTTAACACTGACTGATAAAGGTTATAAAGCCCAAAACCACATAGAGAGAGAGAGACAGAGAATGAGAGAGAGGTAAAGGCGACGATGGTCGGTGACGAGGACAAAGGGAAATGGAGATGGAGTTGAGGAATTCGAGAGAGTGAGAAAGTTGGACTCACGAGTTTGAGAGACGAAAGGATTAGGGATTTTAGGGGAGTAGATATAATGGCAATTTTGTAACTAAAGAACATTTTTTGGATGTATAATTATGTAGTTATTTTAGTGGTTGTCATTAAAGAAATTCTAATGATAGTGAAAAGAATAGCTGTCATATTAGGTACAATATTTATGGCAGTTAATGTAAAATCTGTCACGTTAGCTAAATATCAAATTTTTTACACTCCAGAGCCTTTTTTTATATGACAGGTTTAAGAAAGCGGTCATAAAATTCAATACACTGCTGTCATCTAAACCCTATTTTGTAGTAGTGATTGAGATGTCCTTGGTTTTAGTATGATTCATTTACTATCTGGTAGTGTTTTTTTGTGTGATAAAGATACAAATAACTCAAATACTTTTAAATTTTCACAAGATGCGCATTTTATTTCATAACTTACCTGTTGGAAACTTCAGATCCGGGCGTCCATGATGGGTTGACCCGACCCGATTTTGAAATGGATGATTGGTAGTTTTTCTGGTGAAAAACTATCAATGGTGGCTAATATAAATAACCACCATTAACTTCTATGAAAGTTGGAACTTCATTTTGATTTTTGAAGAAGAAATTTGGTCCTATTGCAGAGACAAAAAGAAAACCATTCCTCCAACACTAAAATCAAGCTTTCACATACAAAATCAGGGCTCTTGGGTTGTGGAACAAGTGGAGAGTTCATTTTCGTGATTTCCTACAAGATCCGATACGTAAGTCATCATTTCAATCCATTATGCTGCGTAATCAAGTAAGTGTTCTTGACTCGATTGTATTCGACATTGGTATCAGAGCAATTATATGATGCATTCGAGTGTTTATAATTGTCAGAAATCTACTATAATTTGATTGTGAGTATCTTGGACGTTTTCCACACCGTAATCAAAATTGCAATCTCGATGCATTGTTTAATCTTATGACATTCTTTTCTCTTTATTATGAATTGGTGAAACGGTTTGCAAAGAAATTTGAGAACAAGTCAAACAATGACTTAACTTTTTATTTTAAGTTGGCTTTTTTCAAATTTTCAAAGTGTTGTGTTTACTTCCAGATTTAGTACTTGCATTCTTTATGTGAAAGTTAGTTAACAACATTAACCGTTTTGGCCACATGGTTTTATAATTTATAAGAGAATTGTTTGCACTGATATTTGGAAGAATATATATTATCAATATGGACTATGAGTTTTTAGTTTATACACATCCTTTTTCACCAATAGAAGTGTATGTTCATGAACGTATTTTTCCAAGTTTTTATACAGTTGATATTTTGATAAATTAATATAAATATATGGACAAGTACGATACTATAAATTTTTGAAGTGATGTATATTTGTTATGTTAGTACAAAAGATGGATTAAGATCTAGATTATGACGGATCATATACTTTGTACTATGAATTTTATGAGTACAAAATGAATCCACATCACAACATGGTTGAACATGTAATACATTTTAGCAAAATATATAATGAAGTGCGAAAAAAGGGCATTGAGGTTGAGATAGATATATGCAAAATTCTCCTCAATTTCTTTTCGAACTCGTGGAATGAAGATAAATAAGAGATCATGGAAAAGTATACCTCTAAAGAATACGATTGTATTATAAAAGATCTATCAAGAGAGGAACGAAATATACATTCTAGAATTTGTCGTTCAGCTGCATTATCACAATTCGTAAATCTTCAGAGCGTAAGGTTGAGCCTTGGCGTAGACAGGAAGGAACATACACTGAATGGAGTCCCGTGTTCAAGTGTTGAACAAATTGTGATGCCAATCTCTATTGTACATATGATAATTGTTTTAAGAATTAATTCTAACTAAGTAGTTTGCCATGTTTAGTATAGTATTTTATTTTGTGTATATACTTTTCATGTTGTGATATTAACTGAGTGGGAGTTATGATAAATGAGATTAGTGTATTCTCATATGTGATATGTTTTGGGCATATAACTATGTAATAATGATATGATATTTTGTATTGGAGATGATTTTAAGCACTGCGAACTTTCGATCCTATACTTAATATCATATCTTCATTGACTTAGTTAAGTTTGCCATAACTTTAAGATGTGAATGTGTGTTTTTCATTTTTGAAGTGCTAGTATTTATATGCACTATTGTGTTTATATGTTGTAGTTGATATGGTTTCGGCATCTAAAAATATAAAAGCTGAACTGATCAAGGGTGAGAAACTGAACGGTGATAATTCTTATTGGTGTATTAAAATCGATATGAGTGGAATTTAATAGTAATCTACCACTACTATAAAAATGAGTCTTTTATAGGGATAACCCTATAAAAGATCTATTTTTTTATAGCGGCAAAAAATGTTATAAAATACCTGATTTTTATTGTGGATATAGACCACTATAGAAAATCTGGTTTTTAATAAGGGTTAAAACTGTTATAAAAGATTTTATTTTTTATAAGGGGTAAAAAAATTTATAAAAAATTAGGTCTGATATAGGAGTTTCAGAACGTTATAAAAAATCTCAGACTTTTTATAGCGTTCGGAGATATAGGATTTTCTGAAACATTATAAAAGATATTTTATAGAAATTTTTGTCCCTATAACAGGAGTTTATATTGTAGTGTCGTTTTCTTTTCTCATAGCAAAGCATAGCTATCTCAACTTATGATTTACTGCTAGTCTGTTTGGATATGGTTGACAACCACATCTCCAAGCTTCCCATCGCTAACCCAACAATCAGAGAATTATTCATTATATTGATAGAAGTTGCATCCTGTTGATTTCAATTCCTTCGTCCATGATTTTGACATAGCGATTTCACAGTCCTCACCAAGTAATATGAGAGATCAAAGAACAAGAAATGAAAGTGTGTTCAAATTTGGTGGTATGGCAACTTTGTTAGAGATTTTGTTTCTTATTTTGTGAGAATATTGTAATCATAATTGCTTTTATATCAATTTATCTTAAATAAAAAAGTTAAAGTTCCCAGAATGTATATAAATATAAGTGATGAGTTCAGTGAGTTTGCTTTAATAGAGGTGATGAGTTCAGTGAGTTTGCTTTAATAGAGGGTGAGGGTTGACAACTTTAAATGAGCATTTTGTGAGGAGATTCTTCTCTAAGAGATAGATGATAGTCTTAATATAAGAAAAAGACTATATCCCAAGGCGGAAAACCCATTATATTAAGAGGTTTAGCAAGAGCACTTCGCTCATGCTAAAGATGATTTCTAAGTAAGGGAATTGACTATATGATAATCATAAGTATAAACTAATTATACTTACGATTACCAAATATCATAGTGACATTGACCATGCTTGAGAGATCAATGTCATATGATTTGTGGTTTTGGTGCGTTGAGCTTAGACGTGGATGTAATATGATATTTGAGTTTGGTGATTGTATTATTTTATATGATATGTAACCATCATGATAATGAGATATACTTGAAGGCAGACAAATTGATACTACTATATTAAAAATACCATTTTATTGATTTATTTATAATGCTTCGGTTACAATTTTTTTTAATGGAAAATACATGTAAGGGAATTGTTTGCACTGATATAATTTCTGTAAAATGAAAATTATGTGGGCATCTTGGAGTAACCTTATGCGCCGTAAAGATGGGGGTGGCAAAACTTTCAAAGATATGCGTTGTTTCAATTTAGCAATTCACGCTAAGCAAGGTTAGAGAGTATTTAAGAAGTGTAATTCACTATTAGCTCAATTTCCAAAGGCTAAATACTTTAGAAACAGGAATTTCTTGAAGGTTAAAATTGGGGTTGGCGGAGTATCATGGAAGGAAGGAAAATTTTGATTCGGGGCTTTTGCTAGAAGATAGGGGGATGGAAATGAGATTGACATTTGGAAAGACCCTTGGGTACTGATTTTTTCAAGGTAACTTCTTACCCTAGGACTAAACTTGTGAAGGTTGAGGACCTCTTAAACCCGGATGGAACTTGGAACTCTACACTGATTGATAATAACTTTAATAGGGGGATACTCAAGCTATTAAATCTATTTATTTGAGTTCTCAGTCTACTGCCGATAATATCAAATGGTTTCATAGAAGAGAATCCATTTATACAGTTAAATCAGGTTACAAAATAGCTCTTAGCATGTTACAGAAGGGTAATCTCAGTGTAATGCTAAAGTGGAATCAAGAAGACCAAGTAATGATTCATACTATTGGAACAAGATATGGAAAAATTCGTGTTCCTCCAAAGTTTAGGGACTTTACCTAGAAGTGTGCTAAGAATTTCGTGGTGACAAACAGAATCTGATAAAAAAAAGGGTATGGACATCAGCATCCTCTGTCCCCCATGCAAATTTGAAGATGAAAATATCACCCATACCCTTTTTCTATGTAATTTTAGTCGTGGAGATTGTGGAAGACCCATAACTCGGCTTGTTTCAAACAACTCCTCCCTTCACCGGTGGACGTTTTAGAGCTCATATTATCGCAAGACAATGAGACTTTCTCAAGCAAGACTAAATGTGAGGAAGACGATTCAAGGAGTGGGAGTAACCAAATCCAAGTGGGAGCGAGAAAGGGAATTAAATGGAGGTTGTGGACGGATGGATAGTGGAAGGAAGGCTCGGGAGGCATGCGATTCCTTATATTGGATGATTATGGTCAGATCAGTAGCATTGGTTGTCAACAAATAAAAAATTGCAGAGATGCATTCTCTGTAGAGGCACGAGCCTTATTTTGGATTCTTTGTGAATGAGGGTTCAAGGAAGGAGAGTAAATAACAGTTTACAGTGATTCCCTGGAGCTCATTCAACTTCTCTCGGGAACCACATATCTAAATTTGGGAGTGATATGGTTATCTCAGATATTTTATGGCTAAGTAGTTATTTTCAGTTGTCTTTTTATCATACACCTTGGGAGCTTAATGATGTTGCCCATAAATTAGCTAGGTGGGGTTTCAATAGTAAATGTTGTGTTTGGTTAGACAATCTACCTCTTTGGTTCTCTCAGGATGTTAATATCTCACATTACATCTCTGTTGAATAATAGCATTTTTGCTTGATAAAAAAATATTATTAGATGAATTTATAGTTATTTCTTTATAAAATGTTATAACTTAGAAACTGATAAGTAACACAACTTTGCTAAAATTACTACCAAAATTACAAACTACCTAAATATGCAATCTAATATGATTCCTCAAATCTTAAAAACTTGGAGTGTTTGAGTAGATGATTTGAATTTTAATGGCTCGCAAAGATAAGAAATTAAACACTCAAAATTTTGAGACTTGACAACTTGTAAATTTAGAGCTTGGTTTCTAGTAATAAAATTATAGTTTGGAAAATTGAAAGCCAAAGGTTAGAAAAGGTGTAAATTTGATAAAAAAAAATAGTATATATTGAAGAGATGAGTGAAGAATAAAAGAGGGAGAGAGAATAAAAATAATCAATTAGGGCAAAATTTATGGCCAAAATGGGCATGGAAGCAGTCTAATCTGGATAATTTAGCCCGTCCTGTGGGCAGGTCCGAGAGACTAAATGTTAGCCTAAGCCCGATAGTCGGGCTAAGGCCGGGCTAAATTCCACTGGGCATGGGCCAGTCCAATTGGGCTATTGGGCTACGAGCCTTTTGATGAGACTTAGACTGGAATTTTCATTAGGATCAGGTTACCCAAAAGTCCATGTCCCTTCCTTTATACTTGAATTATGTATATAATTTCTCAGGGGGTCAACCTAACAGAGTTACAGAGGTGAAGATGACGCTAATGTATGGAGGGAGAATGATGACAACAAAAGCAATGAAGATGATTTAGAAGAAAAATAAGATGAAAGTTATCTTATTGGACGATTAAGTTAGCGAGTGTACTAAGGAGAATTAAAAAAAATAGTGATAGGGTAGGATTACAACATAGAGTTAAAGTCATAGTATAATATAAACATTCAAAAAAAATATATGAAAACAAATGAGGCGGGGATTATTATATCCGTCATTGCTCCATTCGCTACATAAAAATTGGTCAATGATAATCTTTTTTTTTGCCCAATTGTGATGGTCTTCAACTGTTGCCAAATCTATTGCAACAGTTAGAAAATTGTTGCTATAGCCGCCATCGTTGTAAGTGTTACAACGGTTCCATCAATCGTCAGAGATACATTACTAAAGTTTAGTCTTTTGTGACGTACAACCGTCAAAGATACGTTAGAGATAAGCCATTATTGACGTCTATAGTGACGGTTTCAGTCGCTACAATACCAATCAGCGGCCTATAGCTACAGTTTTTAACCGTCGGTATAGTTAATCACTAACGACAATTACCAAACCGTTGTAAGTGGTTGTCGATGAAATTCTTTGGCGACGGTTTGACCACTGTCGCGAAAGATAAGGCCTTACAAACGACCATTTATGTTGCCAACTATTCCCAAAATTCCTATCAGTTCCATCTTTCAGCTTATGTGAGGATACCCACAACTCCGTTTCCTGAGGGGTCTCTTCCAAGTTCTTCTGCCTATCAAATGAGAACATATAATTAAAATATACTTAAAATAAAATATAAATGATTAAATTTATAAAGTCTAGAGTTTACCATTAATATTTTTTCGCTAAATTAATATGTCCCAACAATGAGGGTGCTTTTGTTTACTCCGTGATTCTTTGTGAATATCAGAACGTCTCTGTTATGATCCATAAATAAGAATTGGTTTATTTATATAAAATTAATTATAGATGTAGAATAAAAAATCATACATAACCATTACTGAATTATTGCAACGTAGCTCTATTTAGTAATAGACTTATCCAAATATTGCAATGCATGTTCTTCCGTTTCATATTTCGTTATTTCATTTTTTATTTTATACTTCTCATCCTTCCATTTTTGAATACAGGATTTCAAAACGTATCATCAACAATATATTTTGACTACAAAAAACTAATATACAATCATGCATACCTATACACATATACACATACATACATATAAACACACACACACACATGCACACACATACATACACGCATACATAATATATACATACATATATACGTACATACACACACATGCATATACACACATACGCACACATATATATATATATACATATATACAAACATACATACATACACGCACACATTTAACATACAAATGTTGTAACAATATTAATTAGTATCCATACCTTCACGTTGTCCCACGCTTGATCTTTATGATAACGTGACACGTGATTCCAATCATATTGTATGTTGTGTGATCTAGTAATGGTACCCAAAAAGTCAACAAACTTGTCTTTATCATTATCTACAACCTGTCCATCCTCATTGAAATTCAGGTATTCTATCCTCGATTGATCTAACCCAAATCGAGAACAACTGTGCCCCATATATACTTGTTGAGATAGTCCAATTTCAAAAAATATTTAATAGCATTATGATAATTAAATGAAACACTACTTTATTATCTTAATCAACTTGAACAAGAGCGAACAAACATTTTATTTCTATATTTGTATCTTGATGTGTAATATAGCACATGTTAACACATCATGACTATATGTGATAATAATTACTACATTTTTATCAGTTAAAAAATATAAAAAGATAACTCTTTATGAAACATTCAATCATATTATTCAAAAATGTTGTTATCATGATCATTATTGTAATTATATGTCATATATTCAAAGTCAAACCATCAATATCTACTCGAATTAAGTTCATATCTTCTAGACTATTTTTATTGAGAACTTCGATGGTATGATGAATTATGGTGTCACATTTCATCTCTAATACTCCCATTTCATACAAATCTCTAAGTTTTGTATGAACAACTACATGCCCGTCTTTATCCTTTGGAAACTCAACATAATATACTAAATGTGCTTACGTTGTAAAGGTAAATGGCTCGTGCTTCAATGTTCTCTCTAGTATGAGTCAAGAGCAAAAAATAAAACAGTGTAAACCCATATCTATCAGTCTTTATCCCAACACCATTGGTAGAATCAATCCAATCATATTAGAATAAAATCACTTTGAATATCTCATAATAATTCATCATAATGATATCTTTGAGAATCCCACAGTACATCATCTTTCTATCTTCTGCATTTGCATAACTTATCATCATTGATGTTATCATGACTCCATTATTTTGAGACTTACAAAAGCTATCGCTTTCCTTTGTATGAAAAACAAGTCCAACACTATATCCATCATATTTTTTCACCAAACAGTTTGGGCCTCGAGCGAGCCATCGGAGTTCTTCTGACACATTATTTCCCATTTTAGTTTTCTATTCATAAAAATGAAAGATTCAACATCTATTGAATTATATACAATTGAAGAATTCAAGTACATCTATTGAACTTACTTTAGTTGTAAACCAATCCATAAATTTATCATGAAGTTCGCATTCGACTTAATTGACAGAAGGTCGACGACTACAGTGTTTTCTTTTAACATTTTCCATAAATTCTTGGCAAGTATTTTAGATAAAGTAATATTATTAATACAATAAAGTGACGAACTTGAGAAAATGATGTAATAGAGTATCTCACTTATATATTTGAGACTGACTTATGGAATAGATCCACCAACTCACAATTAAACAACACAATTTGGGGTGCTTTTGTCAATGTGATGCTACCAAGCACATCATTTGTTGCCTTCTTCATTGGTCAACCTCACATGCTTCAATAAGGAAGTTAAAAAAATACTCTTCTTTTTTCAATATTGAACACAAATTTCTCTTTATTTGTTACCAATAACATCATTTCCAAAGATGACATATATCCTACACTTTTTCTTTAATTATAAACTCTAATGCTGAAATGAGAGCAGGTCTCTCCTCAACAGTACCATCAAAATTTTATCTATCAAAGCAAACTATGTGATCATGCTCCAAAAATCATTGATGGCCCATAAAGCAATACTTACTACTATGCTTCAAGTGTATATGATGTGTGTTAAATGTACAATAAAGACATGCAAGACGTGAATGCGTATTCCATCTAGATAAGTTATAATACGTAAGAAAATTAATGATAGTAGACAATTCACACATGCATTTTAAACAATTCCTTTCATGATACATCAAATGTATTTAAACCACACACCCACAATGTTTTTAATTCTTCAACCAACGGTTGCAAATTCACATCAAGGTTATTACTTGGTATCTTGGGTCCAAGAATGAACGTAGACAGAATGAAATATGTTTGCTTCTTGCCCAAGTAGGTAAACTATATGGTATTAAGATTACAAGCCAAGTATTGTACCTCGTACTCATTTTTCAGAGCTGGTGGAAACCATCACTAGCTAACCCCAACCTTACGTTGGACGGTTCCAAAGAAATTTTTTTGAAGTTAACATAAAAAAATTCTAAGAATTTAAGTCTGCAGGATGTCTCAAAACACCATCCTTAATGCGTCCTTCATGGTGCCATCTCACACTTTCAGAAGATTTAGACGACGTTAAACATTTGTAATCAGTATTTCTGAGAAAAGCAACGTAATGTTTGGCAGGTATTTTCTTCTATTTCTTCTTTCTTTGAGTTTGTGACATATGCTCACAATCTTTTTCATTTGTAACCCATCTACAACGTTTGGATATTTGTTTTTTCTCTTTGTCATTACAATACAACATATAATCATTTAGGCATGCACCTATTTTTCATACCCATGTCATAATTTCTGAATCTATTTCTTTACTTCATAAAGTGTATTTGGAAGTTGAACATGCTTCAGAAAAGCTCTATTAAACAATTTAAGAAGTGAAGAAAATGATTTATCACTCAATCCATCAAGACATTTAATATGATATAGGTTCACAACAAATGACAATTTTGAGAATTATCCACATCATGGATATAACGGTTGATCCCTGAATTCCTCATTCATTTAAATCATCAACCCGTTGTTGTAATGGAATAGAGTCATACCTATGTTCATTACTCAACAAATTACCAAATACATCATGTAACAACTCATGCATATCATTATCATCTTCTTGACATGGTAATGCTGTGTTTATATGTGCTCATTAGCATTGGCTTCAAATGATGTACCGAATAACGAATGAAGTAGTCAACATTGACTCTTCAAGAAAATACCAACATGTATAATCCCTTATTAACTCGTTACATGTCAAGTGTTCATGGATGACGCCTCTAGTGTTATGATTACGATTAACACAATGTTTATAATGACATAATATATATTTATCACTCGATCCTCTATCAAAGGCAATGTTTAGAAATTTATTCACTCCAACTCTTATCCATTGTAAAGTGAATTTCAAAGTCAAAACTCATGAAGAACACCTACGAGTTTAAATAAATTAACAATTTATGATCTAAGAGAATTCGCATTATGAGCATTACAATCAGCCTCACTACAATAAGGTCATGTTTACTTGGTGGATTTGGATTACAATTCTTAAATATTAGGATTTAAATTCAAATCTAGTGTTTACTAAAATAAGATTAAAAAATTTGTGTGGGACCAACCACAATATTACAAATCCTAAATCCAAATCCTCAATCCTAATCCAAATTTCCAATCCAAATCCTTAATCCAAAATTTAGTATACATGCCAATTCTTTTTTCGCTTATTAATTCTATACAATGGGAGACCTAATAATGACCCTTATTAATTCTATACAATGACACTTTCCATATCTCGATTTATATGAAACTGAAAAATTGACCGTTCGATCCATTTGATTCTTCCATTTGATCATTCATTGTAATAGATATGAATCTACTTGTTCTAACATATGTTTTAGTGTTATTAAGTTTATCTGCTACATAAAAGCAGCTAGAAGCATCATTACTATAATCCATAATTGGTTTGATACATTAAAAAGGAACTTAATGGACAAAAAAACCCAAGCTTTCTGAAAAGAGAATGATTTATTACCTAACCAGTTATAGATCAAGTAAATGGTTTTGCAATAGCAAAGCATGAAATGAAACCCCTCACAAGTCTTTGCCAAATGAAATAGGAAAGCTCTTACAAATACCAAGAACAATTGACACCAGGATCGAGCTTACAAATGATGATGAAGGGTGAATGAGCTAAGAGACAGCAGTGAGGGAGTTGAGAGAATGGGTCACGCACAAATCTGAGAGAAAAGGGGCTGTGTGCAGAGAGGAAGGTGATGGAAGAAGTCGCGGTTTATTTTAGGGTTAAGTGTAGCAACATTTTTCAAAAAGTTTCGTCACACTATTCAATTAAAAATGCATGAGAATGACTACACTTAACCCTAAAAAAGTTTCGTCACAATATTCAATTAAAAATGCATTACTTTAACTCTTTTGCAACTTGTACATTCAGAACCGTCGCCTTAGTTCACCAACTATAACAGTTTTCGGCACGCAATTCATTAGTATATTGCGATGGTTTTCCAAATCACCAGAATAGACGTATGTCTATTACGACGGTTGGATGGACCATCAGAATATAATCACAGCAACTATGTTCTTTTCTTGTAGTGATTATTCACTCTGGTTTATTTATAATTGCCGCGTATCCGTCCCGTCACTTATCTATTCACCAAAAGCTCAACTAATTAGGGACGGTCCCCACTAATTCTGGGACGCACAAGTGATTTTGAACATCTCTAGTCAGAATAGTTAATTAAATAACGTATTTAACATAAGCGTAACTAGTAGGAAACATATTTAATATAGTTATGTTTGTGTGAAATACGTAACTAAATTATTTACTCCAATAATTTGTGTGTGTATTTTTTTTACACGATCATTTTTACAAACCAGACTTCATTTTCAATTATTTTTATATTTAATCTGTAAAGCTAGTTTGTTTGTAAGAAGTTATATCTCTCATAATATTTTAATGGTCACACTACAATAAAGATAGTTTTTAGATCTTTTGCCGGAAAGTATGTTGTTGTTGTAGATAATAAGAGAGGATAGGATGTATTTACGACTATTCATTTTTGGTCGGTATTAGTCATAAATTGGTCGGAAAAAAAGAAATTTTTGGAGTTCTGGTGTTTGAGGTCTCTTTAGAAAATTTTTTTCCCTCCAATGTTATTCTTGTGTTAAATAATTTTTTAGAAACGTACCTAGCTAGCAATGAGAACTCGCCGCTGGAAGAAACCACCAGAGACATGCGTTGTTGGATTTCAGAGAGAAGAAACCATGCATGTCCCTATAGCTAGTATTAAAACTTCTTAGATTTTACTTTGCACTCAGATCACCTTTCTTAGTGCCAATTTTTTTTTCAATTAGCTTTCACCTAACTAAGTTTATACTTCTGATTTATTTCAAGAGTAATTAATGATATCTTAGAACTGAGAGTAATAAGAAATAATGGGAATAAGGAGAAGATGAAATATATGTATTTGTCAACTGAGAAAGAAAAAAGGCTATTCATTAATGATGAACAATGTTTACAAACGATGGTTTGGAAAAAGAAAAAAAATGGAGAAAGAATTTCTCCAGTATTCGAGATAGCTTTTTTTTAAACATTTTTCTTAACTTCATTTTTTCCATACTTTGAGCATCAAGCGAAGTACTTCTTGACTGTATCAGAATTAACTGTGTGCGGTAAATCATCTTCATCCATGTTTGTTAGCATGAGAGCTCCTCCCGAGAAAGCCTTTTTTACAATGAAAGGTCCTTCATAATTTGGGGTCCACTTCCCCCGGTGATCATTTTGATATGGGAGTATCTTTGTAACACCAAATCTCCTTCTCGGAAACATCGGGGACGCAATTTTTTGTCACATGCGTGCATCATTTTTCTTTGATATAATTGCGCTCTACATAATGCAGTCAATCTTTTTTCCTAGATGAAATTCAATTGCTCATATCGTGTTTGTACCCACTCTGCTTCTTCTAATTTCGCCTCCATTAAGACTCTGAGGGAGGGAATTTCTACCTCAATTGGACTGATGTACGGTACCCATGCAGTGCAAATGGGAGCATCTCATGCCAATCCTTATAAACCTCTGTCATCTTCTCTATGATCCTTTTTATGTTCTTATCGGCTTCTTTCACTGCTCTGTTCATTTTTGGATGATAAGGAGATGAATTATGCTGCTTAATTTTGAATTGCTCACATAATTCTTTCATCATCTTGTTATTTAAATTTGTCCCATTATCTGTGATGATCCTTCCAGGTAGACCATATCGACAAATTATCTCATATTTAACAAACTTAACAACCGCACTTCTGGTTACACTCGAATAAGAACTTGCCTCCACCTTTTTGATAAAATAATTTATAGAGACCAAAATGAAACGATGCACGTTAGAGGCTTTGGGTGTGATGGGACCAATCACGTCTATGCCCCACATAGCGAACGGCCAAGGCGCGGCCATGACATGTAAAGGGGATGCGGGTAAGTGAATTTTATCTGCATAAATTTGACATTTATGACATTTCTTGGCGTACTTGATGCAATCAGATTCTAGAGTTAACTGATAATATCCTGGTCTACAGATTTGTTTGGCCATCATATGTCCATTAGCATGAACTCCACAAATTCCTTCATGAACTTCCTCTATGATTTGATTCGCTTCCCTTGCATCAACACATCTTAAAAGCACCATGTCATGGTTTCTTTTGTAGAGTATTTCACCATTTAAGAAGAAAACTCGTGGACAATCTTCTAATAGTGCGTTTATCATTCATAGAATTTTTGGATGGATATTCTCCATTCTTTATATACTGCTTGATGTCGTAATAACATGGTCTTGTGTCTGACTCTTCTTCAATACTCATACAATGAGTGGAAAAATCTTGCTTCTCAATTTTTATGGGTTGCACTTCTTCCTTAAAGTCTGCAGTGAACATGGATGCTAGAGTTGCCAATGCATCTGTAATTTGATTATTCTCTCTGGGTATATGGTCAAATGAGATCACTTCATAAGTTTAGCTTAGCTTAATTACATGTTTGTTGTAAGGTACCATCTTGGAGTCTCTAACTTCCCATTCCCCGATTAGTTGTCGTATCACCAATAACGAATCTCCGTACACTCGAAGCTTCCTTATCTTCATATGATAAGCTGCTTGAATTTCCATGGAACATGCCTCATATTATACCACATTGTTTGTGCACTCAAAGCATAGTTTACCGTGAATGGGAACAACTTTCCCTCGGGAGATATGAGGATTGCCCCAATTCCATGTCCTACATCATTAGACGCGCCATCAAATAACATTATCCACAATTCTTGATCCATAGATTCTCCTTCATTTTTTAATATGACTGATATGTTATCATCAGGAAAATCAAACTTCATAGACTCATAATCTTGCACTGGTTGATCTGCAAGATAATCAGCAAGTACACTTCCTTTTATTGATTTTCTCGTGACATAAACAATATCATATTTCGTGAGCAACATTTGCCATTTAGCGATTCGCCCAGAAAGTGATGGCTTTTCAAAGATATATTTGATTGGATCCATCTTTGAAATTAACCAAGTGGTGTGGTATAACATGTACTGTCTAAGCCGATGAGCAACCCAGGCTAATGCACAACACGTTTTCTCCAACATCGAATAATTAGCCTCATAATTTGTGAACCTTTTGATTAAATAGTATATTGCTTGTTCTTTCCTTCCAGAGGCGTCATGTTGACCAAGTACGCAACCCATGGATTTTCCTGTCACTATAAGATACAAAATTAGTGGACGCCCTGGAGTTGGAGGAACAAGTATAGGCAGATTTTGTAAGTATTGCTTGATCTTCTCAAAAGCAATTTGACATTCATCATTCCATCTTTCTGTATCACCTTTGGGGAGAAGTTTAAAGATAGGTTCACAAGTTGCAGTTAGTTGTGAGATGAACCGGGCTATGTAATTTAATCTACCCAAGAAACCTCTAACTTCCTTTTGAGTTTGAGGTGGCGGCATATCAATGATGGCTCGAACCTTGTCAGGTTCAACTTTTATTCCTTCCTTGCTCACGAAAAAATCAAGTAGTTTCTCTGAAGACGTTGCGACTGTACACTTTTTTGGGTTAAGCTTTAAATGGAACTTTCTCAACCGTCCAAATAGTTTTTGCAGAGTGACCGTAATATCTTCCCTTTGACGAGATTTGGCAATCATATCATCAACGTATACTTCAACTTCTTTATGCATCATATCATGAAACAGTGTTACCATTACCCGCTGGTAAGTCACCCCTGCATTTTTCAGACCAAATGACATAACCTTATAACAAAATGTACCCCACAAAGTTATAAAAGTCATCTTTTCACGGTCTTTAGGAGCCATTTTGATTTGGTTATACCCCGAAAACCATCCGTGAAAAAAAAGGTTGAATGTCCTGTACTGTTATCTACTAAGACATCGATATGAGGTAATGGAAAATTAACTTTGAGGCTTGCCTGATTTAAGTTTCTATAATCGACATACACTCTTACTTTCTCATTTTTCTTCAGCACTGGGACTATGTTAGCAACTCATTCAGGGTATTTTGCTACTTCTAGAAAACCCACATCTACTTGTTTTTTAACTTCTTCTTTTATCTATACCAGCATGTCTAGTTTCATTTTCCATAACTTTTGTCGGACTGGTTTAATTTTGGCCATAAGTGGCAAATGATGAACCACGATATAAGTGTCTAGACCTGACATATCTTGGTAAGACCATGCAAAAATGTCAAAATACTCTTTGAGTAAGTCAATTAATTCTCGGTGGCTTTGGCTTGTCATAGAAGTGCCGATTTGGACCTCTTTCGTCTCTCCCTCCAATCCCAAATTTATCACCTTCGTTAACTCTTGATATGGTTGAGTTATTTTTTCATCCTCCTCTACCATTCTTAACTTTCCGGAGATGGTTCGAAATTATCCTCGTCACTTTCATCTGACTCTACACTAAGAATGAGATTGTCAAACTTATTGCTTATGCTCTTGTTTTCAAAATCACCGTTCTTGAACCTGAATCAGATTATTGGATGAAAGGAAGGTGAGAGAAAAATAAATAAATAAACAATGCATGAGTATGAACAACATTTCAGAAATTGAAAAAGTAGACATAAAAGGGAGAACAAAACGAACTGGAATTATAATTATCATTAGCAAAAGGAGACGAAACAAGTTTTTAGATTTTCATTCAAAGAGATGACATGAAATAGACGAGAACACATGCCCATAACAATGAAATTCCTAAGGCATTGGGTAGAATCATTAGAATTTTGGCATGAACGCATTAATCTTGAAAATTCTCGAGAAACACTGGTAGCTCGGTGACATCCCAGTTGTTAAGCTCATGATCTGAATCGTATCACAAAACAAAGTCCTCTGTATTAGCACATGATGATTTTTCCAAGATTGCGGATATTGAAAGTTGGGTGATATCTTCCTCAAGGTTGTATTGCTCTATTGTAACTGGCTCTTTGATTGAAACCCCCCACTTCTGAAGGATTCAGAAATATGAGATATGATTGCCGATTCCACATGGAATTCCCTATTTTCAAGCCTGGCAATCCTCTTTTCTTTCTTTCGAGTTTCCACTCTCCATTTATCAGCCATGGTCGGTCTATATCCAAGTCTAAACCTTTGCTCATTCTTGTCCCAGTCAATTAACTTATTTATGCCTCGATGCTCACTCTCGAGTCCCTTACCTGGATGGTATCTCCCTTTTATCATCAACTTTACAACCATCTAAGATGCTTTTTATAGGTTTGGCGTTGGAAACGGCTTCCCGCTAGTAACAAACGTGGTATTCGCAATCTCAAATGATCGAAATGAGCACTTTAATGCTTCTTTTACCGCCTCGACATATGGCATGGTGGATGGTTTGGATACTAATAAATCTTCTTCCCCATATATTCAAATCAGTTTATGATCCATTATGAATTTCAGCTTCTGATGGAAGGAAGACGGTACCGCCCCAGCATAGTGAATCCATGGTCGACTCAAAAGGAAACTGTATGTTGGATTTATGTCCATCACTTGGAAAACAATATTGAATATGCATGGTCCAATTCGAATTGGTATCTCTATTATGTCTCCGATTACTTCTCTTCGGATACTGTCGAATACTCTTACTATCATCATGCTCGGTCGCATATGTGTCGCGTCCACAGGGAGCTTTGTTAGTGTGGATCTTGGCATTACATTTAGAGATGAGCCGTTATCAATCAATACTTTTGCAACAACATAATCCCTACATTTTATGGATATATGTAGAGCTCTGGTATGCCCAGTACCATCGGCCGGGATTTCATCATCTGTGAAAGTGATAAAATTCGGTGCGGTAAATTTCCCATAATTCCACTCAAATTCTCCACCGTAATGTCATGACAGACATATGCTTAATTTAAAACCTTCAACAATGCTTGGCGGTGCGGTTCAGAATTAAGAAAAAGTAATAGTAAGGATATGCGAGCAGGTAAGCGATTGAGTTGCTCTATCACCTTATACTCACTTTGTTTTATAAGCTTTAGAAATTTACATACTTCTTCAGACACTGCTATTTCTTTCTCCGTACCTCTTACTATATCTAGGTCTATCACTTAGTTTCCATGCATTTCTCCTTGGAATTCATGACCATTGTCGCCTTCTTTGGCCTTCCCTTTCCTTTGCCTTTCAAACTCATCACTTTTATCCATTTTTAAAACTTCTCGCGTGTAGCATCTGCCACTCCTCATCATCCCACCTACTACCGAAATATTAGTTATGGGGAGATCGAGGTCAGACAGATTTAGCTCTTGAGTTTCATCGTTACCGCTTGTAATGACCTCATATCCATACGTCCATGGTACTGCTCTTGAATATTTGTAAGCAAACCCACCTGGTATTTGAATGGTGATAGGCATCGGAGCATAAGACGTAGTGGTGTGAGTTGACTTTTCCTCGTAATGTATTCTGAGAGGTTTTGGTATATAGGACGACATTTCAACATTAACTTCAGATGATTCTTTAGTTATCATGAGGACTAAAGAGTCAGCTTCCTGGTATTCCCTTTCTCCTTTATGACTTATTGTAAGTATCTTTGCATCCAACAACTTTTGCAGATCCATTTTAAAATCGGCACATTCCTCAACTGTATGCCCCATCACATTCTTATGAAACAAACAATCGAAGTCATGCATATGCTTCCTAGAAACACCCTCATCCTTTGAGCGTGTTGGGTAGGTGTACCCTGCTCTGGAAAGAAGATGGAAAAGTGTTTCCATTGACCTGCTCACATCTTCCACATCCCTATTTCCATATGAAAAATATTCCTCAATTGCATTTACAATAGGATTCCCATGATTTGGTATAGGGTTGGAATTGATATCTAGATTCCCATGATTTAGTAGAGGGTTGAAATTGATATCTGGATTCCCATTAGCCTTTTTGACATTCGACCATCCAGCCTTGATCAGTGCTTGTACTCTACCTTTTAATGTCGTGCAATTCTCAGTCGAATGTCCCACTGCCCCAACATGATAATCACAGCGAGCAGTCGGATTATACCACCTTAGGTATGGTGGTTGTAGAGGTTCATAAGGAATTGGAACCAATTTATTATTCCGTATCAATTATGGTAGGAGTTCCGTATACGATATGGGTATTGGATCATATTGGACAAAACGTTGATTGTTCCTATTTTCCCTTAGAGGCTGATCAACCTGACCAACATTTTGTTGGTGAGCAGGTGTTCTGAAACTGGGTCTTGGATTGTTTTGAAATGTTGATTGTTGAGAGTGATAATTGTACGGAATTTACGAGGTATTTGCCACATATGATGTCATAGACTTGGGTCCTTCCCCGTACTTTGAAAATCCTGATACCGGGTTCACAGCTTGTGATGGGTACCCGGAATTGATCATCTGTACATCCCCTTCTTTTCGCTTCAATGGAGGCCCCTTTTTTACTGACGATGTATCTGATACAATTTCCAAAAAATTTCAATTCTTTATCCCATACTCAATCCTTTCACCGATCACTATGATGTCAGAGAAGTTGTTTGAAGCGTTTACAATCATCCTGTCATAGAATGGAGGTCTCAAGGTGTTAATAAATATTCCAGCCATCTCCTTGTCTGACAATGAGGGGTGTACCTGAGCAGCTAATTTCCTCCACCTTTGTGCATATTCTTTAAAGCCTTCTATAGGCTTTTTCTCCATCCTTTGTAAGTCCAAACGATCAGGGGCTATGTCTATGTTGTACTTATATTATCTTAAAAAAGTATCTGCTAGATCTTTCCACCTTCGAATATGTTGGTTATCCAATTGGATATACCAACAAGATGTGCCCCCCATCAGGCTATCTTGAAAAAAATGAATCAGCAGCTTATCATCATTTGCACAAGCAGCCATTTTTCTGTAGTACATAATAAGGTGATTTCTGAGGCACATACTACCATTATATTTTTCAAACTCGGGTATTTTAAATTATGTGGGATGTTCACATAAGGGACCAAACATAATTGGGTGGCATCAATGGTATTGTATACATCATATCATTCAATAGCAAGTAATCTCTCCTCCAGAAAGTCCAATTTTTCTTTCAATCGCGGGTCGTCACTTGCCTTGGTAATAGGCTTCTGCATTTTTGGGTCATCAACATCAGTTATGATGATTGGCTCATTAGCGAGTCCTCCTTGTGGAGTGAGAGCTTGGTTATGACCACATGCCATTGCGGATGGGTTGTACTCAGTTTTCCCTGTCTGCATTGTTTACTGGACATTTGGAAATGGATGATGCTGGATATTTATTGGTGGTGAAGCATGCTGAAACTGGTCAACCTGATGACGTTGATAGGTTGGAGTGAACCTAGGAGGGTAAAGTGGAGTATCGTTTGGCAATTGATTTTGTGATAATTGAGCCCTTTGAGAATTTTCAAAACAAGCATTTCCCTTACTTGTGGCGAGGAGTTCAAGGACTCTAGCCATTTGCTCTTTTAGCTCCCTAATCTCTTCCTTCATTTCGTCTCGGGATTTCTCTCTTTCTTGCTCTCGTCCATGACCCTAACTTGAGTTCGAGTTCAATAGGGATGTCGAAATTGTCGGGCTATCTTTGAAAAATTTCTTAAGAATAAATAAAAATAAAGCAATGAGATGTAGATTTTTGCTAATAAAAAGAAGAAATAATTAGAGTAAATTTATGCATGAGAAATGATACGGCGCAAAGTGAAAGTTCTAATCAATTTCATTCAATTAGTAGAGTCATCTACTACATGTGAGTATGTAGAAGTCAATTATATTACTTCACAATATAAGTTCATAAAAAACGACCCAGATGACCCAAATCTCTGTTGACTTCTTCCCAAAACCTAGACAAGTTCTCTCCATTAGGATGGATGGGTAAGACATTTTTCTTAAAAAATGAAGCTTGTTCAGCCAAATCGCTCGCTCTCACAGCCATGCCTTTAAGCCATTCCACAGGCTGCCAAGATCATTGTCGAATCGAGTTGTACTCTTGTTGTAGTAGCTGATAATCATATCTCAGTATATCGACATTAGCATCATTGTTTCTTGCCAACTTCTGTGTCACATTCTGATAAGCTCTAAATTGGTGCTCAAGGCTTGCAATGACTTTCAATAATTCTTCAGAATCATTTGTTGACTCAGTCTTCTTAACTTTCTTATTCTCTAAATCAACTTGCAAATTATCAACGATTCGTCGTAATGCGTCATATTGCTCTTCTAACTACACGATGTACGCATTTTTCTTATCAACAGTTCCCTTCACCTCTTCTAGAATTTCTCGTACCAGTTTATTTTTCCTTTCTAACTTCACGATTTGATCCTTTTGTTCGTAGATTACATCTCGCAAGTTCTCATTGTCTTCCGCCATCTTTCTAATTTTTGTGCTCAATTGGCGACTGTTAATCCCCAACTCTGAGTTTTTTCACTTCAGATATGCTCAATCCTCAACCTTACTTTTCAACTCTTTGAGTCATTCTTCAGCTTTGATTCTGTGTTTCTTAGAAAAATTCACCTCGACTGCTAGTCGTCTGTTTTCTTCCAAGAGGGCTAGAACTTTTTGATTCTCCTCATATAACTCATCTAGCTCCTCCGTTTTAGCAATCTTTTGATGAACTTCCAGTGATTTGGCTGATGGTACATCCTTAACTGGTAAGGCAATAATTACTTTGTTTCTACTCTCAAGCCAAGCATCATACTCCTTTGTGCAGTTCATGCGATTCTTCTCATTTCGCATCCTTCTTGTTATTTTCCAAACTCCAATCAACTGCTGTAGTTTTTGTTCAATTTCTTGAGAATCGTAACTAACTTCAATATCCTTCAATGCATGCGTGGTGGGGACAAATTGTCTCATGTATAATTGATGGAGTGTCATTAGTGGAGCATAACTAGTACAACTCCATGGTCTCGAGAGCAGAACCCATTGAAAATCACCACATCTGTAGATCATTGGTGTTAACGGCATCCAATGGGCTTTCCAAATAACATCCTCATCTTTTAACTTGGATAGGTATGGGAGTCAAGCCCCTTTTGTGAGAAACTGCGGATTCCATTTAGCCATTCTAAATTCTGCAATAGGGATCCTCATCTTCATCAATGAACTTGAGAACTTAACTTGAGGATATTTGAAATCTAGCGGACATCTTAGATGGCTGAGAATGTAAATACAAAAAAGAGTTGAAGAGCCGATGAACTTTCCTTTTCCAGACACTCGGATGTGATTCAAAGATGGATAGTCTCAACAAGAATTGAGATAACAGGGTCAACACCATGTTCGACTTGAAGGAACATTTTTATCACTTTATCATCCATATAACCTTGGATCTTTGGAAATAATATGGTGCCATAAATACACAGAGCATAAAGAGTCAGGCCCTTATCCTCCTTCAAGAAATTTTGGGTGAGATCTAGGAGGTAATCCAACGGCACACACTCATTTTCCCCTTTCATTTTCAACATTTTCTCAATCTCAGACGCATGGACAGTACCCAAGAGCTTAGACGAAGCTCTCTTCAATGTGATTTTTTGTCATAGTTATAAACTTTGTCTGCATTTTGCAACGAGACATTCAGTAGTGCTTGATATTCTTCAATTATGGGAGTAAGATCGATTATTGCGAAGGTGAAACATCTATAATGAAGGTCCCAAAAATACATTAAAGCTTCAAGGACGGGAACGTTGACTATAATATACAACAACTAAGCTATATGACCATATTTTCTGATAAACAAACTTTTCTGCTCTGGTGAAAAATCCTCCCATGTCTTCTTCAACCTCTCCAAGTCAATGCGTGAGAACTCTATCTCAGTAATTGATGGTAAAAGAACAACGTCTTCCTTTTTCAAACAATCTCTTTTATGTTTCTACGATTCCTCTAACCACTGGGCTACCGTAACTTGATCTTCTATCACACTCGAAATGAGAGTCATGGTCTCTAAAATATAAATGAATTGAATACTTCTTTACAATCTCATTACGCAGCATGATGCATGTATGCAAAATAAAAAGATGAAGTTAGAAGCGAAACAATGTAGAAAAGACATGTTTAAATGACACAAGACATATATACATGCACAAAATTAATCATGATATCATATTTCAGCACAAATCTAACGTTGGTCATGAGGTGGGCTCTAAAAACATAATAAATGTGTGGTTAGGCTCTAAAAATCTCTTAATAGACTCTCAGGTTGTCCACACTATTATCCGAATAGAGTAACAGGGGGCCCTAAACGGTATCCCGAAAGGGTCGACTTGAGTGAGAACTTTCATGAGCCTGCACGAGAACCTCAATTCCACGAAGGCATTCCACTACTCATTCTCGCTAATCCTAAAGGGAAAGCCCAGGTATGGGGCTATATGTGTGTGAATATTAGGAATTATGCAAACAAACATACATCTAAAAACAAACTTTGTACAACTATAAGCATGAAAAAGAAAAATAATGAATCAAATAAACAAACAAAGAGCCGTACAAGAAGGACAACATGTGATAAAATTTTAGCTTGACTCTCTATCGATATAAAAATGTTTTGACCGATTGCGTCCCCAGTGGAGTCGCCAAGCTGTCGCAACTTGCACGCGACACAGAACGACGATTAAAAAATCATTTTTTTGCAAGAAAAAGAAATTTGGAGTCGCCACAAATCATTTTAGGGTGTGATCACCCAATTTTAAGATGGAAATTTTGGTCTATGAAAACTCAAAGTTGGTTCGGGAGTCATTTGTGTGAGGGGAATGTATTAGCACCGCACAATACCCATTATAAAATGGTTACCAAATTTAATCAAATGCTATCCAATTTTTTATTTTAAGGCAAAGGTTAAAGAAACTTATTTTTGAATGGCCCATTTTGTGCATTTTGTATCATAAAAATGAACAAAATAAATTACATTTAATGGGTGGTTCAAAGACCATTGAAAAATTATTTTTTGTATTCTTGTATCTTTTTAAATCAAAGCATTATTAGCGTTATTCTCGGTATCCCAAGAATAACTCCTCACCTCAGTAGTTCAAGAAGTTTGGTATCCCAAAAATCTCAAAATTCGTCGTCGGCTTTTGTTTAGTGAAAATTAAATAATGGAAGTAACAAAATTTAAGTCTAATTGTAAAAATTTATAATCCACACATACATGAACATTAACTCTAATAATAAGAGAATAATTCCAAAACTTCGATATTTGCATAATCTTATATAGAGGTTTTACTCTCTATTTTATGCATTGTTATGTGTGAGAAATTATCCTAAGGGATCTTTTTATCAAATGTACACTTTCAACCTATTAAATGATTGATTCATATTGAGTTAATTTTTTCACCCCTCAAAAGTTTTATCCTCATCCTCATTTGATGACAAAAACATCTCATTATCCAACTTGTAAAGAAATCATCAATACATGAAATTAAAGAGTTAAGATTTAAAGTAGGAGAAATGATTAAAAAAAGAACAATCAACTTATGTATGGAAAAAAAGATACAAAAGATATCAACTACATGAATATGAAGAAGAGAGATGAACAAGATATATTATGAGCAAATGTACAAGACATTTAAGCTATCTTAAGAAAAAGAACAAAAGAAAATGAAAATAATAGAAGTGTAGAATCTCTTCTTCTCTCTAAAATCACCTCTCTTTCTCACTCCAATCCCTCTCTTTCTCACTCTAAAAAAATGGCTTCTTTTTCTCATACTCCAAAGAGACCCCCCTCAAGTAAAGACCTCACCCCTATTTATAAGCAAAATTAGGGTTTATTTTTTTTACTTTTAGTCTTTTTTTTGCTCAATTTTTACTTTTTTAGTCATTGGACCACTTGTCTTATTTTAGTATTGGACTAGTTTTCAAACTATACATATAGTCTTAGATTATTATATGAGCTAAAATATAAAGTATGTATATTTAATGTATTAGACCGGACAAAATATGGTATCTACACTAATGATGTATATGATTCCTCATCGAACAAAAAAGTTGCTACAAACACACATGTTTAGAGTGTAAGGGAAAAGTGGTTGTGATGGATGATAAGATAGAAAGTTTAATTAACGAAATGAGCGAGATAAAGGAACAAGCTCGACAATTGTTGATGGTAAAGACTAATGGACACGAGTCCTCAAAACAGTTTGCTTTTGCAGTAATTATATATTATTTTTTGTTAAATTATTTCATTCTTCAATTGGTACTTTAAGTTGTCAATGTGTCGTCACTTTTATACGGGATAATTATGTAAGTAATTCAAAAGCCCTATCTGATGACTGCATTTTTTATGACGATCTATGCTAGACCATTCTTGTTATGAAGGCCTGCGATGAATCATTGCTGGGAGGAAATCTAGACATGAAGAAAAAATCTTATCATTATTTTTTATAACACCCTTTGTTGTAGTGTCGTATCATACTCGAATAATGTCCCAAAATTACTAGTTCTAGTTTTTTTTTTCAATTTACATGAAAATACTACAAACTTTTATACCGAGTTCTCTCTGAGAATTTTTTTTATATAATTCAAGATATATTACTAACAAGATGTTTTTAACTTTCGTAACGGACCATCCCCGTCAGAAATATCATTATTTTTTAGGAGCCATCGAAAATATATTTATTCCAACCAAATAATTACTAAGGACGATTGATCATGGAAAACAACACCCTTTATTGTGGTGTCAGTATCATACTCTAATAATATCCCAAAATTACTAGTTGTAGTTTTTTTTCAATTTACATGAAAATACTACAAACTTTTTTACCGAGTTTTCTCTGAGAATTTTCTTTTGTAAGCTTCATTAAAGGAAGTCACATGGATTGAAGAAATTTATGATACTATTGAATTATTGAAAGTTTAATATTCTTCTACATAACTTGATGTAGGATTATTAAGATTTTAAGATATGATAAAATATATTCTATCTTTTATGACAACAAATTGAAAAGAGATATTAAATTCTTTGTAATTCCAAAATATTAAGTTCGTGTAGTGTACTTCGCTTACAATATTAGTAGAATATTTGATCTTTTAACTCAAGACAATCCTTTGTAAAAGAAATTAATATTTATTTTAACTTCAGAAATACTGAAAAAATTTCAGTGGATAGGTGGTAAGTGATGATGACTGACACAAACGTATCATCTGCTTTTTCGTATCCACTAACCCTTGTCAACTTCCGTGCCGACAATATCACTCTGCTTTATTAAAAGGTTGAAATATATTTGTGCACACGTGTTTGTTAAGAAATTTTCCTAATTTCATGACATTATGTTAATGGTCACTATAATTTAAAATAAATGGAGAATTATCCAAACACTTCATTTAATTTATTTAACTGACGTGAATATTTATTTAATTTAAAAAATAATATATACCTCCTTTCATGTTAAGATTTATTAGCAAAAATAATATATAATCATTAAATTTCAAACCAACACTATTTAAATAACAAGTAGTATTGAAATTATCCCTTAGTTTTAGTAATTATGAAAATATTAAAATCATTTTCTTTTAATATTTTTTTAAAAATAAATCATTTAAACCCATAATAAAATGGGTTAGCAAATGTTTGATAAAAAAATAATTGGATCAAATTAGTTATACGGATAATCTTGTTTGTTCATACAAATTAAATTGACTTTTAATAGTTTAGACTTATTTCTCATTTTTCAAATTAAAATAATATCTGACATTCAAAAATCTACAATGGGTGATTAAAAAGGTTTCTCTAAAATAAGATGATTGACACTACTATAGTTTGAGATATGATAAATAAGTTTATTTTGTTAAAACAATATTAATGGAGAAAGTACATTTTTAGTTCTAGTCCTTTAACTCTCTTTACTGATACTACGTGATCCTCTATCATTTAAACTAAACACTTTTAATCATATAACTTTAAAATATTTTTATGTCGTCCACGTATACAATATTTTTAAGTAATCCGTTAAATCTAATCACCTAAGAACTGATTAGGTGACAACGATGAACATAATCATTGCTGATTGGCATTGATAATGGTTGTAGAAATGATGAACCTTTTGGTTCTGATCTTAAAAGGAAAGATGATGAGCATCTTGGTTCTGATTTCTTATTCACAAAATGATACTTGTTTACAATGAGGAAAGATGTATATATATAAAAATAATTCTATGATCTCCTATGATCTCCAACGGATGCCTATTTGAAGCCTGAAATCATTTTTTACCAGAAATGGTTAGACACCCACTGTGTTTGGTGAAAGTCTCTGAGGCTGCAACTTTTGCTTCTCTTTCTTCAACACTCCTCCTCAAGTTGGGTTCGTATAGGTTGATCGAGCCTAACTTGTTAAGTATTCTTTGGAGGTTATTTTTGTCAAGGGCTTTGGTGAAGATGTCGGCTAGCTGGTCTTCACTACGTACAAAGGGAATGAAGATTTCTCTTGACTGTACCTTCTCTCTTATGAAGTGACAGTCCACTTCAATCTGTTTGGTTCTCTCATGGAAAACGGGGTTCATTGCAATATGACGTGCTGCTTGGTTGTCACAGTGCATCTCTATCGGTTTTCTTATCTCGACCTTCATGTCTTGACCTTGATACAACAGTTTGTTTCTTGCTCTTCCAGGTTACTAGATTTCCTCCTACAAAGACACATAAGCCAGTTGTAGATTTTCTATCATAATTACCTGCCCAGTCTGCATCAGTGTATCAAACTACGGAGTTTGTCCCAGTTCTCTTCATCCATATCCCTTTACCGGGTGTTCCTTTAAGGTATCTGAGTATCCTTTCTACGGCTGCCTGGTGATTTTTGCAAGGTGCGTGCATGAATTGACTGATAACGCTAATTGCAAAAGTGATATCTAGTCTTGTAACCGTTAGATAAATTAGTTTTCCTACTAGTCTCTGATATTGGTCTATATCAATTATTGGTTTGCTATCATTCAGTCCTATTTTCATGTTGGTTTTCATTGGTGTGCTAGCAGGTTTTACCCCTATCATGCCTATTTCTTTTAACAAGTCTAAGATATATTTTCTTTGAGATAGAAACAATCCCTTTTTCGAGTGAGCTATTTCTATCTGTAGGAGGTACTTCAGTTTTCCTAAATCTTTAATATCAAACTCTTCTTTTAGAAATTGTTGAACACTCCATATTTCATCGTGGTTATTTCTGGTGATGATAATGTCATCTACGTAGACTAAAACGATGGTGATGGAGTTGTTCGTGTGTTTGACGAACATAGATGAGCCAGCAGAGCTTTTGACAAAGTTAATTTTTAAAAGAGACAAACTTAATTTTCCATACCATGCCCTTGGTGAATGTTTCAGGCCGTAGATAACCTTCTTTAATCTACATACAAGAGATTGGTGCGTTACTTTCTCGTGTCCTGGAGGTAGAGACATATATACTTCTTCTTCCAGATTTCCTTGGAGTAATGCATTTTTTACATCCATTTGATATAGTTCCCAACTGAGGTTGGTGGCAACGGATAGTAACACTCGGATTGTGTTCATTTTTGCCACTGGAGCGAACGTCTCCTGGTAATCCACTCCATATGTCTGAATAAAGCCTTTGGCAACTAGTCGGGCTTTATATCTTTCGATAGTGTCGTTGCTGTTGTATTTGGTCTTGTAGACCCATTTACATCCTACGGGTTTCTTCCCGTTGGGTAGTGGGATTATGTCCCAAGTTTCATTCTTTTCCAAGGCTAGAAGTTCTTCATTCATCGCCTTTCTCCATTTGGGGTCGAGTTGGGCTTCTTGATAGGTCTTTGGCTCAACTGTTTCATCAATTTTTCCCAAGTATGCCCTGTGGATGTTTGAGATTTTATCATAAGATGGGAATTTTCGGATAGGGTATAAAACCTGATGGGACACGTAGTCTTTTAATCTTGCTGGGGTTGAGTTTGCCTCGTTGACCTTCTTACGATTACTGCTTCATCAGTGACAACTGCCTCATCAGTTGCTCCCCCTGAGGTAGATATCAGAGGAAATAATATTGTTAGGTAGCGGAAACGTTTCGTGGTGGTTATGATTGTCGAGGTCCTTTGGGTAATAGGATTCTAGTTCTAAAAATTGTACATCGCGCGAGATGTAGAGTTTATGGTTTATTGGGTCGTAGCACTTATACACATTTTTCTCAGCGGAATACCCCAAAAATAGGGCTTTGACTGAGGTTTTGTCCAATTTATCAAGTCTTGGAATGTGTACGAAGCATGTACATCCGAATACTCGTATGTGATCAAGGTTAATTTTCCTACCCTTGAGAATTTCTAGAGGACTTTTCAGTTACAATTTTACACTGGGTAATCGATTGATAAGGTAGGTTACTGTGAGTATAGCATCAGACTGGTATCTTTTGGGTACGTTGTTTTGGAGGAGGAGAGACCTAGTCTTTCAAGAAGGTGTCGGTTTTTGCATTCTGAGACACCATTTTGTTGTGGGGTGTGGATACAGGTTTTTTTGATGTCGTATACCCTTTTGTTTAAAAAACTCAAAAAAGGTGTTGTTAGTATACTCGGTTCCATTGCCAGACCTAAAGATTTTTATGGTTGTTTCAAATTGAGTTTCAACTAAATTGTTGAACTCTTGAAAACGACTAAAGACTTCATTTTTTGATTTCAAAAGATATAACCATGTGGTGCGAGAGAAATCATCAATAAATATAACAAAATATTTGAATTTATTATATGAATCAACTGGGGCTGGTCCCCAAACATCAGAATGAATTAATTCAAAACATCGTTTTGTCATACTACTAGATAGTGGAAAGGGTAACCTGATTTGTTTTAAGAGTTTGCAGACTAAGCAACTGCTAGAGCCTGAATTACAACCAAATTATTTGTTTAGGATTTTTTCGGAGGGATGACCAAATCTCCTATGTAATATTTTGTCTTTTTGTACTGTACTGGAGGTGGAAAGGCATGTTTTGTCGGTATCTTCTAAGTAGTACAAATCGTTTCTGAATTTTCCTTCACCAATCTTCCTCCCGGTGACTCGATCCTGAAAAATTACTTTGTCAGGTGAAAATGTAACATTGCAGTTTAAGTCTTTGGTCGCCTGGTTTCTCTGTAGAGTAACATTACATTACTCGTCGCCTGGTTTCTTCTCTTTGAACCATGGCTGAGACCGTGGTAAAAGTTGGCTTCTCTGTCGACATCAAGATCTGAGCCCGGAACGCTTCGTAGCTTGAATCGAGAGCCGTCAAGAAATGGAACACCATATCCTGCTTAGCCCACTCTTGGAGTTCCTTCAGGTCAGTGGTCATCAGTCTCAGGGTTTCAAGTTCTTTGAACTTAGATTTTAAAAACCCGGTTAACTTCGGTACTGATCTGTCCACCTGTTTTGCTTGGGAGATCTCTCGTTTAAGTTCAAAGACTTGCATGAAATTGTTTTGTTCACAATAGTTGTTCCGGATTTCTTCCCAGAGATCCTGTCCTGTTTCACAAAAACAAAAGATTTCACTGAGCTTTTAGTCTATTGAATTAGTTATCCAGGTCATTACCTGGCTGTCCATGATGTCCCATTCCTCTGAGTTTTGGTCTGGTCTTGGCTTACTGCAATCCACGAAACCCAGTCTGCCTCTTCCTTTCAGGCTCACCCGAGCTGCCCTGGCCCACGATATGTAGTTGTGGCCAGTGAGCAAGATGGAGGTCAGTCTGGGATTGGTGTCATGGTGGTGAAGCTGGCTGGATGTTGATGGTTCTGCCATATGTGTTGGTTCTTAGAATCACTGTTCTGATACCATGTAGAAATGATGAACCTTTTAGTTCTGATCTTAAAAGGAAAGATGATGAGCCTCTTGGTTTTGATTTCTTATTGACAAAATGCTGGTTGTTTACAATGAGGAAGGATGTATATATATATATATATNATATACAAATAATTCTAACGGTTGCCTATGATCTCATATGATCTCCAACGGATGCCTACTTGAAGCCTGAAATCGTTTTTTACCAGAAATGGTTATACACCCACTTTGTGGTGAAAGTCTCTGTTGTGCTTCCCTCTTTTGCCTATGATGAAGATTTCCTTCTGAGGCTGCAACTTTTGCTTCTCTTTCTTCAACAATGGTCTAGCTCTAAACTCACCGATTGGACAATCTTTACTAAGAAAAGAACAATCAGGCCTTCAAGTTTTACTTCCAATCACCATCGAGTTTTAATCCAAAAGGTTATCTTTTGTCTGTTTTCAATTTTGGTTTATGAATCTGCATTTGATGTTCTTCAGGGCAAGCCGCTAGAGAGAGAAAGAGTCGAGTAGGGAGAAGAAAGAAAGAAAGGAGAATTTCTCTATTCATGGCCAAGGAAATTCCAAATGACTTTTTCTACTATGAATCAGACAATCAAAACATTCAATCCAAATTTACATGTAGCATGAATGATTATATTCATTGCTCAATAAATTACTAAATGTATCATACAACAATTCATACATATCATTATCATCTTCTTGACATGAGAATGTTGTTTTTAGATGTGTTCTATTATTAGCACTTCTTTAGATGGAGTACAAAATAACGGATGAAGAAGTCAACATTGACTCCCCGTGAAAATACTAATATGTATAAGAACTAATAATGACCCCTAATAATTCTCTACAATGACAAATTCCATCTATAATTAGGGTATAATCGGTTTGGTTCGTTTTGGCTCAGTTTAGTGGTATTTTTGGAACCGAACCGTAAATAACATTTTTTAAATATTAGAATCGAACCGAACCTTTGGTTCAACGTAAACCGAATCGGACCGAACCGTTCAAAACTGATTCGGTTCGATTTAGTTTTGCAGTTTTGTCCTACTAGAAAAAATATTTAAAAAAAATAGAGAAAACAAATACCAAACCATCTTCTACCGAGAAAAAAAATATATATAAAAACATGATTATGTCTTTAAACACATAAAAACTCAATGCATGCTGAAACTGAAGATAGTAGGAGCAGAAAAATACACTTAAAAATACTATTTCTAAATTTAAGATCTCAGACTTATTAAATTCAAGATGGCATTACAGAACTCAGATTTATGAAAGCAGAAAAATACACAACTACCACTTAAAAAATTAAAAGTTCAGACTCTGTTGAAACCGAAAGAGTTTCTAATACAGTGACAGTACTGTAGTAGCATTTGCTTTCCTCAATCATGCTTGAATTGCCCCCTTCGCCTATATAAATATGTAAACCAACAAATAAACCATCTCACTAGCATAGCAAAATACTCTATATAAAAACCATACATATGGAGACTCATGAATCTCTTAAAAATCAGAAAGTAAAATGCATGACAATACAAGTTCATTACCAAATTAGAGCCAATGTGGAGCGAATCAGAGATAATGTAGTATGCTTAAATCCATTCGACCAAAGAAGATTTGAGAAATCAAATGAGAAAAGAAGAACATGACCCATTAATAATAAGCTAAAGGTCATTGTCATCCCCATCCTCATTTTAACCTGACAGCTCCAATATCAAAACACCAACTGAATGAAGAAATGGGGAAATACTAGTCAATCTAATCAGCAAACCCTACACTCAATTGTCAAAAAATGAACAATATACTAAAATTAGGAAGGAACCCGCCTCATCAACCTCCACTCCGAAAAGAGAGAATGGTCATGGAGAGGGTAACATAGGATAGTAGGAGCAAGGCTGAAATTTTTGAGCCTACTGAATGAGAACTATTTAAAAACTTCAAGTAATTGGTCAAATGACTTATTGCTACAATGATTAAATACTCTGATATGCATCAAATTCACAATAAAAGATAGTGAAGTATACTTTTAACAACTAGGATAAAGTTCTTCTTCGGTTTCACTAAACAAATCACTAAATCTGTCTAATGTCTCTACATTTAGATTTATTCTATCAATATTATCCTCTCCAACTCGTTCACCAATCATCTCCATCCAACCAAAATCACACATGTTATCTAACATTTCTCATATCTCATCACCATAATCATCATTATCATCACCACCAAGGTGAGGTGTAGTACTAATGATCTTCATATTTGGTAAAATGGTGATATATTTGTATCTACTCTCCATGAAACACTCAATGATCAAAGCTCAATGTAATTCATATTGGCACAAATGCATTTTAACTTATATTAAAAATAATTGTCTTGAATTAAGACAATTTTTACATGGACAACGAGTTTTCCCCTCTACATTGAGATAATTACTAGCAACACTCATAAACTGTGAAATGCAATCAATATACTCCTTGAACAATCTATTATGATTTTTTATTCAACTATTGTCCATTTTGTCACTCTATAAATTAAATACCTATTTAGAGAAACTCTCAACAAAAGATCCTTAAGAAAATAAAACCTTCAACATACAAATTCAGAAGCAAATAAATCTTTAACATAATAAATGGAAGCACATAAGATCAAATAAACCGTCAACATATTCATTCGCTAAAACATACTTTTAGCCACTAATTTTGCTTCGTGGCTAAAATGTTAGTCGTTAAAAGATCATTTTCTTGTACTGAACACATCTTGAGATGCTTAGCTAGACTAGACATTGTCACCTAACTCTATAGTACTCATTGAAATTTGGAATGAAGTGTACTATGAAAAAACTTATTGTAATCAAAATTAGGCACTTCATTACTCATTGATTGCACCGGATATCTACAGGTTAAACGTTGGGTTTTTTGCAACCAACTAAAATGTTGGTCGCTAGAGTAGGCTTTTAGTTACGAACTTAATTTCGTGGCTAAAAGTTTAGTCACTAAAGATAGATTTTCTTATAGTGAATTATTTGTCATATTCTTCTCAATTTTTGTTGATAACTCGAGAGTTGTGAACATAGCCTAAACGTTTAAATATATGAGATTTGCAAGAAAGCAAAGTGTGGAATAAGTTCATTAGATTAGAGAATTTGGAAACGTAAAGAAAATGATTTGATTTCGAAAGGTGGAAGATTATTGGCTTCAAATTCACTTTTTCTTTTGTTCTTCTAGGAGGAATGGGGTACATAGTTTACATAAGAAAACAAAGATTAAAATGACCGACAAAGAATTTAATCATTTTGTTTAAAGATTGACATTCTTTACATTGATCTGTAAATAAAGTCTGTGAGTAAATCTACTAGGAATGTAGTCTATTTGTGCAATTGTATAGCCTTATTGATGCTTACTTGTCACCAGAATTAGCTAATTTTTGTTAGTTTTCCTTATTTAATTCCTTTTTACTTCATCTGACAATTGTATTATTTTTTGTTTATTCAATTCAATCATATTATTCAAAATTGTTTTCTTGTTTCTATCTCATAGAAGGTGTCTTGTTAAAACAAAACTAATGATAAATATGATCAAATGAAGCTACTGTACTAGAAAGAAAAATTAGATGAATCTATATCAATGTCCGGATCCTATTGAGTGTATGTAACTAATAATAAAAGAGATAAAATCCAAAGAGGAGTGGAGTGCATATAATAAGACCTAGTACATAAAAGACGTTAAGGCAAAGCTAGTTGAGGAAATTAAATCCAAAGAAGTTCAACACTTAGATGAATCTATATCAATGGTCAAATTGATGGAGAAAATCAGCTGCCTTTGATTGGAACTCAAAGCCATTGTGTTGAAAGTTGATAGTTTGAAAATTTGATTTTTCAAACTAAGTTCAACACTTAGTCTTCACTACTAACAAAACACAGGTATGTGCTAAAGAATAGAAACCAACAACTCTTACAGAGCCACTAGCATGGTCAAATTCAAATGCAGCTAACAATGGCACTGAATAAAGGTTGAAAAATTTAGTCTAAGCCATTTGAACTAAAAGTTTCTTTAGATATATCGAACCAATCTATACTTTATGATTCAAACATCATTAACACACAAAAGAAAAGAGAAATGTTGTAGAAAAGCTCAGAAATTTTCAAACTATCAACTTTCAACACAATGGCTTTGAGTTCCAATCAAAGGCAGCTGATTTTTTCCATCAATTAAAAAACAGCATTTTTTCAGATTTGTATATCACATCCCAAAACATGTCATTAGAGGTCCCAATGTTCTCAAGCAGTGTACCAAAATGTATACAAATTTCATGACAACTATATGGCCACGTGAATCAGAACCTTAATCTCAATCCACAGCTAACAAAAATCGATTAAGCACTAATAGAAAGACATGAAATTGGTATACAAACCTGCAGATTAAGCACTTTAAGAACAAAATATCTTTAAAAATTCGGGGCCACAAGAATTGGTTTCTCAAAAATCGTTGTAAGACCAAAACCCTCGATTTTAATTGGCAGAAAGAAAATGTGAAAAAGAAGAAGAAGGAAGAGTTTTGCTTACCCGAACCTTGGCGACCAATGGTGGAGAAGAAGAGAAAGGAGAGCTCGGCGAATATCAGCAACAAACGATGTCAATGAAGGAGCTATGTCACGGGGGTGGGACGGGAAATCGATTATGCGTGTAGTGAAGGGAGTTGAGGAAAGTGAGAGACTTTTATAGTTCTGTTAAAACATCATCATTTTATGTGACAACCTATTGAGATGAAGATACCTATTGGGCAGCAAAAGTAGACATTTTGCCGACCAACTTATTATTTGATCACCAAAACTATGCTTTTTACCGACTGAGAAAAATTTGGCACGCCCCTCTTTTCCTTTTCCTGGTAAAATATCAGAGTCTTTTACCGACTGAGAAAGCATTCTAGTTATCACAAATAATATAATCTATAACCCCTTTCATTTTATCAGCTATTATTTTTACATGAGATTTTAAGGTTTTCAACTTAATGAAATGAGATTTTGTAGTGTTTTAAATGTGTGGGATTGATTAGAAAAATTAAACTCATAAGACTAATTAAACATGTGAATAAACTTGCAGTAGTCATTAAAAGTAGATTTTATCTATATACTTTTTTAATCTTGAGATTGTTTTAATTTTCTCGACGAGGGTAAGGAGTCTCACATAAATCATATATCTTTGTTGTTTCGAAGCCTAAAATTCTTTGATTTTTTACAATCTGTCATTTTATTTGTAATTAAAAACTCAAATCATCAAAAATAAATTTGGGTTATCTAGTCCATCTAGATAAGTTCTGAGCCCGACCCAGACCATTTGGTCCATTATGAAAAGTCAATGACTTCTCCCTATGAATATAATGTGCATTGTTCATTTACCAGAGATTCGTTAGCTCTCTAATCTCAAGTGTAATTGACTAGGCACTACGCCGATGTCAAGTTGATATACTCTTATGTTTACTCTTTTTATCTTCTTCTCAATTTCATCATCTAGCTACCGATAGACGCATGACAACATTTCTGACAGTAGATTTTCAGCATTTACACTTGGAGTAGTCATTACAAGTGTAATTTATCCATATAATTTTTTAATATTGGCATTCCTTTTAATTTTCTCAACGAGGTTGAGGAGTCTCGCATAAGTCACTATCTTTGTCGTTTCAAAACCTAATTTTTTTATTTTTTTCAATTTGTCATAATCTTTTATTTGTAATTAAAAACTCAAATGATCAAAAATAAATTTAGATTATCTATAATTGTCGAGCAACTGCAAATGAAAAGTTAAATCTGATTTGTTTAGTTTAATATGGACTGACTAGTTCAGATAGAAAAAAAAATGGAATACGCTTTTAGGGTGGTCCAAGTCTAGATAAACAGCCAGACCCAAGAATTGCTACGTATACAGTTGCTTAGAAACTATAGAAGGTCGTTTCCATGAAAAAAATATATTTGTACATAGTGTTACGTGGACAGCAAGAATCCTCAACAAAAACATGAGGAAAGTAACAGTTTGGTCAAGCTTAACAAAGTATCCAATAATGGTGTGTACTCACCAAAATAATATGGGCATCTGTCCGTGCATAATTACCGCTTTTGCCCCTTCCCTTCTTCCAATATAAGTAATGAAGCAGAGAACAAAGGATCTCACCCACTCAACAATTTAACAAAAAGCTGTCTTTAAGTTTCAAAGCAAAACCAACATTAGAGAATATGTCAATATCTCAATCAGTAAAAGTGGTTGCAAACGCTGAAAATGCCACAGCCACTGCTACGGTCACTCGTCGATCAGCCGATTTTCCTCCCAATGTTTGGGGTTCTCATTTTCTTTCATTTGCTTCTGTGGTACTTGAAAATATTTTCTTCCAACTTATTCATCACATTTTTTAATTAATTAATTTCTTCTTTTATCTATATGATAACTATAATTACATGCGCCTTTTATTCATATGCATGATAATATTAGAAAAATTTTACACGTCATAACTGAAATATAGTGGAAAAAAATTCTCTTTCTTTATTTTATGATCCAAGTCGCATTCACATACATATGTTATGATTCTTACTTATTCCCCTACCTATTTGAAACCATAATTTTCAGAATAAAGTCAGTTCTATCTCATTCCGTTCATAATTTTCAAAATCCTTCATTTTTTTAAACGAATATTATTTTATATCATATTTTATGTAATGATTTAAATATATTTGGATATCTATATGTATACAATCTATTGCAAATAATTCAAACAAGTCATTTTGCTTTTGAAATTTCTATAACAGAAAATAAACAATGAGATGGAGCAACAAGTTCAGAAGCTGAAAGAGCAAGTGAGAAGCATGGTGATTGCTGATGTTGAGAATCCTTCACAAAAACTCAATTTGATTGATTTAATTCAACGGTTGGGAGTGTCTTATCATTTTGAAAGTGAAATTGAACAAATGCTTCAACAAATCCACGGGACCTATTCCTATTTTACCACTAAAAATATAAAAGACGAAGATCTTCACAACGATGCTCTTCTCTTTAGATTGCTAAGACAACAAGGTTATTCTACTTCATGTGGTAAGTAGTCAAACTTCAAATATATAAGCATTTTTTATAAATAATTAAATTTAGAATAGTTCTACAATTACCAAGAATTATACAAAATTTTACTTGATAAAATGATGTGCCAGTCTAGAATTATTGATAGATTATAAAATGACCTTCCTATGAATAATTTACTGATAAACTTAGCTATTAAATCTTAGTCCAAATCTTAGTCGATCGGTCTATGATTATTACTATTAAATTTATTTGCGCCCATAAAAGCTCATTTTTGTTTAATTTAATGATTTTGAAGCAGATATATTCAGCAAATATATGGATGAGACCAATGGAAAATTCAAGGAGTCAATTGCTAATGATGCAAGAGGAATGTTAAGCTTGTATGAAGCATCGTACTTGAGGGTTCATGGAGAAGATGTACTTGATGAAGCACTTGATTTTACCTCCACTAACTTGGAAGCCATAGTAGGCCAATTAAGCTCTCTTCTTGCTGAAGAAGTTAGATATGCTCTAGGGCAACCCATCCACAAAGGCATACCTAGGTTGGAGGCAAGACACTACATTTCTATCTACGAGAAAGATCCTACATTTGATGATGTTCTTCTTATATTTGCAAAACACGATTTTAATATGTTACAGAAATTTCACCAAGAGGAACTCCATGACGTCTCAAGGTCAAGTTTCTTTACTTTCTAGAACCTGTCACATGTGAGTGTGTTATTTTGTTAATACTTTCTAAAGTTTCAAACAATGCTTTTATATAAACTCTACTCTTGTAAACTAAAAACTCACTAGTAAACTAAAAACTCACTTGAAATATTTAACTTTTGTATTCCTCTAAGTTGTGTTTTCCAATGAACTCAACAAGACCTTTATATAGACTCTACTCTTGCAAAAAAAACTGAAAAATAATTAAATCTATCACCCCTTGGCCTTTCATCTACAAACCTTTCATTTACAAAGACTCTTGACCTTTTATGTTTCCACTAACTTCTAAATTATAACTTCTAAATTGTAACATCTAATTGAAAAAAAACCCACTAAAACATAACATTTAATGTTTATTCAACATTCTCGGAATCTATTAATAATATCTGGCTGTAAATTTAAACATAAAATCAATTAAAAAATAACTCCATGAACACATTTTCTTGTGAAACCAACCTATTTAAGATACACCATCATGATTAATGTTACGTAGAACTTGAAAAAAAAAACTAAAATATTTGTGACAAAATTAGGTGGTGGGGAGAATTGGATTTGGCGACAAAGTTACCTTTCGCAAGAGATAGACTTGTGGAAAGCTATTTTTGGTCAGTGGGTATATATTATGAGCCTAAATACTCACTCGGAAGAAAAATATTGACCAAAGTGACAGCAATTGTAACAATTATGGATGATATATATGATGTGCATGCTACATTTGAAGAACTTGTACTCTTTACGGATGCAATTGACAAGTGGGATAGAAGTGCAGATGACCAACTTCCAGAATACATGAAAGTGTTTTATGAGGTTTTATTAAATTTTTATGAAGAATTGGAGAGAGAAATTGGCTTGGAAGGAGAAAACTATTACATTCATTATGCAAAAGAAGCAGTAAATTTTCTCTCTTTTATAATCATTCATTAATTATATATATGTACCAAGCTTTATGTTCTTATCTCTCTAAATTCTTCTCTTATTTTTCATTTCTTGTTTTTCCCCAATGGGAAGATGAAAAAGCAAGCAAGGGCTTATTTTGATGAAGCTAAATGGTTGCACAACGGATATACACCAACAATTGAAGAATATCTGGAAGTTTCTTTGGTATCAGCTTGCTATTATTTGTTCACAACAATTTCATTCCTTGGCATGTTAGATATTGCTACCAAAGATGCCTTTGAATGGGTGGCAAATGAAGCTAAGATTCTTAAAGCTTCATCACTCATTGGCAGGCTCCAGGATGACATCGCTTCTCACAAGGTATAATCAATTTTATCCTTTTATGCTAAATAAAAGAAAATATATCATAACACAAAAGAAACTGTACGTCCATACAAATTAAGGGACATATTCTAAGAAAACAAGATATAATCGAAATAAATGCCAACATATAACAACTTGTTGGGTTTATAAAATTGTTTGTACAATTTTATTTATACCATAAAACACAACAGTAACATGCTGATGCAGTCATTATTATTTTGCTATACCCTTTTAACAAACGTAGCTCAAATGGGAACTTGTTTCCATTTTCTAATAGAAATGCACAAGAGTATTGCAAAATTTATTTATTTTAAGATTCATGGATATGTTGTCTAATTTTTTTCTTTTGTTTTTAGTTTGAGCAAGAGAGAGAACACATTCCGTCAGCCATGGAATGCTACATGAAACAACATGGTGTATCCGAGGAAGAAGCTAGAAAAGAATTACATAAACAAATCAATGATGCGTGGAAGGATATAAATGAATGTTGCACAAGACCTACTGAGTTTCCAATACAAGTGCTTTTTCCTGCCTTGAACTATGCTAGAGATAGCTACGTTAATTATCGGGTTGAAGATGGGTTTACGATTGTTTCTGGAGAAACAAAACGTTACATTGCCTCTTTGCTTGTTGATCCAGTTCCAATTTGACATCAACAACAGTACAAAATTTGGAAATTTGTTAATGGTATTGATGCAACTAGAATAAAGTTCAATATTTTGTTTTCAATAAGTTCATATGTAAAAGTTAAGTTTACGAGGATTAAAGAGTTGGCTGCTTACGTCAGTAAGTTTGAAGCTCAAAAACCCTTATGAACTTTGGAATAATAAAATTTCTAATATTAGCTATTTTAAAGATTTTGGGTGTAAATATTTTATTTTAAACAATAAAACCATCATGTAAGCTCGATTCTAAAACCAACTTAGAAATCTTTTTAGGAAATTCTACATCTAGCGAAGCATACAAATTTTTTAATAGAAGAACAATTAGTTAACGAAGAATCCATACATGTTTTCTTTGATGAATCTATTCCCTCTAGCATCTTTCATGATCAAGATGATGAAATTATTAGAAAGATAGAAGAGGTTCATGTTGAAACTAGTAAAGGAACAAGTAACTCACCCCCAAGAAAATGTCAAAGTACAATATTACAATCAACTTCCAAAAGAATTGAAGTTTGTGAAAGATTATCCAAAAGAGCTCTTAGTGTTAGACATATCAAAAGGGATAGATATCTGCACGCTTCATAGAATTTATAACATTTATTTTATTTATCAACTTGAGCCTAAATCTTTTATAGAGACTGAATAAGATGAGTATTGGATAGTTTTTATGCAAGAATAACTTAATCGATTTGAAAAAAGAAATGTATGAGAACTTGATCCTAGACCCTTTAATAACTTTATAATTTGTACTGAGTGGGTGTTTACAAATAAAATGGATGAAAAATGCATTGCTACTAGAAATAAAGGTAGAATAACGGCACAATGATATAATCAAGAAGAATGTATAGATTATGATGAAACTTTCACTCTGTTGCTATATTGAGTAAACACTACTACAAAATTGGAGTTCGATGATAGTAGGGTGTTAACTTTTATGAAAGTTCTCTTAAGTCTTAAACCTGTCATCTAAAAAAAGGCTCTGGAGTGTAAAAAATTGATTTTAGCTAACATGACAGGTTTTACTTAACCTGTCATTATAAGTCCACCTATTATGACAGTGGAAAAGTAAGATGTCATAACCAAGAATGCACAATGGTAATCAATGACAGTGATAACAATCAATGTTAGTGTACTGAAAATGTTCAATAATTATAAAATTACCACCTTATATGCTAACCCTAATTCCTTATCTTTCCAATTTTTCAGATTTTGGAATAGAGAGGCGATCGAGTCAGAGAACATAGGGTTCTCTCTCTCTCTCTCTCTCTCTCTCTCTCTCTCTCCTCCTCTGTGTCTCTCTCTCTCCTCCTCTGTGTGTGCGTGTGTGTGTTTCGATTCGATGAAGAGAAGTAGAAGCCGAAGAAGTTCAATCGGTTGGGTTCTTCCCCTTAGGCTTGGTCAGCTTATTTTTCCAGTTCTATTCTTGCTTTGGCTTCTCTCGCTTTCTTTTCCATGTTCCTTTTCTTCTCCTTCTTCTTTTACTCAAAGAAGGAAGAAATTCTCGCTTCGGATAACTTCTTGGTAGCTCTAATTTTCATAGCAATCACTTCTTACATTATTTTTTATGAGTCTATGACACATATTGACCATGTTGTCTGTGTATTTTAGTAGATTACTCATTTCTCTAAATTTCAATTAACTATCTTACTCTTGTAGATTTTTTTTTCTTGATCTCCATCTTACCTTCTCTCTCAATCTATTTATAGTATGTCTTTCCTACTGATTTTTGAGATACTTTGATCTAAGTTTCCATTTGTGTGGTAGTTTTTAATAAAAATTGTAGATCTCTATTTCTGGTTAAACATTCTTACAGTACTATCTAGTCACTAGTCTAGTGACTTGAGTCTTTTTTATTTTCTTCTAGTTGATTATTAAAATGTTTTTGACCTAGATGCAAAAAGATAATGTTCAAATTTGTTGAGCAAGCTTTACTTACACCCCTAAATATATTCTATTTTTTTAAAATTTTAGTTTTGATGTTCACTTGATCTGATTTTCACACCTCTGAATTTACTTTTTTAGAGCACAATTCTGGCTTATGTGTTGACTATTTTGGAGTCACTAACAAATGAGCCTGCAAAAGAAACGAGAAAGACTGGATATGGAAGGACTCCTAGTGTCTTGGTACTTTTACCGACTTGAGAATTGGTGAAACAGGTATGGATTCAATTGATTTAGTTAAACAATGTTTCTTGGGTGTTCCTTATTAGGATTTCTTCTAGTTCAATTCAATTAGGTACATGCTGACTTTGAAGTTTATGGTGGGTTATTGGGATTGATATCGTGCTTGTTATATGGAGGAGCACCTTACCAACCCCAAGAAACTAAACTAAAAAGAGGGGTTGATATAATTATTGGAACTCCAGGCCGCATTAAGGTATACTTGTGAATGCTTGCTCTGTATTATTTTTTTAACTATATGTTATATTTGGAGAGTATGACAGTTAACATCTTTGGAAATTTGATGTGGGATCACATTGAGAGGGGTAACATAGACCTGAGATGTTTAAAATTTAGGGTCCTTGATGAAGCTGATGAAATGTTGAGGATGGGTTTCATTGAAGATGTTGAACTTATTCTAGGTAAGTCTTTGTAATGTAAGCACTTTATGGATTGTTGTTTGCCATCAATCTTCTTTGTTTATTAATTTTTGTTAATGCTGGATAGTAATTTTACCTTATGGATCAATATATTTGTAAGACTAGTCATTGCACTGTCATGTGAGTATCTCTATGAGTGTCATGTGTATCACTCATGATGGGTCGTATGATACTTTGTGGCAGCAAGGTGAAAGAATATTGAATCATCATTCTTATTAATGGTGTTCTAATGTTTATTCTATTCACTTTTGAGGCTTGTTGTCCGATTACCGCTCTACTCTATGGGTGCTCACTAAAATAAAAAAAATGCTACGGTAGGGGCAAAAAATGCTATCGTAGCCTTTTTATTGTGTTTTTCTAAACGCTATGTTTGTCAACGCTATTAAAAGTCCGACCCTACCATTATATTTTTTCTAAACGCTATGTTTGTCAACGCTAGTGTTTTTTGAATGCTATGGTAGACAAATGATAATATTTATAAACTAATAATAAAAACTTACCATAGTGCTTTTTAAACGCTGTCAAAGACTTTTCATAGCATTTTTATGATATATGATACGTAACATCTTGTTATTATAAGTTTTTTTATATTACTTATTCTTGCCATTGCACAAACTTAGAAAATAATATTTTTGACAAAATATCAAAAAAATAATAACATCACATAGCTTTTTATTTTATTGCTCAAAATTGTTACAAACGATTGTCCGCTCAAAATCATAGTTTCAAATGACAAATACATATTGATTTTTACATAGAAAAAGCATAAGTAATATCGTAAGAGAAGGATTAAAAAAGTCAAAGAATCAAGCTAGACAAATTCATCAAAACTTGAAAAGGTAAATAATCCTAGACATGTCCAGCACTTCAATAAACAAAAATCGATCCAATACATTCAATCTCTTGTTACTGTAAAAGGAAATGCATTCAAGTCCTTGCTTGTGATGAGCGACACAAGCACTTTGGATCTAAAAGCAGAGATGTTGGTAATTGTACAACATAGAAGAAAATATATTTTGTATTTGTAGACAGGATTTAGAGGAAAATGAAATTCAATGTAATTGCATGAGGCATACCTGGGCTAGTAATCCATCCCAAGCCAAACTCTTGTGCAAATTGCATTTAGATTCAAAATCTACACCTTCCTGGTCCATTTTCCCAAGCACGTCTACCATATTCCTTGTATCTTGAGAACTTGCAGACTCAACAAGACTAAGACCATCAAGCTTCTCTCGGTTACCTGAACATCCTATCCATTTATGTTCAAGTATATATTGGTTTAAGCTACAAGAGCAATCATCAAAAGAGAAAATAATTTTTAACATAATACCAAAATAAATATCACATTGACTTATTATTCTTACCCTAATGTTGGATCACACAACCATAATAAGGTTGGCAATTCAGATAAGGCAGATGAATAGCCAAGCATCATAAAATTAGTACTAAGAAGCAAATGCAATGTCTATAGAACAGATTAACTTCACATAAGTGTTAAAAAATAAGAACTTACAACAACTCTATTGATAGATGTTGCATTCAACTACATTCCAAAGAGTATTAATGTCAAACAAGAACAAACATAAAATTAAATGGCGTTCGCCATGAAATGCAACATGTAAGTAGTTACTAGAAAACTAAAGGCATAACTACATACACTTTTCCTAAGTATTTACCCCTTTAGAAAGAGAATGTGCTTCACTTGACAAAAATGTTAGTAGCTTGATCTTATCTTTCACAATCTTTAGCTAGACTTTCTTCCTATCCCAGCAAAATGAGTCTAAATAGAAAAATTAATCATAGTGTTCAAATGTATCAAAATATGAAACACGTAAGTGGCATGAACCAAATGCTCTAGAAGAAAATACCTAGATATGAGCATGGATCGGTTATAAACAAATCCTTATAAAAGTACCTTGTGGTATCAAGAGTGCTTTCCATAAAAGTATGCAAGGACAACAACAAAAATATGTCTTTTAGGTTTGGGATATTTGTTCTCGCGGCCATTTTACTCCTGCATAAAGGGTCTATCTATATATCAAGAATTAAAAACATGAAGTCCATCTATATATTAAATATGTACTTAAAAAAGTCAAAAAATCAAGCTAGGAAAATTCAACAAAAACTTGAAAAAGCCATTTAACTATTTACAATTTTAAACAACAAAATTATCTCATGTATAAGCCATTTCTCAATATACAATTAAAAGAATCCAAGGATAAGATTGTTGCCAGTGGACAACCTGCTCGTACGTGTATGGTGCAAGTGTCTTATGCTATAACAATTATCATTGCAACATGAAAAGATACATGTACTATAGTAATCATCAATAGTCGAACATTAAAGTTTTTATCAGTAGTGGGTGAAATATGATATAGCTTGCCTATTGAAGAACAAGATTGTAAAGTTCCTCTACAATCAATGCAAAAAAATATCATCATGATCATGGTTAGGCTACACATCTAAGAAAAGAAAAGAGAAGGCCAAGGACAACAAAATTTGACAGGTAGTAATGGATCTAAGGGGTAGAGTTGTACCTCACAAAGATGATATGTTGCTTGTCATCCAACCAAGAGTAATTGTTCAATCTCCTTGTGTGCAACACAGTCTTCAACCTATCACTTTCTTCCATTTTCTTTAGATGAAATAGAACAATTAATGTGCTTTAACCCGTGTTCTCTAAAAGGTATAGACAACAGCGTAAATAATATTTAAATTTAATAGATGAATCAATCAAATTTATGGTAAAACGTTATCAGATGAAAGAAACCAGACTATAATTCACCAAAAAGTTTAAGACAGTTGCTAGTTGATAAAGAAAAAATATACCTCAAGGTTTCAATACGGGTTAAACACCACAGCTTTTGATACGTCTCTCCAAAAAACCCTACCTTCCTAATTGATGTTCCCACATTAATAAACTACATTATGTCAAAGTAAACTCTATTAAGTTTTTCTATATAACTTCAATATAATAGTTTCAGCAAGATTTAAATAAGTATTACTTATTTATCTAATATAGGCCGATAGCTCAACAGAAAAAAGAAAAGAAAAAGAAAGTAGACTTGGGACTCTGTACACAACTGCTTTGAGAAAGTAGATCAAAACAGAGATTTTAAGAAACTAAACCTAGGCAAAGCAATTGGAAAACAACTTCTCACTAGATATGCACACTTTTAACATCATGATTTTCTGATGCAGGAGAATACAGATGAAAAGGCCAAGCCTGCATTGAAAAACTTAGATTAGACATTTTTCTGTATACCCCATTTCTTTATTATCAGAGTCAATGCATATGACACGTAAATGTACAAAATTATGAACTATGAACTGAGCACTTAAAATGAAACATTAACAGGAGGGCCCTCCACCTCATCAAATGGAGCGAGTGAGATTCGCATAAAAAACAATTAATGCTCCAAGTTGTTAGTGTATTTTTGGATGAATGAGTGAAAACAAAATTCCCCTGCTTCACTTAATTTTAAATCCATGCTTAGATAAAGAAATGTCATTTTTTAGTGATGCTTACACGCCAGGAGCAGAGGAAATACCTATTTTTTAAGAAACGGTACTCCTAATAAAATACTATTACATTCAGATATGATGTATCTGAATTGTTATTAGCAATCAACCTCATTAATTTATTGAAGAAAAGGATCGCGTTGATGCACATACGTCAAGGAATTTTCAGCCACATGTAAAGTATTAACTCACCAAGCTATCTTCAACCAGATCAACACAACTTATGATAGTACAAGTTTTTGCAAATTAAAAGGAGATGAGAGAGGCTTATGCTTACTGATTCCAAATTATCATCATCTTTAAAATCTCCATCCGTATCAAATGTAAAAATCAACTTCTTAATGGCAGTCCCTAGATTCATAAAGCTTTTATTGATGTGGGTACCATCCTGGAGTAGAACACCTTTAAAATCCATCACGATAGTCAAAAACAAAATTTCATAAATAAGTTCAACATATAAAAAATTGAATCGAAATCTATCACGGGAGACAAATTTAGCTTTAAAAAATATCATAGAAGATGGAAAGAGATAATGTCAGAGAGAGTTACAGAGGGATATAAAGAGGGAGACACAGATGCCAGAGCGAGAATGAGAGAGAGAGAGTGCGTGTGTGTAATATGGATGAATACCTATGGTAGAGGGAGCAATGCACAGGGAATCAAAGGCTCCTTTAGATGATATCAAATACTGCTGATTTATGATTCCAGGTACCAATTTTCACCATCTGGAGAGCTCAGCTATGGATGATTTGAAGATTATCTAAGATCGGGCTCAATTTTAGGGAAGGCGATAAAGAAATTTCACTAATTTGCTTCTAAAAGAGAGAGAGAGGGAGAGAGAGAGAGAGAGAGAGAGAGAGAGAGAGAGAGAAGAGTGAGAGAGCTTTACAAATGGAGCTCTCGACCGTGAAGGGTTTGAGAGAGGAAGAGAGGCCATGAGATAAATGTTTTGGGTGTTTCACTCAGAGAGAGAAAAGAGGATGAGGGCTGAGACTTTTCGACTGTTTCAAATAGGTGCCTTCTGAGTTTTCATTTCCCCCCATTTTTAGTGAGCTTTCATCACGTTTCGAAACAAAACACTATGCTTCAACGTGATTGAAGCTTCTAATTGTTGTAGTGGCTGGTACCTTCTTGCTTTATCAACAATTAGGTTAAATTTTTCTATGTGATGCGAGATGTAATGTAATAAAGGATCTCATAATCTCCATGTAATTTTACCATGTTTTAGTTATGTACCAATTCCATACTGAAAATTTGAGATAGTACTTGCTCTTCAATAATAATATGATAACAGATAATGACAGTTTCTTCTGTTGTACTTAAATCATTCATCTCAATGTCTGAGCTTACTCTTCATAGTTTATTTCTTGATGATATCTCATAATGTCTTGTTCCTGTAGTATGTGCAATTGTTTTTGAAAACCTATTAACTTTTTAGCTTCCATTTATTATTCTGAATATGAGCTGCCAATTTACTTTCTCTTGGTGTTAGTGTTCGCCATATCCTTTTATTCAATCTTTTTGAAACGTTATTTGTTTTCTTTATCTGTAGGAAAATTTGAAGATACAAATAAAGTCCAGACTCGTCTCTTCAGTACAACCTTGCCGAGTTGGGTTAAAGATGTTAGTTCCTTGTACTAAATCTTGGTCCACTATATTTTTTTTTTGGCTACTTAAGCTTGAAATTGCACGAGCAAATCATGTTGGTACTGGATTGTAGTATTATATTCTATAATTTCATGAATACATCAGTTATGAAATATCCAAGTACAATCAAATGCATCGTATGACAAATATTTTACATGAACTATTAGATAAATCTTCATGAGAGGTATTAATAGATAGATATATAAAAAAATAAACAATTTTAGGTTCAATATGTATACTTATGGGTGATACATCTCATCCATTGTGGTTCCCTCGTACCTTCAATGCTGATTAATGTTCACGACGTATTCAATCAAGGTTTCCATAATTTGTGTTAATGCTTGAATCTTTAATATTTGCTGCAAACATGACTTGTGTCGTATGGAAGATAGATAACTCCTCCTTTAAGTGATGACTGTTATATTTTGTTTTCATTATCAGATTGCTTCTAGGTTCCTTAAACCCAGTAAGAAAACTGTAGATCTTGTTGGTAACGACAAAATGAAGGCTAGTACCAATGTTAGGCATATTATTATTCTTGTTCTAGTTCTGCCAGAGCCCAACTTATTCCTGATATCATTCATTGTTATAGAAGGTTGATTATTTTGATTTTCAGACATCGATTATTATTTATGCCATTGATTTTTCTGTAATTTTGTTTAGTTGCACGTACTATTACAATCAATTTGAGGCTATTTAATGACTGGGATACCCCGTCATTAAAGGAAAAAATGGAATGGACAATTTTTTAATGATGGGAACCCTCCCCATCATTAAAGGCAAAACTATAGTTTGGGGGATTGGATTTTTTAATGACGGGGATTCCTCCTCATTAAAATTTATTTTGATGGTAATTTTAGGTAAAATAAGTTAAGATGATAGCCTAAAAGATGACTATGACATTCCCGTCATTAAAGGATTTTAATAACGGGTTTTCACTGTCATTAAAGGATTTTAATGATAGGTTTTTACCATCATTAAAATCCGCTAATTTGTAGTAGTGAAGCAAAATTGCTATAAACCGTGGCATGTTTTAAATTTTTTTTTATCAAATTGATGTCAAAATTGCCTTTTTGAATAGATATATCATGGAGAAAATTTATGTAGAACAATCTTTTAATTTTCAAAGTTTAAATTTTTACAAATCACGTGTATAAACTTAAAAAGATTCTCGAAAACAAGCTTCTAGAGAGTGATATGAAGGCTAAGTAAATTTATTTTAATGAAGGATTTAACAGGAGTAAAATAGATAACACCCTCATAATAAAATCAAAAGGTACTGATATCTTAGTTTTCAAATATATGTAGATGATATAATTTTTTATGTAACTAACGAATCTTTAAAATGAGCATGATGGAAGAATTTTAATTATTCTTGAAAAATAAATCAAGAAAATGAAGTATTTGATCTTTGTAAACTAAGAAAATTACATCAAGGATTTGTTCAAGAAGTTTGGCATGGAAAATGACTAGTAACACACCTAGAGTACCACTACAACGACGTCGTTATAAAGAAATATCAATATATAGTTGAATCTCTACTTTATTTAGCTACTAGTAGACCCAATATTAAGTTTTAGTGTATGCTTACATTATCATTTTCAAACTTGTAAAAAAGAATCGCACTTACAACTATTAAAAGAGTTATTAAATATTTACATGGAATAACAAAATTTGGCCTTTGGTATTCAAAATATGATAATCTTGATTTCATTGGGTATTCTGATTTAGATTTTTCTGGGAGCTTAAGTGATAGAAAAATTAGGATTGGTACATGTGAATTTTTAGGATACTCACTTATTTTTTGGTTTAGCAAGAAGTAAAATTTAATAGCACTCTCACCCACCAAAGCTGGATATATTTCTGCTAGTAGTTAATATTCAAATTTTGTGGATGAAGCAAACTCTAAAATATTTTGATTTAGCTTTTTAATTTTCCTATTAGATGTGATAATACTAGCTCAATTAATGTTTTCAATAACCCGATTTTGCATTCTCATACTAAACCTATAGATATTAAATATCATTTTATACGAGATGACGTGCATAAAGTGACATTTCACTAGAGTTTGTGGACATTAAAAACTGACTTACGGATATTTTCACAAAACCATTAAATATTGATAGTTTTATAAAAAAATAGACTTGTGTGCATTTTAGATGTTATATTTTAGTTATTTATGTACTTATAATGACAAGATAAAGTAGTTTTTCCTCATTTTTTTATTGATTGATTCTTTTTTATGATAACAAAGGGGGAGAAAATAGAATATGTTTAGGAGTTATATTTTAATCTTGATGGGTAATAATATATTTAGGGGAGAAAATCAAATTTATTTGATTAAATATCATTTGTGTATCAATGTTTTGTCATCATGAAAAATGGAGAGATTGCTAGCCCTATATCTATATGAGATGACCTTTGATGATAACAAAACATTAAAGTTATTAATAAATTTAATCGAGTTTGCAGATACTATTAGAAAAATACCACAAAGCATGTAAATTGAAGATCATAATGGTATTTATTTTCATTAGGAGTTCACTAAGTATGGAGATTGATGATCGTGAATATATTTACTTTCATATAAACCTAAGGGGTGAAAAATGAAGAAATCCTAAGGGGTCATTTGTGAGTAAATAATTTTCAGAATATAATTGTGGGAAAATATATGCCCGAGAAGTTATTACTTTATTTGTTACACTTGTGAATAGTATGATTTAATGATGAGAATATTAAATAATTTATTTATTTTGATGGAACGTGTAAGAGAATACTATAAATATGAGACCACTTCAATTATGAGTCGGGGGATGCGAACATAGCGGGGGGATTCGGTAAACCGGTAGGGGGTTTTGTAGAAGGGGGTGGATGATCGAGTGAAATTCTGTAATGAATGGTTGTGCCACTACCCGGAAGGGACAATGACCACAACTCATGGTACTCCCCGGGCCCCTAACAATAGAACTCCTAGGTTAGCTACAACACGGCTGAAGGATCCGCAACACGTTGGAGAGCTTTTAGATCCCGCCCTAAAACACCCATTCTCCTAGAGTTCCAAAGTGATCTTCATTCTCACCGCAGCCTTCTTAAGCCGAAAGCCGGGCAAGAATCAGAATCGGGTAGTACGAAGGGGAAGCAGAATCGTATCTGGCAGTGGTTCTTCGGATCGATCACAGAGGGTTTTCATCCTATAGCCTACTTTCCTGTTGACTTTTCTCTTTTGAATTAAGCTTACAAATCGTTGACGTATTTTCATCAGGGAGACTAATGAGATTAGGAAAAGAGGACTCATTTAACTAACTAAATCACAAGAAGGACATATAATTGCGTAGCTTGTTCCACAATTACACGGTTCTACAGGTATCCCCTAACCTAATACCTGCTACTAAGCTCATCCTCTGTTGACTAGGATTTTGAGAAGACCTTATAAGCCACATTACCAAGGCCGATGGGACGGAATTGATTGAGGGTTTCAGGACTTTTAAAGAATCAGGGTTATGCAGGTTCTGTTCAGCTCTTTGAGCAGGTGGCCAGAGTCAAAGAAAGCACCCTCCTGCCATCGTTTCAGTGACTCATAGGGCTTCCCTCAGCTCAGTCTTTTTGGTTCTTGACAATGATTGCCACCTCTCTCAAGACCAGAATGGCCCTTACGAGGTAGTGATGAGTTTCACGCGCTCTAAGCCCGGCCCACGCACTATTAGGAAGATTGGCCACAATCTTAGCGCCTTGGGGCATCCACGTCCCCAACTCTACCATTCCCAATGGTCCTCTTAACCACGTTTACTTCTGTGGTAATTTATAAATTTCTAATTTACCTTTGAACTGAATTAGATTTATGTATGATTAGTTAATTAATTTATTTTTATTCATTATTTAGTACTTAATTAATAATAGGGTAAAATATAATTGTTAATTTATTTATTTGATAAAATAAAATTATTTTTTACTTTTATTTTTTTTATTGAGTTTTACTTACATGCTTACAAAATTTTAATGGCTAAATTGTTAATTTATCATAATTGTTACATTGTACATTCACCTAAAACATATTGAGGATGAAATAATTAATCAATAAGATACCAATAAAACAATGAGAAATGATGACAACTAAGAAAATATAAAAATAAATTAGACAATGATAGTGTTAAATTACTTTATTTGTTTTGATGAAATGTGTGAAGGAATGTTATAAAAATTTATTCATTTACAAAAATGTTATAGGGAATGGACTATAATGCTAGAATTATAAATAATTTCATTTATCCAAGAGACCATAAATACATAATTTATCATACTCATATTCATAATGATATTTCAAAAATAAAAATTATAGCCACATTGGATAATTAGTAAACAACTTTTAATTGATCACATTAAAAATGTATTTTAACTGTTCAATTATCCATTGTTTAGCATGTATATAAAAGACGATGTGAGGGAGTGATGAAGGTTAGAAAAAATCATAAGAAAGAATTAATGGAAGATATCAGACATGTAGATACCCCTCAATTTTGAGGGTATCAAGATATCTTCAAATGAGAGTATCTTAGTATTCTGGATATCAAAAAATTTTACAACTTATTGTACCAAACAAGAGGATCTCTAAACTTAACTAACATTACAGTCATTTGGGTTAATATATCTCTACACCAAACGAACCTAAGGAGTGGAGATTTTCATTCCACCACGAGCATCGAACCTGCTCTCGATTTTCTCGATAGAGAGGTTGTTAGGAACAACTTTAGGGTCTAACGCCTTGTTGTCGGCTAGAGCATCTTTAACCTTTAGGAATGATTTACCTTGATGTGGGGGTAAGGAAGTGTGATCTTCTCCCAAAAGTAGAAACGAAAGAACTGGCTCTAAGAACAAAACTTGAAGAAGTTCACGTGCAGGTTACGAAGATAGTCAAAGTTCCTATCCATGAGAATGTAAGTAAGGCTAAGCTACATTGCTTGAGGCATAGATGAAAAGGAAGTCGTTAAAATAGTTACTTAAAGCAAGAAAGAGAATGAAGAAAGTTAGGGCATGAGAAATGAAAAAAATGAATAAGAAATCAATGGTCATCTTAATTCACTCATCGCTAATCCGTCCAAGACCCAAGGAAAAATAGGCTACTACAAATTTAACTTTTAACGATTGTAGACAAAAAACATAGACAACAATGTTTGTTAGTAATGTCGTAACTTTATTATTAACTGCTTACCATAGTAAATTGTTTAGTATAACGTCGTGACAAGTTGTCTGACATATTTCACGGGGTTAGTTTTACAAAACATCGTAAGAAAAACTGACCTTATTGTGATGGTTCTTTATAACCATTGCAATAGAACAATTTTAAGTAAAACTAATGGCAATTCGTCGACAAATATGATAAACCGTCGTAAACAATGTTGCAACGGTTAGTCTGTAAAATCCCCAAAAACAAAACACAAAAATGTGCCAGCTCCTCTCTTCGCCTCTCGATCTCATATTCTACCCTATTAGAAACCCTTTCCTCTCCTCTGTATCTCTATTATCGATCTCGTCAGAAACCTGATCGTCTATCCCTTCTTGATCCAAATCTCAACCTTTTCGATCTCCTCTCTCTGAAACCCTCTACCCTCTCGAATCTAAAATAAAGCTCTTATCTCCTCTCTGATTTTACTCTCCTCTTCTAATATGAAATGATGCAGCTCTCATGACCCCAAAGCCCTCATTACTACAAAAATGGGCTACAATGACACTTGTCAAAAATTTTATGACAGTTTTGTTAAACCTTTCATAGAAAAAATGTGCTTGGAGTGGGATTTTTTTTAGTTAACATTACAGTTTTACATAAACTATCATCAAATGTTTATCTATGATGACAGTAATTCTTTTAAGTTGTCATAAAAAGATTTTGCCCTTTTCAGATGATAGGCATGTCATTTTTTATATACACTCAAAGTTGATGTTAATTACAAACATACAGTGCATATAATACCAATATTTCTCTCATTATCTCATCCTCTCTCAAACCTAAGCCTCTATCTAATTTTTGAACTATTTCTTAAACCATGTCTCTCGTGTCCATATCTCTCAGCTCACTCTCTCTTTACTCTCGCTCTCTCTCTCTCTGAGAAACTGAGGGTTTGGAATCTCTAAGTGCAGTCATGTTTAGACATAATATTTGAATGAGCTCCATGCTCATCTTCATCTTGATGTGATTTTCTATCGGTTAGAATCTTGTTCGGTTTGTTAAAATTGATTTATGGTTTTCTATGAGTTTGTACATTATGTTTTATTTGAGGTAACTATTTAGCTTTTTTTGTTATAGCTAAGCTTTTCATTTTAGGGCCTAAGCCTGCGATTTTAGGGTTCAGGTTTGTTTATCCATTTCTTGTCTGGGTGTTGGTGAGTCATCGTCGTGGGTTTGATGGTCTCACATTGTCTGTCAGATTCTATGTTGAGCTCTTCGCAATTTGGACAGGATGATAAACCCTATATCACTGTCACAAAAGTTGAGCTCACTAATTGTGAGTGTCTCATTTCTTGATATGCTGCCTTGATTCCCTAGGATGGCTATGTTTGTAATTTTAGGAACTTCTAAATCAATAAACTATGGATTACTTGAGCTTCAAGCTTGTGATTGTCGATAAGAGTGGTACTGCTATGACTTTGTTTTCCTTTGTTTCACCCACTACTTGGTTAATCAAAAAAATGGGGAAGGAAAATAATCGAGTTTTCTGTTTCACCTAGAATATTTTAGAGGAATATTCTATATAGCCGAGCCCTATAGAAGAAGTCCTAGCTATAAAGAATATGCTAAATAATAGGCAATATCTTTTTAGCATTTCCCCTTGACTCAATAGATGCCCTTTTCTTCTTTGAAATTTGACTAATTTCTTCAAAACGAGAAAAAATTCTTTGCTTACGATGGAAATTGGGGAGTATGAGACTATTAGGTGCTTATATTTTGTGGGTAATGCTTGAGGCATAGGCTTCAAATTGTCACATTTCTTTAAGTTAGTTTTAGTTGTAGTTATGTGTCATGTCAGCTAGTGCATCTCTTTTTCTTCTTTATACTTTTTGTGTGAAGCAGTACCAGGTGATGTGTAACGATGTTACAGCAATAACGATGATATTGCTTTATGTCTGGGTGTACTGTGTGAGATCTTGGCTCTTTTAAGTTAGCTTATTGGTTTTGAGCTAATTGAATTTGCTGATAGTGCCTTGACATGGTATTCACATTACTCCGGGGGGTTTTAGATAATTGAGAAGAATTTTAGGTGAACTGCTAGATCTTTGTGAGATGCCTTTCTTGGGGGATTTTAGAAGATTGAGAATAATTTTAGGACCTTTAGGTCAACAGACATTCAAATCAATTAGAAGTTTAATTTAGCTATTTTGCGAGGACCCGATTCACCATATAAATTTTTTGCATTGAGTTGGCAATTACGAAGTCTCACCATTGTTACTACTAAACGCTCAGTTAGGATTGACTTCCTTCTTTTTATTGAAGTTCCCTGATTGGTTTGCGGACTTGAGAACTTGTGGTTTGAGAACTTGAGAACTTGACTAAGGAAGAAAAGAGCTTCAGATGAATTCATTTGGTCTTTTTGAAATTCCCATTTGTTTGGGTTGACGTCACGAGATTTTTAGACCTAGTGCCTCATAAGGTGAACAAAACCTTGATTAAAGTTGCACCCGCATGACATTAATTTAGACTACACACTGAATAAGTTTTAATGTTCTTACTCTTCTTTTGGTGTGCAATTTAAGACTTTGACGTAAAGTTGCACCTGTGTGATTGAAGTTGCACCTGTATGGCACTTATTTATTGTCTTGTCTCTTTTGTTGAAAAGCTTTGCTCATATGTTTGAACTTAAGTCAAAATTTGCCCATTTTTCAACTTCCTGCCAATGATTTTTTTTCTAATGCACCGATTAAATGTAATATCTTCACTATTACCATTTATTTATTTGAAATAGTTCACCTCATAAACTGAAGTAAGTTAATTTGGTCACCAATTAATGGATATACTCTGAAGCTTTGTGACTATCAAGTAAGCTTCAAATTGGAGTTAAATAATTCACTTCAATATTTCCTTATTATCCCGTTACTTTTTCTAGGGGCACTTAGCTTGTGCTTAGTTATGAAGGTTTACCTCTCTATATATATAGACAACATAAAAGAATAGTCACTGTTTGATTAAGTTTGCATATGTTTTTCATAGTTGATGTGAAGAAAATGGAGGTCAGTCACGTGAAAGAGGCTACATCTGGGCACATGCATTGAAACATTAGAGTTTTGTCCCAGTCAAAGGTAAACTGCCCATTAATATTGTTTGATAAATTTCTTGATCTAAAAGTTCCCATTGTACTTCAATTTCCACTTTTTTCATGCATGCAAATGTATTTTTTTAGGATTCATCCTATGGCTTCTTTCCTCGTCTCTTATTCCTTTTTCATTGGGGTGAGTGTAGATGCAATCCTTCTTCGCAGCATTGAAGGCCTTGTCACTTAAAGAGATACCCTATGGAACTTATGCAACGTCAGAGCATGTGGATTTTATTTGTTCTACTTTCTGAATGCTTTACCTACCAACTTAATTGTCTGAATTGTGTCTTTACGATGTTTTATGCAATTCAATTCTTCTCTTACAAAGCACATAATGTGATTCATTTCTTTGCAAGAAGGAAGTAGCCAGTTTCCAGGTATTCCTAATATTGGCATCTTATTAAGAATATGTAGAACATTTAATAGGTGCCACATATACTGACTACTATAAAGAATATATAGTACGTCTATTTGCTGATATCTAAAGCATTTGTACTACTTGAATTGTTAATCTTAATCATCTTTCTCATGCAAGTGTTCTAAATGCTAAAAAGATATGCGAATAGTTGGAGGTGTATGTAATTTGTATTTAAATTTTACATATTTATATGGATCATTGTGGAAGGCTTTGGATTACTTTCTCCACCTGCCTTTTCTAGTTTCAGTTCTTCATGTTTGGCCTTCCTATTTTTATATGGTCTCATGTGTTGAGGAGCTTTCTAGAATTCAATTTTATACTCAATCTTTCATATAAATTTTCAGTCTGGACCAAAATAGAAAAGACCAAAAACTGTCATTGAAAAATGTCATGGGAAGGTAATTTGATGAAAAACGATCATGGAAAGGCTTTTTCACCTTTCCACGACAGTTTTATTTTAATTTGACCTTTAATGATGGGGATTTGCCATCATCCAGGTAATTTTGGTGACAACTAAGATGGGGATTCCCCATCATCTAAAGTCTACGTGAAGTAACTTTAGATGACGGCCAATCCCCATCATCTATATGCTTTTTACGGTGACTAAGATGACGAGGATTCCCCGTCGTCTATCTACTTTTCGAGGTACCTACGATGACGGGGATTCTCCGTCATTGAAGCCCCTTATAATGACATTTTTTTAAATGACTAAAGATGACAGCCCGATAGATGATGGTTGGCCAGCCGTCAATATAGGGTTATAATGACGGATTTACCTGCCATCTAACCCCTTTTTTGTAGTAGTGCTTTGTCTCTCTCACTCTCTCTCAAGTTCAACTCTCTTTCATCACCATCCCCATTTGTGTTTTATATACTCATTACCGTCACCGGTTTATCATGTTAGGTTGTTCTCTCAAGGCATATGCATTTGATTTTTCCCTAAATTTACAGGTTTGGGTACCTTAATCTCTTCCTTGATTTTTTCCTTAATGTGTTAATATGAGAAAAGGAAGTTCAAAGGACGTGGTGGGATCGCTCTTCATCGTCAAGAGGTCAGTTTATTTTCTGAATTAAAATGTTGATCTACAGACTGGAATAGTCATTGACTACATAAACTGAAATTTCATAAGATCGTTTATAGAAAAAGCTAAGGGATGGTTGGAAGTGGTTCTTATAAAAAATATTGATGTTTAGGTCTTTCTTATGAGCATAGAGCAGTTAACATTTCGAGAACAGTTCAGTGCAGGTAAATTAGATCTGTGTTGTTACTGTAATTTGTTTTGCATTGTGGTCTATTGTGCATTAAGCTAATAATGGAATGCCGGAACTGCAGAATTTGAGCGTCTAAATCCTCTTAACTATGTTCTTGTTTTAGTGGATGTGATTTTGTAGTTTAAGTCACGTATGCAATTTTACTGGTAGGTCTAGTCTTTTGCCTTTCTCTCTTTTTTTTTTATATTCTTTTGAGGGTTGTGACTTCTTGAGTTTCTACTTGTTGATCAGGACAATGAACTTATGAATTAAGGATGATAACACAGTTGGGATTTTCTTTTTCCTTCGTCCTAGATTATGTTATGGGATCTGAGCTCTAATCGCAAAGACTGACCCTCTTTTGACTTGTCAATTGTCATCATGCCAAGTTTGAGATCCAATGGTGCTTTTATGTTCTGTGAATTAAAGTAAATTGAACGGATTACTTTGACCAAACTCCTAATTGGATTCACCATTCTTCCTTGTTAATCCTGAATCAAATACTTGAGCCTGTCCTTTCTTTGTCACATCTAGTTTGTGATCCCATCATAGTTTTATTTTTCTTTGTAATTTTAAAACAATTTCATTGTTTTTATTGTTGGAAGAGAAGTATCCTGGAAGAGTGTTGTTGCCTCTTGATCCTCAGCTAAGAGCTCTTAATCTTCAGGTAAGGAGGGATGATTATTTTTAATATCAAATTGAGTTTTATACTAAGTTGTACTTTTATCTATATCTAAAATTTGTGAATTTTAATCAAGTTGTTACTTATCACTATGCCATCATCTTAAGTTTCCACTCATGCCATGTAAAGTGCACATTTATGATTTATGGATATCATTGCAAAAATTAAAATCACAGATAGAGGATTTTGTGGCATAATCGCAAACAAGTACTAGCTTCTATTTTCCGTTGGTATAAGTTTCTTAATGACATTCTTTTGCTTGTTTTGAATTAAGTAATGTCATTCTCTTGCTTTCAGGTTAATATTATATTATAGTTCTCTATTGTCATTGAACTCAGCTACTACAAGAAAACAGGTAAACCGCAACGGTTTTTTCAGTTTTTAGCGATGTTTTATAACCGTCACAATAGTTTTAGCGACAGTTACCAAACCATCATGAGCGTCGCAGTCGCGGTAGCTATTGTGACAATTTTACAACCGCTGGAGAAAGGTCGCTACAAACGGATCAATGGCGATGGTTTTTTCATCAATTACGACGATTATTTTATGTCGTTGTAGATATATCTATAGCGACGATTCAGATAAACCGTCTCGACTATTCATCTTCCAACAGGCTTTGTCGTGACAGTTTTATACCAATATTGTGGAGGCAAGTAACGTCAGTTGAGGAATAGTTGCTACTTCCTCCATGTTAACATTTAGCGACTGTTAGGAACCATCACGACATATGCTCATTTTCCAGCTATTCCCCAAAATTTTGGCACATAGAACAATTTTAACAGCTATATCCACAATAGTCATATGAGTATTCATTCTATACATTTACAAAGCACATAAATTATGAAATGTTGACCTATGAATTGAAAATGATATTCAAAATATTAGATTATCCATACAAATTACCCAAAATATTCAAAGTATGAAAATACATAACAATAAAGCATTTTACAACTATCAAATAAAGTTCAAGGCATAAAACTCTACCCTACCCTTTACAGAATTCCTATATAAACTTCATAAGTAAGTCTAAAAATCTAGCCTTCATCTAAGGAACCTATGCACATTGAGCATACATCTCCTAACATTCAACATTTAACTCAGGCACCCGTGTACATTGAGACTCCAACTCAGACACTTGTTTGCGTTGAGATTTCAAATCAATTGTTAAATGAGAAGCATCATGTGTGGAAGAATCCCCACGGTAAAGCGAGAACACTTTAGATGGAGTTTGACCCGATTCCTAATGAATGGGCACATCCATGATGCCATGGACCCAGTACTTATAAGAACACGACATTTGGTGAAATTAGATCATAATCACCATCTGTGAGTTCATTCATATGCTCTTTAAGTTTTTCCTAGAATACAAGATTAAGGCAAAATATCAACAAACATGAAATAACAATTAAAAAACTTGGTACAAATACTTATAACTTTATACTTAAAGGCAATGTTTGTAGTTTATTCATTCACATAAGTTCCTCTGCCTTCAAATGAGAACATATGATTAAAATACACTTAAAATAAAATTGATTAAGGTGATTATATTTATAATGTCTAGAGTTTCTTATTAATGTTGTTTTCTCGCTAAACTGGTACGTTCCATCGTGTGAGAATATTTTTTGTTTACTCTATGATACTCTGTTAATTTCATCACGCCTATATTATGAAAGAGAAATAAGAGTAAGTTATTTTATATACAATGAATCATAGATGTAGAGTAAAAAATTAGACATTTCCTTCTTTCGATTAACATTTATGAATTATTGCAATGAAACTCTATTTTGGAATCGCCTCCTCCCAATGTTGCAATGCATATTCTTTCGTTTCATATAACTTAATATAGTTACTCTTTATTTTTTACTCCTCATCCTTTCATTTTTATATTTTATTTAAGGATTTCAAAACTTAGTCTGTATGACTTCCATCGACCATATATTTTGATTATAAAAAATTAAAATGCAAATTATATATATATATATATATTATCGATCTTTATGGAAACGTGACACATGCCTGCAATCATACTGTATGGGAAAAATATTGTGTGATCTAGCAATGGTACCGCAAAAGTCAGCCAATTTTTCTTTATTGTCACCAATGGCATGACCATGCTCATTGAAAGCCATAGGTATTCTATCATCGCCTGATCTGGTCCAAATAGATGATAGTTGTGTCCGTCCACATAAACACTGCTAATATAGTCCTATTTAACAAAACATTTAATAGCATTACAATAATTAAATGAAACACTATTTTATTATCCTACTTACCTTGAACAAGAACGAACAAACCTTATGTTTCCATATCCATATTGTGATGTGGGTTTGATCCTCCAGATTCAGTAGGAGAGTCAGTATTCAATCGAATATTTGAACTTGATAATTGACGTATTGATGATGTCATGGTGTAATCATGCACATGTTAATACGTTATGACTATATCAAATAATTTAATACTATATTTTCATAACTTAAAAAATATAAAAAGATACCTCTTTATGAAATATACAATCACATTATTCAGAAATATTGTTATGATGATCATTATCGTAGTCATATGTCATGTCTTCAAAAGTCAAACCATTAACTTCTACTCAAACTAAGTTCACTTCTTCTAGGCTTCGTCAGTTGAGAACTTCATCAATATGGACTCTGATGTCACTTTCTGGATATAATACTCATATGTCATATAAATCTCTAGGTTTTATATGGACAACTACATGTCAATCTTTATCCTTTGGATCCTCAATGTTTTAAGGATATTGTTGATGAATAAATGATGAGGTGATGATCTGACTAGACAAAAATTAGTGAAATTTTTTAGTCAAAAGAGGGAGGAATCTTCATTTTTTGATTTTGTCCTTCATGACCTACAAAAGGGAGAAGGCAACTAGGTAACTAAGTAAGGGGGTGGTCCTCTTGCTGCCCCTTCGAAGATTAAGCTAGAACAGAAGGGAATAAACAAGTCAAAAGAGTAGTTGAAGGATCATTGCATACCTTTCACCATGATATCCCACCTATTTATAATTTGTGCTAGTTTAATTGGAGCTTTGGATTTGTTGTACGATGCCTCTAATCCTCCACTAGCATCACTTCTTTCTCTGCTCCTCCATTGGGGCATGACCTTGGGGTTCTTCCCGTCTCTCGCCTAAGCTTATTGGCTCATTAAGGGTATGACCTGATGAGGGGTGATGTCATCAATCAGTCCAGCTCATTATTGTACTAAGGCGTATCAACCAGGAGCTCAGCCATTGGTCCCTTCGCTTTAAACATTCTGCCAGAGTCAGACTAATTAGTACTTGACCTCATATATTTGGTACAATGCTATTTGTGTTGTCTTCATATTGGTTAAAATGTTATTGTTATTCATGCGGCTGACGACAGACTGTCTCATCGATGATATTTGTGGTCCGACCAATCCCTGTTTTCCACGATAAGGTTAACTAAGTTGCATATTTTCTCCTTCTCTTCTTCTGGGACTTAAGCGTTATTAGTGATACGCCTAAGATCTTTAATTGTTTTGAGACCTACCATTATGAAACTTTGCTAATGGGTCATTCTAGCTCCTAGCTTTTTATCCAGTCACTCCTTACTAAGATCTTTCCGTTTTAGATTAGAGACATATCTCATATTTATAATAGATACTCGGGCTAAAGCCAAATTATATTTTGGTGGGAGGGACCTTGGTTCGGTGCTAAGGTTTCTTTCCCTTAATGACCTCGACTTGACGTCGAGGTCTACCTTCTTTAGGGACCTCGGGATGACTTCGAGGTCTCCTTCCTTTAGGGACCTTGACCTGACGTCGAGGTCTCATTCCTTTAAGGACCTCGGCCTGGCGCTGAGGTCTCCTTCCTTTAGGGACTTTGGCCTGATGCTGAGGTCTCCTTACTTTAGAGACTAACTCTCTTAGCATATGACTATTGGGACTTCTCTTTTACAATAAATACGCCTTTTAAATCAATTCATTTGTATCAAGATTCAATACTTAGGCGTCCCTCCAAATGTTTTGATCGGACTTTTCATCAAATTATTTTATGTAAGAATTATGGTATATCACTCAATGTAATACACCAAACGTACTTGCATTGTAAAGATAAATGACCCGTGCTTCAAATGCTCTTCAATATGAGTCAAATGCAAAAAATTAATAAGTGTAAACCTATATCGATCAATCTTTACCCCAACATCATTGGTATTGTTAATCCAATCACATTTGAACAAAATCACTTTGAATTTCTCATAATAATTCATCTCAATAATATCTTTAAGAATCCTATAGTAAGTCATCTCTTTCTCCTGCATTTGCATAACTTGTCATCTATGATATTACCATGACTCCACTGTTTTAAGACTTACGAAGGTGATCATTTTCCTTTGTACAAAAATAAATCCATTAACATTGTATCCATCATACTTGTTCAATAAAATGTTTGGACCTCGAGCTAACCATCTAAGCTCTTCTAACGAATTATTTTCCATTTTGGTTATCTATTCATAAAAGGAATATTCAACATCTCTTGACTTATATACAATTGAATAATTCAAGTACATCTATTAAACTTACTTTAGATGTGAACCAATCAAGAAAATTTTCATGAAATTCACATTCGGCTTCATGATGAGACGGTCGATGACTAGTGTGTTGTCTTTTATGATTGTCCACAAATTCTCTGCAAATATTTTAGATAGAGTAATATTAGTAACGCACTAAAGTGGTAACATGAAAAAGGGATGTAGAGTATCCATGTTATATATTTGAGACTTACTTACGGAATGGACCAAGGAACTCAAAAGTTAAAAAACACAGAGTGATGTGCTTGTGTCAATGTGATGCTATCAAGCACATCATTTGTTGTCTTCTTTGTTGGTCGACCTAAAATAGGGAAGAGAGAAGCATTTTTTGTTGCTTGCTCATCTATAAAATCATTTTTCCTCGTTGGTCAATTAAATTTTATTTCCACACCATCTAAATACCTTGAATAAAATATTATACACTCATTCATAATGTAAGCCTCAACAATTGAACATTTGGTGCAAACCATACTGAGTGAATCATTATGCAAAATCATATAATTAAATAGTAAAGTATACCATGTTATTGTTATCTTTCAATTGTGTATATCCATCTATAGTGGACAGGTCCTGTAATTTTTGCCTCAGAAGCCAAATAAACTACTAAATGGACCATGATTGTTCAGAATGTTGGCGGAAATATCATTTCCGTTTGACACAGTATGATAATAATATGAACCTGGAGTTTATCAATCATGTCCTTTTGAAGATTTTTTTAGCACAATTCTTTAAAGAACACACTTAATTCAAATGGAACTGAATTCACATTCGGTGATAAAGACTTTCTTAGTGCGGTAGGCAAAAAATGCTCCATGATGGTGTGAGAATCATGACTTTTATGACTTTGAATTTTGTGATTTTTTTGTATAATACAACGAGACATATTTGAGTCATAGCCATTAGGAACTCTGATGCTTTTCAATACTTGGAAAAACTTATTTTTCTCTTTGACTAACATTGTAAAGGAAGCAGGCGATAATGTAGACTTTTTTTTTATCTATTTCCGGATGAAGATGAGCTTGACATTCAGGTCCCAAAGGTCTAGACATGTATTAAATTATCTTTTGACTTCCATTGTTTGTTTAGAAGTGTCCCAATAATGTTATCACGCATTTTTTTAGCAAGCATCACATCAAGATTATGACGTATAAGATTAATCATCCAATAAGGATATTAAAATAATACTCTTTTTTCCAATATTAAACACTAACTTCTATTTTTTTTGCCAATCATTTCCTTTTTAAATACAACATTAATATCATGCACTTATTCATAAATTGTAGACCCGACGCTGAAATGAGAGCTTGTCTCTCTTCAATAGTACCATCAAAATTTTGGATATCAAAGTTAAATAAATGATCATCCTTCAAAAATCATTGATGAGCCATAAAGCAATACTTATTACAGTGCTTCAAGCATATACGATGTGTGTTAAATGTACAATGAGGGCATGCAAGACGTGAATGAGTATTTGATCCAAACAATTTCCATACGCAAAAAAATCATTGATAGTCCACAATAATGACGTATGCATTTAAAAAATTTTCTTTCGCGATGCGTTATATGTATTTGATCAATGATTGCAAATATGCATCAATGTTGGTGCCTGGAATCTTGGGTCTAGGAATGAGAATAGACTCAATGAAATTGTTCGCTTCATGCATATCCAAAGAGCTAAATTGTATGGAATCAAGATTATAGGCCAAGTACCTAACTCGTACTCATGGTTCTGAATGAGTTGAAACCATCACTAGCTAACCCCAACCTAATTTTACGCGGTTCTGAAGAAAATTCTTTGAAGTTATCATAAAAAACTTTCCAAGAATCTAAGTCTACAGGATGTCTCAAAACACCATCGTTAGTGCGTTTCTCATGGTGCCATCTCATACTTTTGGCAGTTTTAAAGGACATGTATAACCTTTGTATTATGTATTTCATAGGAAAGTAACAGAATACTTTGGCAAGTATTTTATTCTTTTTCTTCTTTCTTGGAGACATACACTCACAATATTTTTCATTGATAACATATCATGAAATACCACAACGATCACATATTTGGTTTTTCTCTTTTTCTTTCCATACAACATGCAATCATTTGGGCATGCATCTATATTTCCATACCCAAGTCCTATCTTCCGAATAAGTTTTTTTGCTTCATAAAATGTATTTGGGAGTTGAACACCCTTTGTAAAAGCTCTATTCAACAATTTAAGAATGAAAGAAAATGATTTGTCTGTCACTCCATCAATATATTTAATGTGATATAGGTTAACAATAAATAATGTTTTTTAGAATTCTTCACATATCATGAATATAGTGGTTGATTACTATCTAGTGAAATCTTCTAACATCATTTCATTTGCATCATCAACTAGTTGTTGTGATGGAAAAGAATGATCCATGTTATTGTTCAATAAACTACCAAATGCATCATGTAACAACTCATGCATATCATATGATATGATAATGATATTTTGACATATGCTCTATTATTAGCAATGACTTTAGATGATGTACAAATCACAAATGAAATAGTTAACGTTGACTTCCGTGAAAATATCAACATGTATAATCACGTGTAAAATGTTACATAATAGGTGTTCATGGACGACGTCTCTAGTTTTATGATAACGATTAAAACAATATTTATAATGACACAATATATATATCCATCACCCGATCATCTCTCAAAGGAAAAGTTCAGAAATTGATTTACTCCATCGTGATATGCCTTGCTAAATCTTGGTTTTGTAATCCAGCTCTTATCCATTGCTACAACTGATATGCATATGCCAAAATTGTGTAATTTCAATTAGCATCTATAAATTGCAAATTCTTGATATAAAATAACTAATATAGTAATATGATTAACAAAATAAATTCTTGAGGCACCTAAACCACAGAACTATGTGAGTATTTCTTAAACTATTGATACTCTATATTTCCTTAGTCTTCTTTCAATTGAATATAATTTCTTAAAGTCCAATATTATCTAAATTAATTGCTTCATTTTCTTTTAAAGATCATTTTTCGTTGTTTTGAACAAACACACTAACTTAGTAGAGTCCTTTTCATAAATTCAGGATAAATTGAAATTCCAAAACAATAAATTTTAAGAATCTTAGTTCACAAAATTTCCTCCATAGAAGTTAGGAGAATTTACTCTTCAAACACAGTAAAATGATGCACGCCTTCTTCTATTTAACAACAACTCTCGAACCTGGTACTTCGCCCTCTCTCCCCACCTGCTATCACCAATGCCAATATTTCCTCCTTGCTTAGTTTCCTCCAAACATGAACGTGGTACTTCCCCCTCCTCCCTACCTGCTATTACTATTCAAGTGATTACCCTCATATCTAGCATCAAGTATTGACCAAAAAAAATTATTGTCAGCTGTCAAATAATAAATTGCTCAAATTGTTCATAAAGATCATCAATCCGATTAAACTAACCAAATTGTTAACTAAGCTCTTTCTGCATTTCAATCTTTCTAAGTACTCCCATTTAAACAAGATTTGGATACAAAGAATATTAAAAACAAAATATTACTTTAATACCATCCACTGTTAAAATGAACCATAGCGTTCTCCAAGCTCCACCTAGAAACCATTTCTATATAGCACATTGGCGAACCCAACACTAGCATATCTATAAAAAGGAACAGATTAAAGAAGCATTTTCATCCCAAGTAGAAACTTTCTCGTAAAATAGACCATTTTTAGACTAAAATCCCATAAATTAAAAGAACAAGAAATACCCACAAGCCCACCACGAATTGCAAAGTCATTAAAACATCATCACTCAGGAAGAAGAACATCTCACTAGACATTCCTGTCAAAAGAAAAATTACTATTTTCAGATTATAACCGCATAGATTACCACAAAATACAAACAATTCTTAACCTCGAGCAAGCATTTCAAACTAACAATTTTGAGAGAGAGAGAGAGAGAGAGAGAGAGAGAGAGAGAGAAATAGAAGGGAAGTGAGAACCCAAAGGTTTAATTAGTCATGGAAGGAAACTGAAAGAGAAAGAAGGAAAGGGAAAGTGAGAGAGACAGAAAGTGAAGAAAAAGAGAGGACAACCACCCTACCGAGGTTGAGAATCGTCTGACCGTTGAGCTGAAAAGGGGAAACTGTGAATATGGGTAAGAAATCACGGATCTGAGGTAAATCTAGGGTTTGATATTGCGACAAATCTCTTAAAATGTCACAATAGAGGATAGAGTGCGACAGTTCATGTAAACCATCACATATATCATAAAAATCAAAGAAAAACGGTAGTGTTTACTGTCTCTCTTCAAATATATTGCGACGGTTGGAAGGAACCGTCACATTATGATGGTCTAGTTCGATGGTTAGGCCAAATCGTCGAACAAGATAAGTATTTATGCTGAATTTTCTTGAACTTGGTTGCAACGGTTCACCTACTTGTCGCAACAGTACAGTCTATTGTGTTGGTTTAGCAAACCAACGTAATTCACAGTTAGAAAATGCATCAAAACGCAGCATTTTAATGCAATATTAAAAGTGATTGTGATGGTTAAGCTTAACTGTCGCAATAATTCATCCTAGTGCGACGTTTCACTTGTAAAATCACAATCTCTTGCATTTGTTACCCATACCGTCACAAAATTATCCTCATATTTGACCTATTACGACGGTTAGTATGACTACCTAACTGTCGCAATACATGATTTTTCTTGTAGTGAACGCTTTAACATTCGTAGTAAGTAATATGAAGGTATACACTACTAGAAAATTGGTCTTTATCGATGGTAGGTAAAAAATATAGAAGACGGCTCATTTTAGTATTTTCATAATTACACAAATAAATTGTTACCATAAAAAATTGTTATGTATTCATGATGATAGTATTTTATAACGTTATGCAAATGTATATGGTATATTTCACGAGCACAGTTATAAAAAATGGCGCATGAGAAAATGATATTTCACGATGATGTTTATAAATTTCTGTGGAAAAAAATTGGAAATATAAAGCTCGAGTTCCCGACCATTGGCAGGTGTTAAGGATATTGCTTTCTTGACACACACTGTGCAGAGAAAAATATGATTTGTCTTAGTGATCTTGAGCTTCGTCTTTTCCTTCATGTTGTGTGCATGGGCTAAATGGTCGTCTCTTTTCTTCTTCCTACGTGGCTTGCTCAGTCAGCCTTATTTTCATCGGGCTTCCACCTCAGGTTCTCTTCTCTCTCTCTCTAATCATTTGCTATAACTGTTTTGATTCTATGTAGATAGGAAAGAGCATAGTGCACTGTGTGCTTGTGCTCGTGATTCAGCAACTAATCAAGATTCCCTTGATTAGTTGCTACTACTACAAAAGGGTAGATGATGGGTAAAACCCATCATTATAACCTTATATTGATGGTTGATCGACTGTCATCTACCGGGTTGTCATCTTTAGTCATTTAAAAAAACCATTCATATAATGAGGTACAATGACAGAGAATCCCCATCATCGTAGGTACCGCGAAAAGTAGATAGATATTCCCTGCATCTTAGTAGCCGCAAAAAGCATATAGATAACGGAGATTCTCCATCATCTAAAGTTACTTCGTAAAAATAATATAGATGACGGGGATTCCCCGTCATTATAGGGTCAATTCATTTTTTAAAAAAAATTGTCATTGATAGGTAAAAGTGCTCATTGACATAACCAAATATATTTTAAACCATTTTAGATGCTTTAAAGAAGATTATATTGGACGTTTGTAGTTGGAATGCACATGTACATGTCAAGTATGCTAATAAGAGAATATAATATTTTTCTAAGAAAATTATACTGGGCTAAGATACATATTCTGACTTCCCTTTAAGCCTCTGCATCTAACAATTTTATAAGCATTCTTACTATCTATGATTCATTCTTACAAATCTGAAAGCTATAACCAATTGCAAAATTATAGATGACTACAGAGCAACCAAGTGTGCACTAATTTACTTGTCCAGTTCGGAAAAAACAGTTTTGTAAAATCCAACTTGATACATCTCCGGCAAAATATTGAATTGGTGAAGTATCATGACTGAAACGCTAAGTGGATCTTGAGATGCAACATTCTCAAATAAAATAAAACCATACCTGATAGACCCCCCCTCCCTAAGAAAAAGGCAAGAAGTAGAAGGGAGTGAATAGTAGATGCTAGAAACTAAAAGGAAGAACAGAAAAAAAAACATCCGACATTCATTTACGTTCTAGAAAATGTTTGGTGGGACATTCTGATAGGAAAACGAGATTGTGATATACGAACCACTTCTAGGACTCCACAACATCGCAACTGCTACAATCCAAGTCCTTATTCATACAATCCAAGAGATTAAAAGTTGTTGGGCTTTATACAAAGTATGAATGAGGTGTTGTAGTTCCCAGTCTTTGCATCAGTTGGAATAATTGACCCTAAATAACCAACATTTTATTAACAACAATGTCCCAATGAGATAGTTAATTCAAGACAAAAAAAGGTTCTTAATAAAATATCTCAAGTTTCCAGCCTAGTTATCTGTTTTATAATTGAATTCCTCCATAGTGATTCCATTAAAGTATATATTTAGGAGAAAACCCCTCAATTAAGTTCCTTATGAATCCATTTTGTGCCTCGTTGTGTTTGTCCCATTTTGAGCCTTCAGCTTCGTTTCTTTAATTTTCTCAATTAAACATGATAGTTGACACAATCCATTCCTCAATCCTCTCCAAGTATTCTGAGGCTTAAGAATAAATTAGTATTGTGCAAAATGCTTTCGTTGAAGAATTAAATTAATATTAGCATATCTATGGATACTTTATTGAGGCCATGCTAATAAAACAACGGTATCTAATAAAACAAACGCAAACATTGAAAAATTTATACCTTCTCAAGAAGACTTTGACAATCTTGGTTATCATCAAAATCAACTTTTGTCTAGTCAATTCCATCTTAGATGTATTCCCGCCAAAGAATGTCAATAGGTCAAATCTACCAAATAGCAAAGAGAGAAATCTATGAAGTGTGAAAAAGAATACAATATAATGAAATAAAACTAAATTCTTTATAACAAACAAAGCTGGATCCTACTCTCCTAGAATCTGCACGTTTGATAACATTAGTAAAGAAATCTGACTCGAGAAACCTTATAGTCTACTATTCTAAACTAGAAAGCCACTATGTTTTGATGCCAGATGGTAGCATAAACTATAATGAATCAATTTATTTCCCAGAGAGTAATTGTAATCTTACCCCTTGTTCCAGTTTGAACAAATGACGATTGAAATGATGTTGCAATCTATCATTTACATAATTAATGTAGAACTGCTCAAAGTTATTCCTCTAAATTTGACGAAATAGAAAATATGTCAGGATGGGGGATTAAAGTAATCTAACATAGATCAAATGATTAGAGAGAGAAAGAGAGGGGATTAAAGTAATCTAACATACATCAAATGATTCGAATCCATAGATGTTAAGAATACTAATGGATCTGTCGCTACATCGTTTGCCTACAACAAGAGATTTGTTGATTAGGCCAACCAGCCAGCCAAACAGGCAAGAATAAATTGACTTGGCCAAAGCATTTCTTGTATCAATTGCCTGCAAGATAACATAGAATTGAAATCTCAAGGTGGAGAAACTATAACTATAGATTCAATTAAGTGGACAGTAATCGATAGTCATATTTTAGAAATGTAAATTTTGAACTTCTCAAAATCCTGAAATTAGTTATAGTTCCATACTAAATGCAGTTTTCCATGGCATAAGGTTTTATTTTTTTGGTAGAAGGGTGGGACCAAAATTTTGTTACAAATAATATCATAATAAGACAGGCTTGAGGAAGGTGGCACTTTAGCTGTCTGGATCATATTCACAAACCTCAGGCTTTTTACCTAAGCCTTATGCACTACTTTTTCCTGTTTCCTTAAAGCCGAAGCATAATTTATATTGATGTTTTTACAGAGTGAAATCGACGCCAATATATATTTATACTCACAAATACTAAGAGTTAACAATACAACCAAATCCAACGACACAAAATTTCTGAGCACTTTTTTCAACAATCGGATACTGTTCAGCAGCCAATTTAAAGACACTACATAGTATTGATTATACTTCAATTTCATAATATCAATTAACTGCTGAAAGGATATTCAAAGAGAGGTCCAACACCAATTAACTACTGGAAGGACATTTAAAGAGAGATTCAATGCATTGATTTTTCGTGACCTCTTCTTTAATACAGTGGACAACTTTTACCATCAACAATGACACAATACCAAGGAAGTTGTCTTACTTGTGCGTGGGTTAGCTTCTGGATAATATTATCATTCCCAACCCTTATTTTTTGAGTTGATAAAGCCATGTTGAGCTCCTCAATATCACACCCAATAAGTTTTACAACAGTAGATAAACCTGATGAAATGAAACAGCCAACCTCATAAGTCATTAAGGCATCAACAAACAAATGAACATGGATAATGCAACCCCATTAAGTAAACAAACTACTTACAACTTTATGTAAGTAAAAGTCTAACCTACTAGTAGCTCATTAAAAAATATGCAGGAAGTGATATAACTTTTAATTTACAGAAAGGATGAAACAGATGACAAACACACGTCTCTCAGTGGGTATAGCCCAAGCATAGATAAGGTACAGCTAATGGACCAACAACCAGTCCCTTACTATTTTATATCTTTGTTGATTTGGCTACTTCCCCAGTAATAGTATGAGCTTAGTTCTGGCTCCTTTAGGAGGTGCATAAGTTACCATACATAAGTCCATTGAGCAAACTAGAGAGCTTAATTGTGTATCAGAGTAACAAATAACTCACAGGTTTACTGTAAAATAAAAAAAATGCTTAGATGTGTTAAACGATGTGTAAGAATGTCATGGTAGTTATCATGATATGTGGGATTCCGCAACAGCATCAGAAACATCTATTCCATAAAATAAAATACAAAATATGGAAGCATCTTAGCTTTATCTACCTCAACTTCAACATGGTTCTTTGTCTATCATAGTAAAAGAAACATCTCCTAGCCACAACATTGCAGCAAGCATTGTGAAAACACTCTACTACTCTTCTTTGCTGATGTGAACAACATCTAGAGATTCCTGGGGATTTTCAGGGACTGAAAATCAGGATTTTCTGGGAAAAACTGCAAAAATGGAAAAGATGCATAAATTTCCTTTTTCTGGCAATCAATCAGTAAGAAAAAAAAAAAAGATAACTTCAGAGGCAAAGGAATAGACCTTGATCACCACTACGCTTGGCGGAGCTGCAGTCGGAGAAGCAAGAGGCAAGATCCTCGAACTTAGCCTTTCCAGAAACGATATCCTCTCGAAAAGTCTGAAGCTGAAGACAGCTTCATCACGGACGATATTCTCGATGACTCGGCCTTCAAGATCCTTTCAAGAGGCTGGTTTTCTAAAGCCCTGGTGCTTTATCAATAGGTGCGATGCTTGAACCTGACTGGTTTTTATCAAGGATGACATTTTGCTCTTCTTTTCGATATGCTTTTCATTCATCGTTCGATCTCTGGATGAGATCGAAGAAGCTGATTTCTTTCACTTATCATTGGACTAGGGCTTAGAGAGAGAGAGAACTTCTTAGTGGTGAGCTCAACTTCGTGCACTAAGACCAGATCGAAGAAGATGGAGAGATATGGCAATGGCGTCTGAGCGAGAGAACGAGAAAGAGAGAGAAAAGAGCAGAGAGAGATGGAGTTGAGGGAGAGGCTCAAGAGGGAATTTGGTTTAGATTAGGTTATAACATGGCATTTTGGTAAATAAAGAGTGTAACAAATAATTAATTTAAACAAAATAAAAATATTTTGATAGATTATTACCTGTCATTATAGATAAGTATATGATGACATGGTATTTAAAATTTGTCATAATAGCAAAACGTAAAAATATGCCCCTTTTTTCAATGACAGGTTTAAGAGGCATGTCATCAAAACCAATATCATGAAAGAGTAATCTATATAGATTAACTTTTACCTTTATAATATTGTAATATTTTTTCTTTGAGGGTAATGTAAAAATCTTCTCTACTAAAATTATCAAAGATTTTATAATTCTAAGTTGGTATCAAAGGCATGGTGAACTCTGGTTCACCTTCTCAAAATATAGACAATGTGGAAAGCTCGTTAAGGCTAAGTGCTAGGCTAAACTATTTTTTCAACAATCTACAATCTACTATTTCAATCAAACTTGATTGAGATAACTACATTTTGTGGAAATCATCGATCGTTCTAGCTCTCATAGGTCACGGTCTTGCTGAATACGTTGTGAACACTTCTACCAGACTAGAGCAAACCTTGTCCGATAGTTAATAGAATCAAGAATATAACTATTGGCTCACGCAGGATTAACTTCCTCTTAGCTGGATGCACTCCACCATGAGTGACAAAGATCTTGGAGCAATGTTGCAGTATGAGACCTTAGGATCCCTTTAGAGAGCTTTAGAAAAAAGCTATGCCAATAGATCGAGAGCAAGTTCTCAGAGCTCAAAAATTCCCTACATAACACTCAGAAGGATGACATATGCATTACTAACTATCTTGATGTGATGAGAAGTATAAGTGACAACTTGCTGGCAGTAGGAGACCCTATAAGTGAAGAAGACCTCCTTCTACACATATTGGATGGTCTAGGGTCTGAATTTGACCCAGTTATATTTAACATTCCCTCAAGGCCAGATAGCCTGTCAATTAAAGAGGTACAATCCATCCTTATGATTCATGAGTCTAGTATTTAGAAAATGAATGCTGATAAAGAATCACCACTCAAAGTTGATGTTCACTTGAGTGAAAACACTACTACTAACAGAAGATGGGGACAAGTTCAGGAAAACCAATGGAGTCCTAATGTCAATCAAGGTAGAAACTTTAACTCCTTTAGAGGGGGTAGAAGAGGCAGGGGTGGAAGAAACAATGGGAGAGTCATGTGTCAAGTGTGTCAAAAACAAGGCCACATTGCCACCACCTACTAGCACGGATATGACAGAAGCACTCAGAATAATCTTCAAGTAAATTTTGTCATGAATCAAGGTAATCAAAAAATCTCTAATCATAGTTATTCATATAACTACACTCCTCAAAACTTTTTGTGAGGTTATAAATGGGAACAGAAGCACTTTGGTTTGTGGATAGTGTTGCAACTCATCATGTTACTAATGACTTGGTTGAATTGAATGGAAAGTGATTATGAGGGAAGTGATTCAGTAACCGTGGCTAGTGGTAAGCAAATTGATATTACACATACTAGTATCACCACTTTACCTACTTGTTTTTACTCTTTAAACCTTAAATCTGTTCTCAGGCCCAAAAAATCACCAAAAAATTGATTACTGTGTCTAAACTCTATCAAGATAATCCTTCCATTCTTGAATTTCATTCTTTATTTTATCTTATGAAGGATCTTCTCACAGGGACAATCTTGCTCAAAGGGAGGCTTAAGGATGGACTATATAAACTTTTTGTTCTTGATAAGGGTAAAGCATTTGCATTGGCAAGCCATCTATATCTGCCTTAATGATATTAGGACTAGCTTACCTTCTATCTATCATGTGCAAAGCTCAATTTTCAATTCCAATAATGTATTGCCTAGTGTTTCTCACGTTTTCCCTTCGCCTACTTGTGCCCATGATAATGTAAATCATAGCAATTATCAATGCAAATCTAATTTTCCTGTCACAAATAAAGCCATTGTTTTACTCTCAAATTATGCCAATACTGAAAGCTAATTTCTCTAACATAATAAGCTTGGAAACCCTACTTTTAATGTCACTAAAAAGATTCTAAAACAACTGCACATACCTGCTCAAACTCATATTTCTAAAATTTTCCAAGCTTATCAACACGGTAAGAGTCACAGACTAACTTATCCAAGCTGATAAATAAAAACAACACATTCCTTAAAGATAGTTTACACTGATTTTTGGGACCACCCTCTCTTGCTTCAAATAATTTTTTATATTATATACTCCTTATTGATGATTTCACTCATTTTACATGGTTGTACCCTCTGAAACTTAAATTTGAGGCATTTACAGTTTTCAAACACTTCAAGGCCTATGTATAAAATCAACTAAGATACAAAATATAGATTGTTCAGTCTGATTGGGGGGGAGTATAGGAGTTTTAGCTCTTACCTTCAAGCTCGTGGTATCAATTTTAGACACCCATATCCTCATACACACTATCAAAATGATGTTGCAGAGAGAAACCATAGGCATGTTGTTAGGACAAGCCTCACACACCTCTCACTGAAATATTGGTCATATGAATTTCACACTACTATCTATCTCATCAATTGACTTCCCACTGAAGTTCTATCCTTTGTCACTCCCTATCAAGCTCTCTATCATCACCAACCTAACTTCAAATTTCTTAAAGTTTTTGGATGTCTGTGTTACCCTTATTTGAGACCATATAATACACACAAGTTATCTTTCAAGTCTTCTCCTAGTGTTTTCTTAAGGTACTCAGTTGTTGGGGGCTATGCTCTCAAAGCATGTGTATTGATATTTTGATAAGAACTTTAAAGAGGAATACATTTTTATTATAATTATTCTTTTAAATTATTGTTGAATATTTTATATAAATATATGAAAATTTCATATTCATTAATGAAACTATGATATTGTATTAGTACAAGAGTATTAAGATCATAGATAATGAATAAAACTGTCAGTAACATATTAAAGTATGAAATCTTTAATGAATGGTTACTAGTACAGTTCTAAGCATTATAAATGCATGTGATCTAGATCCAGATCGTAGATGTGGATAGACATCTTAGTAAATGTACTTTATATAATAAGATTGATTATATATGACAGGGTCGATGTGAATTATGATCTTTATTAATGTACTATTTAACATAAAAATTCAATACATATCAATTCGATGATCATATGTAGATCATGCAAAAATTTATTGTTCATATGAAAACACTATTCATCCGTCAAAATACTGCTCATCCACAAAAATACTATTCATCTACAATAACACCGTTCACGCCAGAAACTACTATTCCGGCAGAGGTGAACAGTGCCGGTGATACTATATCGGTGGTGAACAGTGCCTGTCCAGCTTGGCAGGCGGCTGTCAGAGAGTCCTATCCTTGGTGACAACTATAGTCACATTTTAGGAAAATTTCTAACAAACCATATAACTAACACTATCATCTAAATGTTTCATTAAAACCCAAATTCTTTTAATTATCCATTTAAATTTTGAAATTAATTTAATTTTAAAATTAATTATTAAATTTTTATTTTATGAAATTAAAAACTAATAGGTTGATTGAGTTTGTCCCAAGTTTGATCAAATCGAATAAAATATTTATTTGACTAAGTCAAAATCAATTATTTTAAAAGGGACAATTATAGGAATTATTTTAATTAAGAAAAATAGTTTTTCTAATTAAAAAAAGTTTTGTTCAAAACTTGAAGATTATGAAGATGGACATCAGGAAGAGAACGTAATATTTAGGAAATATGTACTCTTGAAGTCCGCTTTGTGATTTTATTTCTTTATTTCATGGGTTGTAATTTAGAAATATCCAATAGTCACTCGGTCCATTATTATTTTATTTAATTGTTAAATAATTATTTAATTGTTATATTTGATAAGATGTCCATGCATTAGTCGATCACATGTCATACATGAAAATTTCACACAGTTTTATTTAATCATGCATCTCATCTATAGAAACATGATTTATTAGGATTGTCCTAATATGTTTATATGTATTGCTTTATGAAATCAATTGCATGTAAACTGCCAGATTTTAACTAGTTCAAACTTGATAATCACACTACACTAAAGGCTATACTAACATTTAGATTAACCGACTTTAGTAAAAGAATTTTATTAAAGTTCGATGAATATAATTAATTAGTTAATCTAAGTTCACCTAATTATGGCTTAGGCACTTCAGAAAGTTAAATGAACTTAGACCAATGAGATTTAATTAATTGATAATTAAATATTATAGGGTTATTATTTTAACAGTAATTAATTGTAATTAATTGATTAGTTAAAATATAAACACATTATGGAATCTTTACAAGCAATGTTTGGGCAGTAGTCCGATCAAAGTCATTATGAGGCCGTTAGGAGCTATATGACAACTAAGATGAGGAAGGGTACTTCTGTTTGAGAACATGTTCTGAACATGGTCAACAAAATGCACGTAGAAGTATATGGGGCAACCATTGATGAGCGGACTCAAGTTAGCATCATACTAGAGTCGCTCACACCAACTTTTTCTACATTCATGACCAACTATGTTATGAACAACTTACAATTCAACATGATCCAATTGTTGAATGAACTGTAGACTTTTGAGTCACTCAACCTTAGAATGACCAAAGAGGGCGAGGCAAATGTTGTCGAGCAAAATCCTTTTTCCAATATTGTTAAGAACAAAAAAATGAATAAGAACAATGGTAAGGACAAGAGTGAGCACAAAAGAGTAAGAAAAGCTAAGACATCGCTGAAAGCCAAGAAGAACACGAAAGACAGCAGGCCCAAAGGAAAGTGTTTCCACTGTGAGGTTGGAGGTTATTGGAAGAGAAACTGTAACAAGTATCTCTCTTAGATGAAAAATAAAGGTAATATGATTTACTTGTACTTGAAGCTTGTTTAGTGAAATATGATTTTTCATCCTGTATACTTGATTCAGGAGCCACTAACCATGTATGTTCTTATTTGCAGATGCTTAATTCGTCAAGGGAGCTGGCTGATGGTGAGGTTGTTTTGAAAGTTGGTAGTGGTACGCTCTTTTCAGCTAAAGCATTAGGACAGTCCATTTACTTTTTGGATATAATTACTTAGTTTTGAACGATATTTGGATATAATTACTACAGCACCTGGAACACCACAGTAAAATGGTGTTGTAGATAGGAAAAATTGAACATTATTGGATATGGTTAGGTCGATGTTAAGCTACTCATCATTGTCACTTACATTTTGGGGATATGCACTACACACGAGAACTTACATTTTGAATGTAGTGTCCTCTAAGTCTGTAAGCAAGACGCTTTTAAAGTTATGGAATAACTCCAAACCTAATTTGTGTCATTTTCATATATGGAAGTGTCAAGCTCACGCTCTTAGACCCAAGACCGAAAAGTTAAACTTAAAGTCTAAGGTATGCATATTCGTTGCCTATTCTCCAGAGACTAGAAATTGGTACTTTAATAGTCACAATGATCAAAAGGTGTTTGTGTCGAAAAATGCAACCTTTCTTGAGCATGACTATATGTAAAAATACAAACCTCGTATCAAAGTAGTTCTCGAGGAATTAGCGATTGATGAGATCAGACCATCTTCAATTTCTACTAATAACGAACAACCAGAGAAACCACAGTTCCTATAAAGGAAATCCAGGTGCAACGTCATAGTGGGAGGGTTGTGAGACAACCAGTTAGCTACGAACTAGAGGCACATGTCCTAGTGTCAGACACTAATAAGGACGATCCATTATCTTATGAAGAAGAAATGGATAATCCTGAAATGGAGAAATGGCAAGATGCCATGAACCAGGAAATGGAATCCATGTATTCCAATTCCTTCTAGGAACTTGTAGATCCACCTGAAGATGTTTGGGGCATTGGATGTAAATGGATCTTCAAGAAGAAAAGAGGTGCAAATGGGAAAGTAGAGACTTTCAAGGCACGGTTAGTAGCCAAGGGCTATACACAAAGGGAGGGAGTCGATTATTAAGAGACATTCTCCCTTGTGGCCATGCTAAAATCCATTTGCATCATTTTGTCCAAAACTGCTAGTTTGACCACAAGATATGGAAAATATACGTCAAGACAGCCTTTCTGAATGGCTCTATTGAAGAAAGCATCTATATGATGCACCCAGAAAGTTTCGTACAAAAGGGACAAGATTAAAGAGTATGTAAGTTTCTTAAACTCATTTATGGATTAAAACAAGCATCTAGATCTTGGAATCTTAACTTTGATGAGATTATAAAGTCTTATGGCTTCTAGCAAAATGTTGACGAAGCCTGTGTTTATAAATGCATCAAAGATAAGATAGTTGTTTTCTTAGTTTTTTATATTGATGATATTCTACTCATTTGGAATGATGTAGAAAGTTTGTCAATTGTAAAGAAGTAGTTAACTAAGAAGTTTCAAATGAAAGATTTAGGAGAAGCAGGCTATGTTTAAGGCATCCAAATCCTAAGGGATAGAATGAACAAGCTCTTGGCACTTCTCAGCCATCTTATATTGATAAGGTGCTTGAAATATTCTCTATGGAGAATTCCAAGAAAGGTCAACAACCGACCGAACATGGAATTGTCCACTCCAAGTAACAATGTCCTAAGACACTTTTGGAGGAAGAGGATATGAGAAAGGTTCCCTAAACTTCAACAGATGGAAGTCTTATGTATGTCATGTTGTGTATGTGACCAAACATCTATTATGTAGTGGGAATTGTAAGTCGTAATTAATCGAATCCAAGTTTTAAACACTGGATTACAGTAAAGCACATTCTCAAGTATCTTAGGAGAATGAGAAACTATATGCTTGTTAATTCAGGTAGAGACCTGAACCTCACTAGATATACTGATTTTGTTTTTCAATCAGACAGAGATAGTCAAAAGTCGACATCTGGATCAGTATTCATCCTAGGTAGAGGAGTTGTAGTATGGAGAAATATTAAACAATCCACCATTGTAGATTCCATTATGGAAGTTGAATATATAGTGGATTGTGAAGCTGGTAAGAGGCGGTATGGCTCAAAAAATTCTATTCTGATCTGGAAGTAGTTCCAGATATGGACAGGCCACTGATCCTGTACTGTGATAATAGTGAGGCGGTGGCAAATTCTGAGGAAACGAGGAGTCACTAGAGGGGTAAGCACATAGAGAGGAAATCTCATCTTGTAAGAGAGATCATGCATTGATGGGAAGTAACTGTTATGAAGATAGCATCAAAACATAACCTAGCTGATCCTTGTATAAAAACACTTCCTGCGAAGTTATTTGAGGGTCACGTGCGTAACATGGGATTAAGAGAGATGCAACATTTGTTTTATAGTAAATGGGAGATTAACTTTTGACACGAGTGGAAACACAGGCCCGGTAAAGATATCAAATTAGAGCTTATTCAGAGACTAACAAGTGCGACATGGTTTAAACGTCGGAGCCTAGTTTTGTGTAAAAAAACACGGACTGTACAACTTTCAAACTGCTGTAACAGACGGATCGTAGCATGCGCATTCCACTTCCGTAGGGCATAACTTTTGGCACGAGTGGAATCACGGGCCCTATAAGATGTCAAATTAAATCTTATTCAGAGATCTACGTGTGCGATCCGGTTTACCCATCAGAGCCTAGTTTTGTGTCAAAAAAAACATGGACAGTGCAGCTTTAGAACTGTTGTAACAGACGGATCGTAGCACGCGCATGTCCACTTCCATAGGGCATTCATGAACTCCTAAAGATTTTGATACACTTGTTAAGGTCTGTTTGTTAATCGGACTAGTGACTTTTGTTTTGGAGATTCAATGATGTGGATGGCTGGGGACATGTTCTTACAAGATTTAGAATCTAAGCTTTCCTAACGGATCATTTATTGGTTTCATTAAGTGTCAATTCCGAAACTGAATGGTTATTGAGCTTAAGTTTATAATAAGATTATAAATTAGATATTCACTAGTGGATTAATAGTAGTTAAGGATCAAGAAGTAATTAGAAGGGTAAAACGATAATTTTGACCAATTCTAATTTATGAACCAATAATTGGAGGACAGAACTATATGAAATGATTATGTCAGTGGACTACATGAGAATACTCTGTAAATACATTATATAATCTCTAAGAGTGTAATTCCATATTTATAATGGAGTAATAATTGAATTAATAAGTAAGATTATTTAATTAAAGAGTTTAATTAATAATCTAGTTTATTGGAGAGCTTAGGATTATGGATCCATGATCCCCAAGTCCGCTCTATACTACGCTGTCTAGGGTGTGAATATTTCAGGACTTGAGAAAAGGACTGACTTGTAAAAAAGAATTTTTATTCTGGAGCAAGTACATAATTAAAAGATAATTATGTGTGACTAATTAATTAAGAATTAATTAATTGAATTATTTATATATTTAAATATAATTTTCAGTAATTATATATACATACATACATATATATACATATATATATATATACACACATATAATTATTGATTTTTTTAGTTATCGATAAATGAGACAGAATATCTAATTTGTGAAATTAGATAATTAAAATTATTAGAGAATAATTTAAATCAACTAAATCTATTATTTGTGAAATAACAAATAAGTGAGTTGATATGTATAATCAGATATGTTAATTTTTAATTAACTAATATCTAGATAATTATCTGATTTAAATAAATATTTAATTCACAAAAATTATCATGTGTCAATCACTAATAGGGTATCAAAAAATTAGCATGGAATGTTGTGGTGCCACGTGGCATTAGAATAGTGAATGTGCAACAATGTAGTACTACATGGCACTACAGTGGTACGTCTCACTAAAGTCATTCTCAGTAAATCTCTAGATCTCATGTGTTGAGAACTTTTAGAGACATAAAAAGTGTCTTGTAATATTCTACGTGCTCACACACGTCCTAGTGCGTTGAAGATTGAGTTGGAAGATTTTGGTATGGATCTCAGAGTTTACTGATCGTTGAAATGATTTCGTGAAAACGAAAGATGAATCAATTTTTACAAGGACACTTGATATAGACTACAAGAGGTATATGATTTTTAACATTGTATGTTGTAGATGTAACTTATAAATATATAATGGATCCTGACTTATTGAAAAAAAAAGTTTTTATTTGGTTATCGTGGCGTTGCACAAGTTTTGTTTTATTAAAAGATTTGATTTTTAAATGTTTAATTTTTTAAAAAGCCACGCGCCACGATAACTAGGATCAACTGCTCAAAAAGGTTATCTTTACCTACACTCAAGTGGCAGAGTTTACACTACTATCAATGTGATTTTAGATTAACATTTTTTTCCTTCCAAACAAAAATTTATTAAAGAAATTGACACTCAAACCTCTGTTATTGGATCCTCTCCTGCTTGGCCTATTCCTACTGTCCCTTATCAGTTTGTTCCTGCAACTACTCAATGTCAATCTGTTGCTCCCACTTATCAGGATCATTTAGGTCATGATGACTTTATCCTAACAGACTCCTATATAAGTACAAGAATTTATCTTCCTTTATCTCCTACCTTACCTTGTTCTGCAGCTACTCAATCTAACCAAGCAGGTGACTCTCATTCTCTGCCTAGACCTCTACCTTCCCTAAACACTCATCCCATGGTCACAAGATCCAAATTTGCTATTTTTATACGTAAAACTCTTGTCACCACTCTTTCTTACCCCACTGAACCACATCTACCAAAGAGGCACTTAAACACCCCCAGTGGAAACAAGCAATGATAGAAGAGTACACTACTCTACTCAAGAATCATACTTGGTCAATTGTTCCCTATACTCAGAACGTGAACATCATTGGCAACAAATGGGTTTTCAAGCTTAAACCTGGTTCAAAAGGTCATCCTTTTAGGTTCAAGGCAAGATTAGTTGCCAAGGGGTTCCATCAGACCCTGGTCTTGATTTTTTTGAATACTTTCACCCTTGTGGTTGAACGTGTTATAGTAAGGGTGATTTTTACATTAGCTCTTACAATGAAATGGCCCCTTAGGAAACTGGATGTAAATAATGCCTTCCTGAATGGTACACTTACTAAAATAATGTTTATGTGACAGCCTGAGGGATTTGTTGACACTCATAAGCCTAATCTAGTTTGCAAGCTGCACAAAGCTCTTTATGGACTTAAATAGGCTCCACGAGCTTGGTATAAAAAACTCAGGTTCACATTACTGCATTAAAGGTTTCAAAGTCTCTTCTTTATACTTATCTTTGTTTATTCTGCATCAGAAAGGAAGGACTGTATATTTCTTTTATTTATGTGGATGATATTATCATCACGGGGAGTGACTCTGACTACATATCTAATTTAGTCAGGGGGCTACACTCTAGATTTACTCTTAAGGACCTTGGTCCGCTGCATCACTTCCTAGGAGTAATGACTGAAGGTAAACCTTGTCCCACACCTACCATAGCCTCTCATAAACTGTCTAAACTTGTTGTGGAGCCTTTGTCTGATATCATATAATATAGAAGCTTAATTGGAGCCTTGTAGTATGTAACTTAAATTAGACCATACATATCCTTCATAGTCAACAAGCTCAGTCAGTTTCTCCGTTATCCTATTTCAGTTCACTGGCAAGCTTGTAAGAGGTTGTTAAGGTATCTTAAGGGTACCAAAGATGAAGGTCTTTTCCATCATCCAACTTTAAATTTGCAATTGATTGTATTCACAGATTCATATTGGGTAAGTTGCCTTGATTACAGACAATTAACTTGTGGGTATGTAGTGTTTCTAGGTTCCTGCTTGGTATACTGGTCTTCTAAGAAGTAACATGTTGTGGCCAGGTCTAGTATTGAGAGTGATTATAGGGCTCTTGCATATGTTGCCGCTAAGTTAGCTTGGTTACAATCCTTTTTAGAAGAACTACACTTCAACATCTCCCCACTCCGGTTATCTAGTGTGACAATGAGGGAGCTACGTCCATTACTTCTAATCTTGTTGCTCATGCTAAGACCAAACACATCGAGATAGATGCTCACTTTGTACGTGATAAGGTGCTCTCTAAAGTTTTGGAAATCAGATATGTTCCCACTCATTAACAGGTCCTAGACATTCTTACAAAATCCATTTTTGGTTCTCATTTTCAGTATTTTAAAGGCAAGCTGCATGTGGGTGCACCCCCATTAGCTTGAAGGGGGCTGTTAAGGGTATTGCTTCCTTGAACCACACTATGCAAGGACAAGTATGATTTGTCTCAGTGAGTTTAAACTTCCTATTTTCCTTTCATTTGTATGCATAGGCTGCATGGTCGTCTCTTCCCTTCTTCCTACGTGGCTTGCTTAGTTAGTCATGTTTTCATTAGGCTTCCACCTCGGCTTCCCTTCTCTCTCTCTAATCATCTGCTATAACTATTTTGATTCTATGTTGATAGGAAAGAAAATAGTGCACAACCGTGCTTGTGTTGTGCTCCATCAACTAATCAAGATTCCCTTAATTAGTTACTACTTAATCATAGATTAACTTTTACCTTTATAAGCTTATAATAGTTTGTCTTCAAGGATGGGCACTGGCACATCCTTGGAATGCAGGACATTTGAAGGTTTACTACCTATAAAAAGGATTGAAGCCACACCAAATATTAGATACGAAGGTTGTTTTCACCTTAAATCAAAGATGTCAAAGGAAAAAAGTGATGTTTGGCTTGCATTTTAGCTCGCCAGACGGGAAAAGGGACTCTTGCCTAAGCATAATTGCCTGACTAGACGTAAAAAGAAAAAAGTGATATCTAACTTGCACTCAAGCTCACCAGACGGAAAAAAGGATACTACATGAGAAGAAATGCTTGGGTAGGCGTGAAATAAAAATAGTTATGTCTACCTTACACTCTAGCTCAACATACGGGAAAATGGACTCTACTTTGAGAAAAATTACATGGATAGATGTCAAAGGAAAAAATTGATGTTTGGCTTGAACTCTAGCTCGCTATATCAGAAAAGGGACTCTAATCTAAGCAGAAATGTCTAGCTAGACGTTAAAGAAAAAAGTGATGTTTGGCTTGCACCCCAGCTCGCCAGATAGGAAAAGGGACTTTAGCTTGAGCAGAAATGCCTGGCTAGATGTCAAAGGAAAAGCGTGATGTATGGCCTGCTCTTTAGCTCGCCAGACAAGAGAAGGCACTAGCCTGAGCAAAAATTCCTAGATAGACATCAAAGGAAAAATAGGTTTGGCTTGCTCTTTAGCTCGCCCAACGGGAAAAGACTTATGACCAGAGTTAAAGTACGTGACTGAACGACAAGACAAGAAAGTAGTCTGGTCAGTACTTTAGCCTGCCAGATGGGAGGTAACTCCCAATTCGAAGCAGGTCTGCCTAAATAGACCTCTCGCATAAAACAATACCCAAAGAACTTCCGAGGCTATGAGAGAACTGTATGACCCGACCTCCTTCAAATGGCGAAACCCATCAGAAAAATAATAAAGGTAACCTCACAACCTAGGTCAACAAGCATTATTACTTATAGCATTCATCAGCAAGAACAAAGAAAAATTAAAAATTTATTCGGAACAAGTTTGAACTCGACAATAGTAAGCTTCATTTATTTAAAGTTCAAGATTGATGATTAAGTCTAGGTTAAAGGTTAGAAGGAAATCACAAAAATAGGAAACTAATGAAGAAAACATGTTTTTATTTATAGAAAGCTTGGCCGCACATTTCGAAGTGGCGCTAGCCGTCACAAGCACGGCAAGCCTACAATTGCCAAAATGTGCTAACATCTCCACGTTGTAGGTAAGAACCTGTGAACAACACCAAATAGATAAGGAGATGACAAACTGGTAAAAAGGGTAAAAAAAAGATAATTCTTACCTCTAAAGTATACCCCCTAAAGGCGTCAGCAAACTTCGCCTCTTGCAACTCTAGAAGGCAAGCACCCTTCTCAAGAACGGCATGATTAGACTACAAGTCCAGCAGCCCCCTCACCTCACCACAGGATCGGTCTTGAGGATTATGATCATCTTCCCCTTCAGTCGGGGTCATTAGCACCTTGCACTTCTAACCTTGAGGGCCCGATCGATCAGAACCCATAGGAATATACTTGAGGAGTCAAGACAAAGATTCCTTTACCTCAGAAATAACTGTCTCGAACTGAGCCCAAGATTGTGAAACTGGCTGGGATGATTGGGATGAGCCTTTAGGTGTCGTATGTTGGACCATATTTTATGGTTGGACCTGCTTAAAAGGAAGCGTAGGCTTCTTGTGAAGACTCCTAGTAGTCTTCGCGGAAAAGTAGGAGTAGAGGACGAGGGGGGAAGTGGAGATGGGGTAACGTGTCCAACGTTCCCCGAGGAAGAGTAGAAGGAGGAGACACGATGAGGACCTTCCCCTCTTTTAGCTTCCCTAGATTTTAGACCAAATGGTCTCCATGTTCTACGCCTTGATGCCACTAAGCTCTACCCGAGTTTGGTTCAAAGAAGGAGCATCTCCAGCTATTCATGGAAGTAATAAATTAACAATAAGACCAAGAACAGAAAGAGGCAAGATGATATGAAATGATGCCTTTTACGGTTTAAGGAAAGGGTCTCGGGACTGCTAGGATCAATACTCTCCGAGCTCGAGCCTACCGAGTAAGCCTTATCAGGAAACCCAACTGCGACGTCTGCCGGAGGATCTAGATACAACCTGGCCTATAACAAGGATGAAAATAAAGTAAGGAAGTTGAAGGGTTGTTGATCCACAAGAAGCTCGATAGGGTTTAGGATCTGAGCCTGAGAATGGGAGGAAAGTCCTTTTGGTCTTTGTCTCCCCACTGTACAAAACAAAAAAAAGAGAATAAATTTAACACCAGAGTTAAGCATGAGTAAACTTTCTTCCTCAAAGCCACGATCTCACCCGCAGTCCTAAACACCTAAGGCGTGAGGTCTGTGAGCTTCGAATCCCTAGGACGAAACTCCTAGGACCCAGAGATCACGAACCAACTATCTTTCCATTCTTTATACCAAGTGGGGATGCCATTCACGAGTCCCTTCACACCTTTAATCCAACCAATGATATAGTACCAGCCTAGGTCCTGAGAAGGAGCCCCTTCACCCAATTTTTTAGGAGGAGACTTCACTTGGAAAAGCAAGTTGAACTCCTTAAGCGTGAATTCCATGCCACATTATAGCTTCCATAGGACCTAACATCCCAGCAGAACTCTTTAAGAGCTAGTTTGGAGTTGGGCCAGAGCTATCCTCACCGAAGAAAACCATTTTTTTAGGAAAGGATATAGGGGAAGTCGTGGCCCGCCATCCAAAGCTGCCAAGTACAAGCCGGTTCCTCTGTGTTGGGCCCTAATTCTGTTAACCGGCTCTTGTAGCCGTAAGAAGATGTAATCCGGGAGGTGATATTTCCTTCGGGTAGCGCCCTAATTGTAACACCCCTATTCTTCGGCTTATTTTAAGGTTATGGGTATTTTGGTCATTTTTCTCACACACTTTTCTTACTTTAGATTGATGAATATACACTATTTTTAGGATATGTGCATGGGATTGAGTATGAATCTATGTTCTTATAATTGTATGTTTGTGAATTATTTTACATGATGAATGATTATGTTGGTTTATTTTATGATTATACCTTTTAGGGATTTTTTATCTTTCTTTCTCACTCCTTTGTGGCCGGCCTTGAATAAATCCTTAGGGAAAAATTATATAAATATTTGACTTAGTTTAGAGTTCTATTTATTTTTTTTGGACTCTTTGAGACTTTCAATTTTTGCCTTTTATTTTCAAAGTTTGAAATTTTAGATTTAAAGCTATGTTGACCGGAAATTTATCCTTAGTTTTTAATATATAATTTTTTAAGTTATTTAGTTTTATCTTATTCAAATTTGATTTTTTTTTAAAAAAACATGATTCTATAAGATGTTATTGTTATCATTTTATCTTATCAAAATCTGATTTGTTGTTCGATATTTAAGTATTGTTAAGATTATTTTTTTGCCCTATTTTTATTTTTCAAAATTCTCTCTCTCTCTCTAGTGCACGAAAACTTCTCTCTCCTTCACATTTTTAGAAACCCTAAATGCTTTAAGGGAGAAGCTTCAATCGATCGAGTTTTGAAAAAGTATCACATTTTCAGTATAAACCATTGCTACCTTTGTTTTACTTTCAGCATAATGAATTCATTTAGACACTCACGTTTTATTTATTAGATTTTTAAATATCAAGTTTTAACACCCTTTTATCTTCATATAAGTCTCTTGAATCGTTTTCTTTAATAAGGGAGAAACGTTTTTGATAAAAATATGATTTTTTTTCATAAAACTGGAATTTTTGGATTTTTCTGGACCTGTAATTTCGACTTCAAGATTTGGTATACAAATGCAGAAGTTTGAATCGAAATTTTTTATAGTATCTTCTTGACATGTTGGCCCACATAGTGTAAAAATATTAGATCAAAATTCGTTCTCTGTAAGTTTTAATAATATTTGAAATTTCTGATTGTTCAAAGAAAAAACAGTTTTCAAGACCCAAGTTTAAGGTTTATTTCAATACTGAGATCAACTCCGTTTGATCTAAACATTTTACAGAATCATTTTATATGTATCCCTAGTAACACCGTAAAGTTTCAGAAATTTTTGATGAGATTTGTCTACTGGAACGTATATCCGAACCTCACTGTTTACTAGAGGAAAACAGTTTTTTTTATAACAATTTGATTTTCATGTGTTTATACTCAAACGACATCGTATTTTCACGAAATTTTATTTGAGAAATTCTTGTATACCCAGGGTCATCCTGTATGAAGTTTAGAATTTTAAAAAATCCTGGTTTGAGTTTTGTCATCTTGTTTTGCATACTGAATGCATGTAGTTCTATTGTTTCAGGAGTCTAACTTTCATTTTTGTTTAGCGGGCGATCAGACATGTGAAATCTTATATATGTGATGATTTGTTTGTTTTGCTGCATTTATAAAAAAAGATTTCACTCTGATTTTCTCTTCATTATTTTTTTGTGTTTCTATAATCTATTCATTGTACTGATATAATGTTCAATGGGTGATGATATTTTATGTGATTATGAATTTTTTGACATAAGAAAAATGTATAAGATATAAAAGGCTTTTGTACGATCACATAATGTCAAATAATGTGCCGTTAGAACCATGTGTCCACCAAATTAAATCTCTTTTTGTGTCAACTTGTCCTTCGGGAGAGGGTATGTATGACCTCATCCTTCGGGAGTGGGTATACATGTTAATGCTCTGGGTGTGGTGGCAGTTCTAATGGAAGTTGGCCAATGAACCTTATAAGATAAGTTAAAAATATGAATGTATGGAAAGTGTGTATGTATGTAAAAACTCAATAAGTTATCCTGACACGTAAAATATATAAATGTTTTTGTGTGATGTCGTGTATATATAGTTTTACTTACTGAGTATATTTTTTATACTCAATCTGTTTTATTTAAAAAATTTAGATGATGAATACGCATTCGTTACGGATGAAGTTTAGAGTCTCTAGCACGAAACTTAGTCAAAGTCTTTATTTTGGAGAAACAATAAGAGTTTCATATTTTTTTGTTATGGTTTAATTAACTTTCTTCAGACATTTATGGTTGGAATTTCATTTTTATGTGACGTTTCAAATTCTCGAGATAAATTAGAATTTTATTTAAATAAAAATGTTTGTTTATAAAATAAAATTTGACGAGCTTCCGTGAGTTTGATTTGCATAAATTATCTGAAATATTTTGATAAATTTTTAGGCTCGTACGGCATCCAGAGTCAACATGAGAACCAACAGCCTTGGTTGGCAAGTTTGAATCCAAATGGCTAGTGAAACTCTGTGAATCCCCCGGACAAGATGAAAAACTTAGAGAAAATTGGAAAACAAGGATAAAGGAAAAGGAAAAAAGAAGGATAAAGGACTCACCAAACAATATTCAGTAACGGTGGAGAAATTACTATAAACCAAAAGCTGACAATCTCGAGGTATGGTACTTAACAGTCGACGGAGAAGAAGATGCAAGCTCGATCGATAAATGTGGGAGAAAAGATTAGAGGGAGTTCTCGTGAAGAATACCCTCCCGGGAAGAGGAAAACTTATAATTTTGAAGGAAGATGGGGATGGGGGCAAAAAAGGAATTTGGCAAGGACCTCGCTCTCTCAGGTAGGTGAAAGTGGGAGATATAAAGACAAAACTGCTAACTTATTGGCCTCAAAGAAAGAAATGATCAAGACCGTTGAAGCAATCCAACGCATCAGGAAGCCGTCGGTTAACGAACAAATGGGACAAGCTCAAGAAACCAAATGTCGCCAACGCACCTGCTGATGTGACAGACGACGCTTCGGTAGCAGGAGTTATGCAGTCCTCAGCCCTCTTTTTTACACGTCCCCACGCACCATCATTGCCACAACTCCCAAAATGAGGCAAATTTCAAATTTTAACAAACATGGAACACACTGCGGAGAAGTTGATCCCGAAAGGCATTTGGGCCTCCCGAACTCAACCATCTAAAGTACTCCAAGCGAACAAGATTACGCATGCATGGATTGTTCAAAGAAACGGATCTCTTAACAGTTCGACACACTCGGGAAAGAACATAAAAGTCTTCAGACCTGGGTGGGCAATATACACACAGAGTCCTCGACTAGAGGAAATTGGTATGGATATTTCCTGACAATCGGTAAACGAAGACGCGTGTGTTAGGATCGATCAGTTTTAAAAATTAAAAAAATTAGATTTGAACCATGAACGGTTCGTGGGCGGAATATAATTCTTTTATTCAACTTATTTAGTCATATTAAATAATTTAAAACCAATTTAGTTTGATCATGCATATACGATATTAAAACGAATAGTTTAAGGGAAAATGATTTTTCACCTTTACTCCGTATCAGAGTTTTTGAACTGGTGGAACTCCCTCGAGCGTTCTTCGTATTCTTCAAGCTTTAAGATAAAAAAGCACGAACGATTTGTGAATTAGTCCATCAACAACCACCCGTTAATTTCATAAATATATCTCAGAAGAATTTAACGTAAAAATGTGAGTGTGGACTCTTAAAACGATTGAAGAAGAAAAATCATATCTTCCTTCTTCAGATTAATTTCGGTGACAACAGTAGTGAGAGGAGAACACTTCTTTCTCTTTCATTTTGTTTGTTGAGAACAACAACCGTATCGTCCTCATTATCTCTTTGCAATCAAATTGCTATTAAATATTTATCGAAAGGTAATTTTTTGTATTTACAAATATACCCATATATTATAAAATTTTCAAAAATTCTCCTAATTATCTATTATTGCCGAAAATTACATAATCTCCTAGAGTTTTCGTTGTATCGAAATCCTTCAATCCAATTGATAAATATAATTGATCATTATCAATTATCTAATAATTAGAAAATAAAAAATTATTTAATTTAATATAATAATTACATTTAACTAGTTTAAGTGACATTACCTATCACATATAGGTGTGGGAAATATGCCTTGACACTAGAACACATTTTGGTCTAACTTAGTTCATTTTTCAATTTCTATTCTCTGAGCTATTTCTGAGACCGAATGAACCCATAAGAATGAAACTTAGTATTCAAATACCTGACAAATTTATCTCGATAAATTCTTGACCTATTTTATCATGACATCGTACGACTCCACTATAAGTTCAATGCCGAATCAACTCTCGATTCATGCGCTACATTTTTTGTTTAGTGTAAATAAACTCTATTTATTTTCACGGTCCATAGAATATTTTAACATAATACTCATCGTAAATATCTGTAACAAGTGAGGAATATAAATTACCATTTTACCCTTCTTGTTATTATTTCCTTAACTCCATTATTGACTATGATGAAAGAAAGACATTATAGTGAATTGTCTCGTACAATTCACAAGTCTTATTCAATGACTCATTTAATCGAATACTTGACCAAGTTAATTTATTCACACGCTCATGAATAAAGCATAAGGTGATATTGTTACTTTCAAAATCGAACTACGAATTTTCATATTTGTGAATCACGCAACTCCTACTTAATTAAATTACAATCCCAACAGTTGAGATATTGCACGCCAATTCAAACTCACTCATTTGACATATCTAAGATTGCAACTAACCAGTTCAAGTTACGTCTTCACCTTAGGATTAAGGTAATTATGAAAATACCATTAATGTGTAACAATTAGATTTAGAGTTAGGTAAATAGTTTTGGGCTCTAAACTAATTTGTTAGCGATCTATTCAATAGGTTCATAACATGTCTAGGTTAACCATTTGAGTCTCCATTCTTATGCCCCAAGACTGATATGCAACGGTTCAACCTAACTATAGTAATCGAATTCAATTGCCCAATCGATCCTAAGACTACGAATATTATTCTGAACTATTTTAGAAGAGTTTGTCTGGAGAAGCTTCAGCCCTCACTCTTCTTTCGTTGACAATACTTTCAGGACATGAGTAATTTATAAACACGCTTTAATTTAAAATAAAACTTTCAATTTATTCATAAAAAATTTCAGTAATACAAATGTTTGAAAAATAATTAAATACAAATAAATAGTTATTACACACTACTCTATGGACATATTCTAACAATCTCTCACTTGGACTAAAATAGGCGTGTACAATCTCTTATCCCCAAGCACTCCTGATGACCATAAAAAACTTTACTGTTTAAAGTCATCTTGAATGGATCTGCCAGGTTGTTGACCATTAAAATATGCGTAACCACAACGTCTCCACGCTTAACAATCACTCTAATTAGGTCATTCTTACGTTCTATGTGTTTGGATCTCTTATGGCTTTTATGCCCCACTATTATCACAATAAAGTTCCATGGGCTTGTCAGCATTTGAAACAACTTCCAGAGTTTTCAAGAACTTCATAAGCCATACAATCTACTTTGCAGCTTCACAAGCTACCAAATATTCAACTTCCTTGGTAAAATCAGCAATGGAAGATTGCTTGATAATTCTCTATACGACTGGTCCACCATTTAGGATAAATATCGATCCTGAAGTGGACCTCCTAGAGTCCTTACCAGCTTGATAATTTGAATATGTATACCCTGTCATATTCAAGTCACTACTAGAATACACAAGCATGTAAGGATATGCTTGACGGCATTCCAATACTCAATTCCAAGATTATATTGTAAATGACTTACTACGTCTACGACATAGCAAATATCAGGTCTAGTGTAAAGCATCGTGTACATGAGGCTTCCTACGGCTAAGGAATAGAGTATCATTCTCATGTCTTCCTCTTCTTGAGGATTCTTGGGAGACTGCTCCTAGGAGAGGCTGAGTCCATGTCTAAAGTGATGAAATCCCTTCTTGTAGTTTTACATACTGAAGCGATCCAACACCTTATCAATATAAGATGCTTGAGATAATGTCAATTGTCTGTTCTTTCGATCTCGAAATATCTGAATACCTAAGACAAATGCAGCTTCTCCAAGATCATTCATGTCAAATTACTTTACAAGCCAAAACTTGACATTAGACAATTTTCCTACATAATTCCCAATGAGTAGAATATCATCTACATACAAGACTAGAAAAACCACCTTCCCTTCGTGTATCAACACGGTTCATCTACCAACTATTCAAAACCAATAGTTTCATCGAATCTAATATTTCACGATTGTGACGCTTGCTTAAGTCCATAAATGAAATTCTGCAGTTCATAAACTTTGCCATATTATCCTTTCTCCATGAACCCATCTAGTTGAGATATATAAATGCGATTTTCAGATTTCCATTCAACAAGGAAGTCTTGACGTCCATTTGCCAGATTTCAGAATCAATGGCACCAGCTATGGGTAAAAGGATTTAGATAGATTTAAGCATGGTTACCGGTAAGAATGTATCCTCGTAGTCTATACCTTCCTTTTGGGTGTAGCCCTTGGCTACTAGTCTAACTTTAAATGACTCTACATTCTCATCCGGACCTCTTTTCTTCTTATAGATTCATTTGTATCCTACGAGTTTTATCGCTTCGTGAGGATCTACAAGTTTCCAGACTTCATTCTAGTACATCGAATGTATCTCAAGGTGCATGGCTTCCAACCATAAGTTTGCTTCTAGACCACCCATGGCCTCCGAGTAAGAGATTGGTTCATCTAGGTCCTTCTCCGATACAACTGTCAAAGCTTCTTCATAGGACATGTACCTTTTAGGTTGTCTCACAACTCGCCCACTATGTGGAGGCTCCATAGTCTCTGGCTCTTGTCGTGGTTCTTTTATTATTGAATTAGAAACAATTTTTGATTGGGGAGTCGCTTGTACACTTTTAATATAATCTTCTTCGAGAAAACGAGCATTCGTGCTGACGAATATTTTCTTCTCAGTTGTACTGTGAAGATATACCCCTTCGTTCCCATGAAAATACTATAAACATGCACAATTCTGAACGACTGGCCAACTTGCATGTCTTTGGTCATAGAATATGTGCTGGGCAACCCCATATTCTAAAATGGTGAATGGACGATTTTCGCCCATACCATCTTTCATATGGTGTACCAGGCACCGTTTTTTAGGGAACTTGGTTCATAATATATGTCGCTGTTAGAAAGGCATATCCCCATAACGAATTTAGGAGGGATGAGTAACTCATCATAGATCTAATCATATCCATCGGAGTTTGATTCCTTCTCTCCGACACACCATTTTGTTGTGGCGTACCAGGTGCTGGAAGCTGAAAAAGAATACAATCTTCCTTATGAAAGTTTTCGAACTCTCCTAGCAAGTACTCTCCACCACGATCAGATCGTAGTGTTTTGATTTGTTTTTCTAATTGATTTTCAACCAAGGCCTTATATTTTTTGAACTTTTCAAAGGTTTCAGACTTTTAATGCATTAGATAAATATGACCAAAACGTGAGCAGTAGTCAGTGAAGGTTATAAAGTATTCATAACCTCTTCTTGCTTGGGTATTCAATGGCCCACATACATTACTATGTATGAGTTCAAGTCATTGAGTGACTTTTTCACCTTTTGATGAAAAAGGACTCTTGGTCATTTTGCCTTTTATACAGGATTCACATGTGGGTAGTGAACCCACACTTAAAGATTGCAAAGGACCAACCTTCACAAGCCTTTTAATCCTATCTAGGCAAATATGTCCAAGACGTAAGTGTCACAGATATGTTAGATTGATTGACTCATACTTTAACCTTTTACTATCCCTATGTGAATCAATATTCACTTCAGTGTCACAAATCATTGGTACTACAAGTTTTACGTGATACAATTTATTAATTATTCGTGCAATAGTAATTAAGCATTCATTTCTAAAAATATCAATACCTTTATCAATGAATTTTAGATCAAATCCTTGCTCAATTAATACACCAATAGATCATATTCTTCCAAAAACTCAAGACATAATAAACATCACACAAAATAATAAAAAATTTCTCAAAACATAATTTTAAAGTTCTCACTGATGTGACCGATACTAGTGCTTCATTCTCCCAACAGAAGATGAACTCGCCCTCGTCAAGCCTTCTGATATCCCTGAACCCCTGTAGGGAGCAACAGATATGGTTAGTAGCTGTAGAGTCTACAATCCAAGAAAAAGTTGAGTCAGCTATATAACAGGCCTCAATAACCATTACTATACCTTTAGATCCCAACCCTTTGAGTTGCGTTTTCAATAACCAGCAGCACCACAGTGATGACACTTATCTTTTGACTTGTCTACTTTCACGGTGCTCTTTCCTTTGGCAGCTCTAAGCTTCTGCTTCTTTGCTTTCCTTAGACCTCTTCTTTGTTTCTTCTTAGAGCTAGAGGCGGAAGGCCTACTTTTAGTAAAGTTAGCCTCTCCAGATTTCCTCTTGCCCTTCCTAAACAGGGTCTCAGTAGCTTGCAGCTCCTTCATGAGCTCAGAAAGTGAGTAGTTCAGCTTATTCATCGAATAATTAAGCTTAAAAGTTCTCAAAGGTACTAGGCAAAGTCTCTAGGATCATATCCACTTGAGTTTCACCATCGACCTGAGCACCTATGATCTAAATCTCGTTTAGATAACTAATGATCAACATCATATGTTTAGGAGTTCCAAGTTCCATCCTACAGTTCATGAACTTACGCACAACTGTCTGTTTGGCTTGACGACCCTTATCCATGAACATTTTAGTGAATCATGCAACTCCTACTTAATTAAATTACAATCCTAACAACTAAAGTAAGGCTCGCTAATTCGAACTCACTCATTTGACATATTAAATATTTCAACTAACTAAGTCAAGTTACGTATTCACCTCAGGATTAAAGTAATTATGAAAATAACTTTAAAGTGTAACAATTAGATTTAGAGTTAGGTAAATAATTTTAGTATCTAAACTAATTTGTTACCAGTCTGTTCAATATCATGTCTATGTTAACCATTTGAGTCTCCACTCTTATGCCTCAAGGCTAACATCTAACGGTTCAACGTAACAGTTGTAATCGGATTCGATTGCCCAGTCGATCCTAAGACTGCAAATATTGTTTTGAACTATTTCAGAAGAGTTCATTTGGAGACGCTTCTGTCTTCACTCTTCTTTCATTGACAATAGTTCCAGGACTTGAGTAATATATAAACATGCTTTAATTTAAAATAAAACTTTCAATTTTTTCATAAAAAAATCAGTAATACAAATGTCTGAGAAATAACTAAATATAAATAAATAGTTATTACACTCTACTTTATGGACATATTCCAACAACGTGTCCCAAATGCACCACATCATCTGAACCTCGATGAAGGGACAAGTTCCCTCCCCGAGCATTCCTCACCANCATATTAAGGATTGCCCAGTCAATCCTAAGACTGCAAATATTGTTTTCAACTATTTCAGAAGAGTTCATTTGGAGACGCTTCTGTCTTCACTCTTCTTTCATTGACAATAGTTCCAGGACTTGAGTAATATATAAACATGCTTTAATTTAAAATAAAACTTTCAATTTTTTCATAAAAAAATCAGTAATACAAATGTCTGAGAAATAACTAAATATAAATAAATAGTTATTACACTCTACTTTATGGACATATTCCAACAACGTGTCCCAAATGCACCACATCATCTGAACCTCGACGAAGGGACAAGTTCCCTCCCTGAGCATTCCTCACCAATCCACGACAAAGGCAGGATAGGCCGAGTAGAACTCACCCGCAAAGTTCTTAAAGTCTTGTAGCCGTCTAGCGTCAGCACCATCATCACACATCAAAAGTAGGTGTCGAGGTGGCAATTTCCTAGTCGCCCCTGAATCAATCTTCCAATCGCCGCCTCCCGTGTTAGAGAGGTCTATTTCACAACATTTCAACCATCTCTCTCCCCTTTATGTCAACTCTGGGGACAACGACATAAAATGTCACCTCCAACTCATCATGTCAATGATCAACCACCACATCACCCAAGCTTCTCCTACACGTTTCCTCCCATGGGACTTCAGGTATAAAAGAACCCCATCTACTCTAGAAGAAGGTAACCAATTCTCCCCTTGGGGAAACTCTGCCAAATTTCTATTAAGATACTAACTTAGTCATCGAAGACTCTTAGGAGAGGAAATCATCCTCGGTTCTTCTCATTTTTTGGGTTCTTTGTTTGTGTTTTACAGATTTCTCAGCCAAGAGGATTTCCAGACTAAAAGGGACTCATACTGTTAAGAGATCTTTAGCATCAACAAAAACCAAAAATCCAAATAAAATTTAATTCATCCCAGATTCTGTATGTCAAATCATTAAGAGACAAAAATTGGAAACCTACCTTGTTCCATGAAAATAGATGATTGTTGATTATCGATCTTCTGATTTAATAAGGTTTTCTTTAGAGAAGATATTTGTATTATCTAAGATGATGGGATATTAGAGAAAATATGAAAGATGATGGTACATTTTGAATCATGGACCTTAACTCATATATATAAGAATATTTTTCATATTTCTATTTTGGTCCTTCATAAAATTAAAAATATAGAATTATGTCTCTACACATAATAAGTTCATACTATATATATGCTCTAAGCCCAATGACATTAAAATTTGGTAAGATCACTTTAAATGTATTCATCTTTATGATAGTCTTTAGCAGACATTTAATTACATATGTTGACCCATATATTTAATTATTTTTCCACATAAGACTGACGGAAGTATCTAATTATAATATTTTAAATTATCTTAGTATTAGAATCTTATGTTTTAGGCTTACATTTTAACAATATAAATAAGGAATAAAATGATAAAAAAATATTTAATTATTTTAACAATATATTTAATTATCTTTACAATATTTCACTAATTTGTCCCAAAATTGTTCAACATAGTTTGAAAAAAATTGTTAAAAGATAAAAAAATCCAGCAAAATATCACAGTAGCATGAATTGATTGTTTCTACCATGCCGACACTACAATTAGACTCAATGGGTCCCTTTATAAATGAGACTTTATTTTCATATGATAGAAAACTGGACCCAATTTTAAAAGATAACCGATGTTTCAACAACCAGTGGGGGAGGCAACCCCTGCCTTTGATTTTTCTTCTGTCAACTACTTTTTTTTCATTTAGAATTTCTTTCGTAATTTATAAGAATAAACATTTTAACACCAAGTAGAAGAGTATCATAAAAAGTTATCAACAAAATAAAAATAAGCAAATAAAATCATATAGAAGTTTTATTTAAAAATCTTTTAGGAATATGCATGTGTAAAAGTTATTTGATTAGTGTTACATATTAATTTAAAAGTGAGTGATATTGTGGTGACATCTACTATAGCTATATTTGCGTGCAAGATTTTCTAAGATGAAAATGTATGTCAGCGTCTTGTACCCAGATATATATATTCACTTAAAAATTTAAAATGTATTATTTTGACAACTTAAACTTATTATAATACTTTATCATACTAATTTCTACTTTAACTCTCGGATTTCATTCTCCTATTTTTTCATCAGGTTCAAGTATAATTTAAATATTAACTTTAAATGGAGTGAAGTTACTAATTGTTCAAGTGAATTGTACGATAAATTTTTTGAGTGTTCGAGTTTATTTATGGGATGGTTATATAAAAAATTAAAATAAATGCATGCTGATTACTAAAATGTCTAAGAGAGTTTTGCAATTCGCATACATTTTAATTCACTATGTAAACGTAATTCATATATTATTAGTCCATTATTTTATAATAGTTATTTAAAATCGGAAACTACTTTTAGAAGACAAAAAATAAAGTCAATCTTACAAGACAAATAATTAAAACTGACACCTTACTACTCTTATAGCTGGTGTGCCCCCACCATTTTTAGCAGGGGTAGCCTTAATAATCTTATACTGATACATCTTGTGGTTTATTTTTTAATAGCCTTAATAAAGTCAATCTTATAGACACATCTTCTATATTTGATATCTATATAGATTATCCCTATGCTTCACATTCTATAATAAATAGGTTCATTCTTTAATTTTTTAACGGCAGTTAAAAAATACTAAAATACTCATAATACCCTTATACACTAAAGGGTATCCTTTTGTAGCTGGATGGTGAAAGAGAGGGTTAGATTATCAAAGTGGCACTACAATGGTACTGTGAGGCACTGTGACTTTTCACGGTACACTGCAATGCTGTGTAACAACTTAACAAGCTTTTCATAATTTTTTTATCATACATAATTATAAAATTGCCAACAAGAATTTTCTTCTTTTTATGAACTTGATGTTGATAAATCCACAGATCTAGAAATTCATTACAGATCTAGAAATTCATTTCGGACAATTGAACCTTCTCAAACTATTTCTTTTTAAGAACTAAAAAGATTTGTGCCAAAATCACAGATGCAAAAAAGACCAAAAGGCCTTGGACACGTAATGGATCTTGAAGCACTATTTCCGCATCCCCCTGACCAAATCCACCCACATTAGGATTACTCGTTAATGGTTGATCAAGTTTGATAGATTCGCCCTCTGAAACAAGAAGTTCTGGTCTTTGGAGGATAATATCAACCACTTGACGCCCATCCGATGCATCCACTATGGATATTTCATATCCTCCTTTTTCTTTTCGTATGATTTTGCTTACTATCCCTGCTGCTGTAGGATTATAAACATTATTATTACTCTTACTCCCGTCGGGATAAATCTGACCCCTTCCCCTGTTCCCTCCTACGTATATGGGATATTTTAAGAAGTGAACATATTTCTTAGTAGCGGGGTCCGGGAAAAGAATAGGAAATGTGATTTCACTATATTTCTGACCAAGAACATGTCCTATCACAAGAATATTTTTTTTAGTGGGACAATAGCTCTGGAAAGACAGATTTCCTATCTTTTCTTTAATCTCAGGTGAAATACGATCGGGGGGGCTAATTAAAACCCCTCAGGTAAAATAAGAACAGCTCTCACATTCAAAGCTCTCTTTTTACCATTCGCAAGAACTTGTTTCAGTTGCATATTATAAGGAATTCGAACAACTACTTCAAATACAGTATCAGGAAGTACAACTTGTGGAACGTCGATATCCACGGGCTTATTAGCTAAATGGCAGTTGGCACAGACAATACGGCCGGTCGCTTCTCGTGAATTTTCATAACCCTACTGTTAAAAAATGGGATATGCATTTGAAACGGGTGCCTGGGTTATTATATATATCATGAGCGATACAGAAATTGATTGAATAATCTCTGCCTTTATCCAAGAAAAGGTATTTCTAGTTTGCATGGTCCAATCATTGACGCCAAAAATTTCTACAATAAAATTAGGTAGGTCGCTCGTATAGTTCCCTATCTATGATTCTGCTATTTACTGAAATAATTTTACTCAAATATAAGAGGAATCCTCCAGGATGGGTAGAAGAAATAAGTATAATTTTGAATGTTTTACTTATATACAAAGTAACAAACATTGAAATTGGATTAGTGGATTGTTTTTCAATCATTCATTGAATGATAAATCACTACAAGTGACGGAGATACATGATTTAAATAACGGAAGATCCAATATTTAAAAACGGTATCTAGAATGACTGGGAAAGTGGAAACAAGACCGGATATAATTTGATCATTATGAGCAAATCCAAAATCTTTGTAGACAGAGCCAATCATTAGTTCTCAACCATGGGGCGAATGGAATCCTATACATAAATTAGTTAATAAAAGAATAGAAAAAGCTTTTATTGTGTCGCTTAAGTTATATAGGAACTCTTGCACCCAAGAGTTAAGAATAACAAGTTCTTCATTACCTAGAATAGAATAACCACTTAGAATAACGAAACATATTATATTTGTCGAGAAGTGCAAAATTGTATGGATACGATCTTCATTGTGCATCTTGATCAATTGGATTGTTTCTTTGTAGATTCCGATACAAAGCTTTTGTAGATGTGTTTTCGGGTATTCCTTTAGCATTTCGTCCAAGAGGAAGAATTCCTTTAATTCTATAACTTTTTTTAAAATACTCTTTTCTTGAATATCATTCAAAAAAATTTCAGATTGCCCAGTATTCCACCAATTAGTAACCCAAGATTCTAGGCTTTTATTAAATGAAAGAGAGATCCACCAAGGTAAAAATACTATAGATGTAAGATATAGAAGGGGAATGAATGCTTTCTTTTTTGCTTTTGCCATTTTGTGTCTTTGATTTTTTAATGAACTCACTTCATTCGTTAACTGTATATGCTACTTAATATTCATATCAAACATAAGTTCTATTACAAGTAATATTGAGCCTATTATGAATCTATTCCCTGTTTTTTATTTGTGATTCAGTGGTTAGTCCTTGAATTTCGAAACAATACAAAACTAGAATAACAAAGAGTCCACTTCAAATTCGAATGAAGAAAAAAAAATCTTGTTTCCATATAGAGCAATTGCTCAAATTGGAAGCAATTTCTCCCTTTCAATGAATACACGAAAGAACCCCTTCAAGTACTGAATATTATTCGGATTTTGAGGCGAAAAAAGTCCCTTTCTATTGAAATATCAAATATTTCAAAAAAAAAGAAGAGAAATTCTTTCTCATGAAATGTTTTGCTAGATGAATCTATTTTTTTCGATTCGTTACTTGTTTTATTACTGTGGAGTGGATTTACATATGCTAAAAAAATAGATTTTTTCAGACAAAAACTGTTTCCATTTTATGGCTGTTCTGTATACGTCTGTTTTGGCTCAAATGAGTGTTCTGAAGAAACTCTAGTTAAGTTATGCTATTACTATAGTATAGAAAAAAGAGTATTCTTGAATTTTTTTTCCTCTTTTTAAGAACTAAAAAGCATTCATTCGTCACTTCATTTTTCAAAATACTTCAATTGGTACACGCAAGAAATAGGCCAATTCGGAAGTTTTTTGCTCAATTTCTCATGGGGTCAAATTCTTATCAGTACAAGTCAAAGGAATGGGCCACTGGCCTCTAATTTCCATATAAAGGACACGACGTGCATAAATACCCTCTTTCACTTCTATTTTGATGGACTAAATGTCTTTCATAAGGAATCAGAGGAAGATGCGATGATTTTTTCCAGGAAATCTCCAATGAAAAATACAAACTATTCCTTCTTTTCTATCGAATCGATCATAACCGCTACCCACATTCCACGAAATGGTGCACCACAAATAGGAGCTAATAAAGAGACCTGCGATCCCATAGAAAGACATCACGATCCCCTATGCAAAAAAAATGATTTGCTGAGACGAAAATAAAGATATCAAATCCTTACCAAGGTAACTGGAAGTTCCAACCAATAAAAACCCTAATGAACCGAAAAAAAGGATAAAGGCCCAACAGAAATTGCTTGTTTTTCGAGATACCCTTAAAAATTCTATCCATATACATTCTGATCGCTAACTCATATTAGATCTAGTTGCCATTTATTGGAATTGGAAGAATAACCAAAATAAAATTGACTTTACTTTTTTTGTTTCTGAAGTAACTCTCATCAACTAGCACTATTCTGATGTGAACCATTAGGAGTAATTCATCGAATTACTTAGATCTAAAATCATAACATCACCTTCAGATGATTTCCTATAGACACATACATATAGCTATATTGACTTTATATCTTAGACATTCGCCCCGATCCAGATCTATTCTATTAGCTATTATCTATTTTCAAATATTTCGAATTCATTTACTCAGATATCATGTTTACACATGTATAATCGCTTATGTTCGGAGTAAGCTACATGTTATACTCTATTCTAGTAAATAGATATCTGTGTTATGCTACAAGTCTCAGTCTTAAAATATATATATATTAAACACGAGATTTGGCATCATCGTATTTAAAAAATTTTATTTTTTTGAACATGAAGAGATAAAGAAGCCATTGCAATTGCCGGAAATACTAGGCCCACTAAAGGCACAAAAATAGAGGGTAAGTTGTTGAGAGTTGTCATAGAATGGATACCTCAACTTAATATTTGTACCTGTTATTTATTGTTATATTAATATTTTTACTTATTATTGATTGTTAGAAAGGTATCTTATAATTATTATAATTCATATATATAATTATTATAGTTCATATATAATTAGTAATTCATATATATTTAGATTTAGATATAATTAGATTAAGTCTATCTACATGAGTATAATTATTATAATGCTCTAATCATTAGAATTCATCTAGAATTATCTAAAGTATATATCCATGAGTATATATATAGAAAAAGTATATATATAGAAAAGGAATGTAGAATTAAATAAATAGACTTATTCATCTTTCGACATGAAATATATGTATGATCATCTACTTTGTGAGTTTTTTTTATTCTTTTTATTATCTTGTCTTATAATTAAAATTGGAATTTATTCAATTTTCATAAAGATTTTATTACTAATTCCCAAAAAGTTCATTATAATCTGATCCAACAATAGGGATTCTTAGTAAAACTAGTGATTTTCGGGAGATATAGAATGATGCAAGACTCTATGCTCATATTTTTGATAGTTGAATTTTATATACATATCTAAGAACGGAACATGAAATTCATTTTATTCCCCTTGCCTAATTTCACAGAAGAAAGAATTCGCTCTTTTATTTTGTTTGATAAAGGTTTCCTATTTACTAATCAGGAATATCGGTAACAAAAGATTTTATTGTAATCAAAGAAAAAAAATTCATTCTTCATATTTTGATTCCTATAAACTAAATAACTACATGTTTGTCAGAAATCAAATAATTTATTTATTAAGGTTCTACTAGATTGAATTTTGATTCAAAGGAAAGAAAGAATGGAGCTCAAATAACTCACTCAAAACACCTTTTAAAGGATTACGTGGTACGATTAGATCGAATAAGCCCTTATGGAATAAATATTCAGCCGACTGTGAACCCTCAGGTACTGTTTTATTCAATGTTTGTTCAATTACTCTTTTACCTGCAAATGCAATGTAAGCATTGGGTTCGGAATTAATGATATCCCCCAGCATACCAAAACTCACTGTCACCCCACCAGTAGTGGGAGATGTAAGGATTGATACATAGAATAATTTTTTATTTGATTGATAATCATATAGAGCGGAAGATATTTTAGCGATTTGCATAAAGCTCAAACTTCTTTCTCGCATGCGTGGTCCTCTAGAAGAACACACTAAACAAGAGGTAAAAATGGATTGGTAGCATACTCGATCAAATGGGTGATTTTCTCGCCGACTACAGATCCCATACTACCCCCCATAAACTGAAAATCCATAACCCCAATTGCTACAGGAATACCATTTAATTGACCTGTGCCTGTTTGAACAGCCTCAGCTAATCATGTCTTTCTTTGATAAGAATCAATACGATCTTTATAAGGTTCCTCTTCCGAATGAAATTCAATGGGATCCAGAGAAACCGTGTCTTCATCCATAAGATCCCAAGTACCTGGATCAATCGAAAGTTCGATTCTATCTGAACTACTCATTTTCAAATGGTATCCACATTGTTCACAAATATTCATTTTGGATTTAAAAATTTCTTATAATTTAATCCATAACAATTTTCGCATTGAACCCACAAATGCCTGTATGTTTTAGTTACATCTGGATCATTAGAACTTTCTATTCTAGTTAAATCACTGCCATCCGTGCTAGTTCTTATATTGGAACTCTCACTTTCCCTACTATTTCCACTTTCACCACAAATGTAACTATAAATGTAATTGTCATTGTAATTGTCACTGTAATTGTGACTACCACTTAAAATGTAACTATCAATAAATATTTGAGACGGAAGATAACTATCAATGCAACTATTAATGTGATTATTCTAACTATATATAGTATCATAAATGTCACGATCATAGTGGGAATCATCACTTTTTGATGCATTATTTAGATAACTAGAGTTACGATAACTATAAAAAGCACTTTCTAGTTCACTTACAAAAGAATGATCATTGTCAATTTAAAAAATTTGATTTTCAATATCAAAATATATGGAAAAACTGCCCCTCTTACCATCCTTAACTAAAAAAGTTTCATCAGATATGAAATTTTGAATGTCCCTGACGCCCACTAAATGATCAAGAGTACTGTAACGAAAATTGTCACTATCACTACAACTAGGAATGTTTTTATCCATATCATTTATAATCATTTCTTGACTTACACTGGTATTTTCAATAGGACCAAGACTATTGATTGATTTACTTAGCCTACACCTGTATTCCAACTTCCCGTTCAACAACATTGAATTTAACCATCCTTTTTCCATAGAGCTTTCTTACCCCTATTTACATGAAAATACAATAGATGAATAGTCATTTGATAAAAACTCATTTGAATATGTCATTTTCTATCAGAATAAGCAGATAAATCGAATCACTCAAATTATTAACTAATAACGAGCGGGTTAATAACGAGTGGGTATTGAAAAAAAAGGTTCCATCATATATAGTGAAGTGACACTCAGGGTTCTCACAAAAGAGAAATTTTTTTAATTAAATTATAAATAGTGGTTTCTACCATGTTGTGTCAAATTCACATATAAAAAAAATAGTTGTTCTCACCTATGAATATGAAGAACTTTTTTCGTAAAATCTCGTCTACTAATAAAATTCTATTCCAAGACAGAACGAAAAAAACAATATGCAGGATGGCTAGAAGAAGTTGTGATACTAGGCTCGATCCATGAACTGAAACTACAAGATAGAATCTATTAAAAGAATACACCAATCCTAAGGATCCATAGACTTAATTGCGGATCCAACACAACAATAAAAATGTTTAAGTTGTTTCGTCTTATATGTTGTATTTCCATTTTTAATCTTGTATATCTAGATAAGTATGTATCTATCAACAATCTATACAATTAGTATCTTTGTATTGTATTCGGCTCAATCCTTTTAGTAAAAGATTGGGCCGAGTTTAATTGAAATTCAATTAAAAGAATGAACAGTAATTACTGGATTACAAAGTATCCATTGCTGGAAATTCAAATTTGATCTCCTTCCATACTTCACAAGAAGCAGCTAGGTCTGGACTCCATTTAGTAGCCTCACGGATAATGTCATTACCCTCACGAGCAAGATCACATCCCTCATTACGAGCTTGTACACATGCTTCTAGAGCTACTCGGTTAGCTACGGCACCGGGTGCATTACCCCAAGGGTGCCCTAAAGTTCCTCCACCGAATTGTAGTACGGAATCATCTCCAAACATCTCGGTCAGAGCAGGCATATGCCAAACGTGAATACCCCCTGAAGCCAAGGGCAGAACACCTGGTAGGGAGACCCAATCTTGAGTGAAATAAATATCGCGGCTTCGATCTTTTTCAATAAAATCATCACATAGTAAATCAACAAAGCCTAAAGTGATTTCTCTTGCCCCTTCAAGTTTACCTACTACGGTACCAGAGTGAATATGATCTCCACCAGACATATGTAACGCTTTAGCTAGTACACGAAAGTGTATACCGTGATTCTTCTGTCTATCAATAACTGCATGCATTGCACAATGAATGTGAAGAAGTAGACCATTATCTCGGTAATAATGAGCCAAGCTAGTATTTGCAGTGAAACCCCCTGTTAAGTAGTCATGCATTACTATAGGAACTCCCAATTCTCTGGAAAATACACCCCTTTTGATCATTTATTCGCATGTACCTGCAGTAGCATTCAAGTAATGCCCCTTGATTTCACATGTTTCAGCCTGTGCTTTATAAATTGCTTCCGCACGGAATAGGAAACGATCTCTCCAACGCATAAATGGTTGGGAATTCACGTTTTCATCATCTTTGATAAAATCAAGTCCATCACGTAGACATTCATAAACAGATCTACCGTAATTCTTAGAGGATAATCCCAATTTAGGTTTAATAGTACATCCAATAGAGGGCGGCCATACTTGTTCAATTTATCTCTCTCAACTTGGATACCATGAGGTGGCCTTTTGAAAGTTTTAACATAAGCAGGAGGGATTCGCAAATCTTCCAGACGTAGAGCGCGCATGGCCTTGAACCCAAATACATTACCCACAATGGAAGTAAACATGTTAGTAACAGAACCTTCTTCAAAAAGGTCTAAGGGATAAACTACATGAGCAATATATTGATTTTCTTCTCCAGCAACAAGCTCGATGGGGTAGCATCATCCTTTGTAATGATCAAGACTGGTAAGCCCATCGGTCCACATAGTTGTCCATGTACCAGTAGAAGATTCAGCAGCTACAGCGGCACCTTCTTCCTCAGGTGGAACTCCAGGTTGAGGAGTTACTCAGAATGCTGCCAAGATATCAGTATCTTTGGTTTCATAGTCAGGAGTATAATAAGTCAATTTATAATCTTTAACACCAGCTTTGAATCCAACATTTGCTTTAGTCTCTGTTTGTGGTGACAAAGTCTCTCTCTACAACTCATGAATTAAGAATTCTCGCAACAACAAGGTCTACTTGACATGAATTAGGAGTTAATGAAACCTTTTACAGGAATCCTTTCACAAAATTCTCAACTAATATTATCAACTAATCAGAATGTTTCATTATTAGAACATGGTATTTGATTCACCAAATACATCATTATTGTATACTCTTTCATATGTATGGCGCAACCCTATTCTTTTTTTTCAAGTTTCTAATCTCTTTCCTTTTGAATCGAAATATTGAAATAAAACTATTGAAATAATAATAAATTCACTCTTGACAGTGATATATGTTGTATATGTAAATCCTAGATGTGAAAATACGCGGAATTCACCCATGAAAAGAAAGGGTATGGTATAATAGGTAGAAAAATAATAATAATGGATTAGGCCTAAATCGATATGTTGAAATAAGGACCAATGAGATAGAAAAAGTAAATCATAAATAGAGTTCGGGTTCGAATTCCATAGCTAATATGGATGGTATTGTATATAATGATAGGCAAATGAAAGACTTTCTAAAGCTAAAGATTTTTATTCATCCACTTGCTATTTTGAAAATGGGTTGATTGAACTTAAAAATTTACTCATTGAAATGGAATAAGTAAACACGGTTCATCCACCAACTATTCAAAACCAACAGTTTCATCGAATTTAATATTTCATGACTGTGACGCTTGCTTAAGTCCATAAATGAAATTCTGCAGTTCATAAACTTTGCCATATTATCCTTTCTCCATGAACCCGTCTAGTTGAGATATATAAATGCGATTTTCAGATTTCCATTCAACAAGGAAGTCTTGACGTCCATTTGCCAGATTTCAGAATCAATGGCACCAGCTATGGGTAAAAGGATTTAGATAGATTTAAGCATGGTTACCGGTAAGAATGTATCCTCGTAGTCTATACCTTCCTTTTGGGTGTAGCCCTTGGCTACTAGTCTAACTTTAAATGACTCTACATTCTCATCCGGACCTCTTTTCTTCTTATAGATTCATTTGTATCCTACGAGTTTTATCGCTTCGTGAGGATCTACAAGTTTCCAGACTTCATTCTAGTACATCGAATGTATCTCAAGGTGCATGGCTTCCAACCATAAGTTTGCTTCTAGACCACCCATGGCCTCCGAGTAAGAGATTGGTTCATCTAGGTCCTTCTCCGATACAACTGTCAAAGCTTCTTCATAGGACATGTACCTTTCAGGTTGTCTCACAACTCGCCCACTATGTGGAGGCTCCATAGTCTCTGGCTCTTGTCGTGGTTCTTTTATTATTGAATTAGAAACAATTTTTGATTGGGGAGTCGCTTGTACACTTTTAATATAATCTTCTTCGAGAAAACGAGCATTCGTGCTGACGAATATTTTCTTCTCAGTTGTACTGTGAAGATATACCCCTTCGTTCCCATGAAAATACTATAAACATGCACAATTCTGAACGACTGGCCAACTTGCATGTCTTTGGTCATAGAATATGTGCTGGGCAACCCCATATTCTAAAATGGTGAATGGACGATTTTCGCCCATACCATCTTTCATATGGTGTACCAGGCACCGTTTTTTAGGGAACTTGGTTCATAATATATGTCGCTGTTAGAAAGGCATATCCCCATAAAGAATTTAGGAGGGATGAGTAACTCACCATAGATCTAATCATATCCATCGGAGTTTGATTCCTTCTCTCCGACACACCATTTTGTTGTGGCGTACCAGGTGCTGGAAGCTGAAAAAGAATACAATCTTCCTTATGAAAGTTTTCGAACTCTCCTAGCAAGTACTCTCCACCACGATCAGATCGTAGTGTTTTGATTTGTTTTTCTAATTGATTTTCAACCAAGGCCTTATATTTTTTGAACTTTTCAAAGGTTTCAGACTTTTAATGCATTAGATAAATATGACCAAAACGTGAGCAGTAGTCAGTGAAGGTTATAAAGTATTCATAACCTCTTCTTGCTTGGGTATTCAATGGCCCACATACATTACTATGTATGAGTTCAAGTCATTGAGTGACTTTTTCACCTTTTGATGAAAAAGGACTCTTGGTCATTTTGCCTTTTATACAGGATTCACATGTGGGTAGTGAACCCACACTTAAAGATTGCAAAGGACCAACCTTCACAAGCCTTTTAATCCTATCTAGGCAAATATGTCCAAGACGTAAGTGTCACAGATATGTTAGATTGATTGACTCATACTTTAACCTTTTACTATCCCTATGTGAATCAATATTCACTTCAGTGTCACAAATCATTGGTACTACAAGTTTTACGTGATACAATTTATTAATTATCCGTGCAATGGTAATTAAGCATTCATTTCTAAAAATATCAATACATTTATCAATGAATTTTAGATCAAATCCTTGCTCAATTAATACACCAATAGATCATATTCTTCCAAAAAATCAAGACATAATAAACATCACACAAAATAATAAAAAATTTCTCAAAACATAATTTTAAAGTTTTCACTGATGTGACCGATACTAGTGCTTCATTCTCCCAACAGAAGATGAACTCGCCCTCGTCAAGCCTTCTGATATCCCTGAACCCCTGTAGGGAGCAACAGATATGGTTAGTAGCTGTAGAGTCTACAATCCAAGAAAAAGTTGAGTCAGCTATATAACAGGCCTCAATAACCATTACTATACCTTTAGATCCCAACCCTTTGAGTTGCGTTTTCAATAACCAGCAGCACCACAGTGATGACACTTATCTTTTGACTTGTCTACTTTCACGGTGCTCTTTCCTTTGGCAGCTCTAAGCTTCTGCTTCTTTGCTTTCCTTAGACCTCTTCTTTGTTTCTTCTTAGAGCTAGAGGCGGAAGGCCTACTTTTAGTAAAGTTAGCCTCTCCAGATTTCCTGTTGCCCTTCCTAAACAGGGTCTCAGTAGCTTGCAGCTCCTTCATGAGCTCAGGAAGTGAGTAGTTCAGCTTATTCATCGAATAATTAAGCTTAAAAGTTCTCAAAGGTACTAGACAAAGTCTCTAGGATCATATCCACTTNAAATAATTGAACAGCAATCTAAATTTGACCCCCTATGGATTAAAGCAAATAGGAGGTCAATCAAAAAAAGAGATGTTAATTAATCAAAGGTCCAACTGATCACCACGTCTGTATTGTAAATATGCAGTTACAAATAATCCAGCCAAAGTAATAGGAATTAGACCTAATACGATTCCAAATAGAAAAACTTCAATCATTTCAATTTATTTGAACGAGGAAAAGGAGAGGTAATATCTATCCTTAAATATTAATCTGTATTGTCCATGAATCTCAATGACCAAGAATTGGAAATTCACAAGGTAAAGAACTATAGAATATATGGAATACCACACAAATACTTCTTTTTATGAATTGTGCAGTCAATTAATTTCAAATAAGTCGTATCTTGCTCAGACTGATAAATAGAGCTGAAGTTATAGTGAAAACTGCTAGTAGAAAACCGAAATAACTAGTTATAGTAGGCATGAAGAGGCTAAATGAAATAAAATATGTTCTTTTTATACATATGTTTAGAAAGCACTTCCCTAAGTTTCCATTTTTGAAAGATACAAGGATAAGCAAAAATACCAATTGCAAGAAGAAATTCAACTGAAAATTTTGGATTCTCAATTATTATCATTATAGACTACACGGTACTAACCAAAATAGAGTAACATAGGTAAAAAAGAAATTCGTCATCTGTCGATCTATCCCCTGATTCCGAATCAAAAGATTCATTGGACAACTCTTGAGTTGAATAAACTAATATTGATATTATAAATTGATATTATAAAAAAAAAAATGAATATAAATCTATTAAATAGATTGTAAATAATTAGAAATTAGAAAGATAAAATATAGAAAAAAATGATAGAATATATATTCAATTTCAAAATAAGAAATTGAATAATGAAATATATATGAAATATATGAAATATATAAAATATGTTGTGTAACTTCATTCACAAAATGAAATTTTCTTTGAATCGCTGAAGAATGAATCAACTTATAATGCCCTTTACTTTTTTTACTTGAATTTGAACTCATTTGATTTACAGTAGTGAGTTCATTCCCATAATATTTTGAATAAAAAGAACCAAAGTATCGCACAATCAGATCACTAGAAACTAGGTTCTACATTTTTTCTTTCCATATTAGAAAGCCTCATTCTTGTAATTAGGTTAAGAATGACCCTTTAAGTCTAATGCAAGAACAATAATGCGTGCATTGCGAATATTGATTATTTTCTTATTTTATTCGTTGTTCTCTTTCTTTATTCGTTGTTCTCTTTCTTTCATCGAATACTATGTACTACTGTTACTGGACGACTAACCAATTCCTTAAAATGAAAACAAAAAAAAAGGAATTCCAACAAAAATACACGTACAAACACAAAAGGAATATTTCTAGATTTCACATCGAATTGCATTTTGGGAATATGAGAATCTCCTTCATGAATTATTATAAACTAACCCCACATTTTTCCCAATCTTGGAGGTCTAGCCCGAAGCCAATAATCGAGAGAACCCCTATACTACTACAGTACAGGAATTTCAAGAATTTTCTATTGAATGGTACATAATTCTACATCGACAAGCAACAAGAAAAGAAGAAAGAAATTCTCGAGTGCTTCATTGCGATACTGATTGTGAAATTGCGTTGCTGCGTCAGAAGAAGGATAGCTATACTGATTCGGTATACTCTAAAAACACCCTTGGTACTATATTGACGATCTTACAAAGATGGAAGATCAGTTAATTTCCATTTACTGATCCCATCTTTTACGGAATCGATCCCCTTTTTACTGTACAAGAATATGTGGAGCTCGGCATGTCTGGAAGCACAGGAGAACGTTCTTTTGCTGATATTATTACCAGTATTCGATACTGGGTCATTCATAGCATTACTATACCTTCTCTATTCATTGCAGGTTGGTTATTCGTCAGCACGGGTTTAGCTTACGATGTATTTGGAAGCCCTCGTCCAAACGAGTATTTTACAGAGAGCCGACAAGGAATTCCATTAATAACTGGCCGTTTTGATACTTTGGAACAACTCGATGAATTTAGTAGATCTTTTTAGGAGGACCCAATGACTATAGATAAAACTTATCCAATTTTTACAGTGCGATGGTTGGCTGTTCACGGACTAGCTGTACCTACCGTTTCTTTTTTGGGGTCAATATCAGCAATGCAGTTCATCCAACGATAAACCTAATCCGAATTATAGAGCTACGACACAATCAAACCCGAACGAACAAAATGTTGAATTGAATCGTACCAGTCTCTACTGGGGGTTATTACTCATTTTTGTACTTGCTGTTTTATTTTCCAATTATTTCTTCAATTAATATTAATAGAAGAAAAGAAAATACTAAATAAAAATACTTAATAATAGTCAGAATTATCTTATCCCATTCGGAAGGATATCATCTCATAATTATCTATGACTGTTTATGTCTCTAGCATGACCACTTGATGAAATGTGGAGGGAAGTGGGACAAATGGCCGATACTACTGGAAGGATTCCTCTTTGGATAATAGGTACTGTAACTGGTATTGCTGTGATTGGTTTAGTCGGTATTTTCTTTTATGGTTCATATTCCGGATTGGGTTCATCCCTGTAATAATTGGATGAACTGAGTTGTAGCCATGAAAGCGTAATAACTCAACAGGGTCCCCCCTCAAATCAGAAAAAAAAAAAAAAGAGGGGGGTAGGTCCCGTTGAGCTCTTACTAATTCGAACATTTTATTCGTATAAATGACAAAATTGATCACTTTTTCCGATGTTTCAAAAAACGAGATTTCATTTCTTTCGGATAATGTTTTTGAAAAATACACTTCATTAAATTAAGTATTAATTTCTTCAAAAAATGGATTCAGAACATCTCTTTCTATATAGTATCTGTCGATACTTTCAAAGTAAAAAATAAGAGAAAATCACTTGATTCCCTACTTCTGGATCAAACAATCACAATAAAACAAGAATATAGTTATATCAATCAGATATCATACAAACCCTTTCCATACTAATAGAACTTTCTTTACTCTATTGATTTAAATATAGAATAAAAGTTGCCATTTTTTATAAGTTTATTGAAAAAGTTCTATTTGCTAAATGGATTTCCCTCTATTTTTTCTTTGTTCACTACTTATGTAATAAATCTAAAAAAAGGGTTCTGATAAACCGGGAAAAATGGAAACTAAGAATAGAGATCTTTGACGAAGCGGATCAAGAATAATGAATTATTATTTCGACACAAGAAAAGGAATTTTTCTTGTGTCGAAGACTAGGAAGACAAATAATCCCTTCTAGAATCCTTTGTTCCCTTCATTTCTTTTTTCTATTCTATATTATCCGTTTACTTATCTTTATCTTATTTTTCATATCGAATTGAATTTGATTCGATTAGAATAGAAATTGATAGATTTTATGACATTTCAATCGGACACTAGTGACATAATCATACGGCTCCCATTTGGATTGGAAAAAACAAAGAAGAGGTCAAATAGTCTTCTTCACAATATACATACTATGACTAGTAATGCGGTACAAGTAATTCCCGAAATCCGGTAGAAAAAGAATATAAACAAGTAACAAGCTTTTCATAATTTTTTGATCATACATAATTATAGAATTGCCAACAAGAATTTTGTTCTTTTTATGAACTTGATGTTGATAAATCCACAGATCTATAAATTCATTACAGATCTAGAAATTCATTTCGGACAATTGAACCTTCTCAAACTGTTTCTTTTTAAGAACTAAAAAGATTTGTGCCAAAATCACAGATGCAAAAAAGACCAAAAGGCCTTGGACACGTAATGGATCTTGAAGCACTATTTCCGCATCCCCCTGACCAAATCCACCCACATTAGGATTACTCGTTAATGGTTGATCAAGTTTGATAGATTCGCCCTCTGAAACAAGAAGTTCTGGTCCTGGGGGGATAATATCAACCACTTGACGCCCATCCGATGCATCCACTATGGATATTTCATATCCTCCTTTTTCTTTTCGTATGATTTTGCTTACTATCCCTGCTGCTGTAGCATTATAAACATTATTATTACTCTTACTCCCGTCGGGATAAATCTGACCCCTTCCCCTGTTCCCGCCTACGTATATGGGATATTTTAAGAAGTGAACATCTTTCTTAGTAGCGGGGTCCGGGGAAAGAATAGGAAAGGTGATTTCACTATATTTCTGACCAGGAACAGGACCTATCACAAGAATATTTTTTTTAGTGGGACGATAGCTCTGAAAAGACAGATTGCCTATCTTTTCTTTAATCTCGGGCGAAATACGATCGGGGGGGGCTAATTCAAACCCCTCAGGTAAAATAAGAACAACTCCCACATTCAAAGCTCCCTTTTTACCATTCGCAAGAACTTGTTTCAGTTGCATATTATAAGGAATTTGAACAACTACTTCAAATACAGTATCAGGAAGTACAACTTGTGGAACGTCGATATCCACGGGTTTATTAGCTAAATGGCAGTTGGCACAGACAATACGACTGGTCGCTTCTCGTGAATTTTCATAACCCTCCTGTTCAAAAATGGGATATGCATTTTAAACGGGTGCCTGGCTTATTATATATATCATGAGCAATACAGAAATTGATCGAATAATCTTTTCCTTTATCCAAGAAAAGGTATTTCTAGTTTGCATGGTCCAATCATTGACGCCAAAAATTTCTACAATAAAATTAGGTAGGTCGCTCGTATAGTTCCCTATCTATGATTCTGCTATTTACTGAAATAATTTTACTCAAATATAGGAGGAATCCTCCAGGATGGGTAGAAGAAATAAGTATAATTTTGAATGTTTTACTTATATACAAAGTAACAAACATTGAAATTGGATTAGTGGATTGTTTTTCAGTCATTCATTGAATGATAAATCACTACAAGTGACGGAGATACATGATTTAAATAACGGAAGATCCAATATTTAAAACGGTATCTAGAATGACTGGGAAAGTGGAAACAAGACTAGATATAATTTGATCATTATGAGCAAATCCAAAATCTTTGTAGACAGAGCCAATCATTAGTTCTCAACCATGGGGCGAATGGAATCCTATACATAAATTAGTTAATAAAAGAACAGAAAAAGCTTTTATTGTGTCGCTTAAGTTATATAGGAACTCTTGCACCCAAGAGTTAAGAATAACAAGTTCTTCATTACCTAGAATAGAATAACCACTTAGAATAACAAAACAGATTATATTTGTCGAGAAGTGCAAAATTGTATGGATACGATCTTCATTGTGCATCTTGATCAATTGGATTGTTTCTTTGTAGATTCCGATACGAAGCTTTTGTAGATGTGTTTTCGGGTATTCCTTTAGCATTTCGTCCAAGAGGAATAGTTCCTTTAATTCTATAACTTTTTTTAAAATACTCTTTTCTTGAATATCATTCAAAAAAATTTCAGATTGCCCAGTATTCCACCAATTAGTAACCCAAGATTCTAGGCTTTTATTAAATGAAAGAGAGATCCACCAGGGTAAAAATACTATAGATGAAGATATAGAAGGGTAATGAATGCTTTCTTTTTTGCTTTTGCCATTTTGTGTCTTTGATTTTTTAATGAACTCACTTCATTCGTTAACTGTATATGCTACTTAACATTCATATCAAACATAAGTTCTATTACAAGTAATATTGAGCCTATTATGAATCTATTCCCTGTTTTTTATTTGTGATTCAGTGGTTAGTCCTTGAATTTCGAAACAATACAAAACTAGAATAACAAAGAGTCCACTTCAAATTCGAATGAAGAAAAAAAATCTTGTTTCCATATAGAGCAATTGCTCAAATTTGAAGCAATTGTTCCCTTTCAATGAATACACGAAAGAACCCCTTCAAGTACTGAATATTATTCGGAGTTCGAGGCGAAAAAAGTCCCTTTCTATCGAAATATCAAATATTTCAAAAAAAAGAAGAGAAATTCTTTCTCCTGAAATGTTTTGATAGATGAATCTATTTTTTTCGATTTGTTACTTGTTTTGTTACTGTGGAGTGGATTTACATACGCTAAAAAAATAGATTTTTTCAGAAAAAAACTATTTCCGTTTTATGGCTGTTCTGTATACGTCTGTTTTGGCTCAAATGAGTGTTCTGAAGAAACTCCAGTTAAGTTATGCTATTACTATAGTATAGAAAAAAGAGTATTCTTGAATTTTTTTTCCTCTTTTTAAGAACTAAGAAAGCATTCATTAGTCACTTCATTTTTCAAAATACTTCAATTGGTACACGCAAGAAATAGGCCAATTCGGAAGTTTTTTGCTCAATTTCACATGGGGTCAAATTCTTATTAGTACAAGTCAAAGGAATGCGCCACTGGCCTCCGATTTCCATATAAAGGACACGACTTGCATAAATACCCTCTTTCACTTCTATTTTGATGGACTAAATGTCTTTCATAAGGAATCGGAGGAAGATGCGACGATTTTTTCCAGGAAATCCCCAATGAAAAATACAAACTATTCCTTCTTTTCTATCGAATCGATCATAACCGCTACCCACATTCCACGAAATGGTGCACCACAAATAGGAGCTAATAAAGAGACCTGCGATCCCATAGAAAGACATCACAATCCCCTATGGAAAAAAATGATTTGCTGAGACGAAAATAAAGGTATCAAATCCTTACCAAGGTAACTGGAAGTTCCAACCAATAAAAACCCTAATGAACCGAAAAAAAGGATAAAGGCTCAACAGAAATTGCTTGTTTTTCGGTATCCCCTTAAAAATTCTATCCATATACGTTCTGATCGCTAACTCATATTAGATCTAGTTACAATTTATTAGATTTGGAAGAATAACCAAAATAAAATTGACTTTACTTTTTTTGTTTCCGAAGTAACTCTCATCAACTAGCACTATTCTGATGTGAACCTTTAGGAGTAATTCATCGAATTGCTTAGATCTAAAATCATAACATCACCTTCAGATGATTTCCTATAGACACATACATATAGCTATATTGACTTTAAATCTTAGACATTCGCCCCGATCCATATCTATTCTATTAGCTATTATCTATTTTCAAATATTTCAAATTCATTTACTCAGATATCATGTTTACACATGTATAATCGCTTATGTTCGGAGTAAGCTACATGTTATACTCTATTCTAGTAAATAGATATCTGTGTTATGGTACAAGTCTCAGTCTTGAAAAAATATATATATATTATATACGAGATTTGGCATCATCGTATTTAAAAAATTTTATTTTTTTGAACATGAAGAGATAAAGAAGCCATTGCAATTGCCGGAAATACTAGGCCCACTAAAGGCACAAAAATAGAGGGTAAGTTGTTGAGAGTTGTCATAGAATGGATACCTCGACTTAATATTTGTACCTGTTATTTATTGTTATATTAATATTTTTACCTGTTATTGATTGTTAGAAAGGTATCTTATAATTATTATAATTCATATATATAATTATTATAATTCATATATAATTAGTAATTCATATATAATTAGATTTAGATATAATTAGACTAAGTCTATCTACGTGAGTATAATTATTATAATTTATAATGCTCTAATCATTAGAATTCATCTAGAATTATCTAAAGTATATATCCGTGAGTATATATATAGAAAAAGTATATATATAGAAAAGGAATGTAGAACTAAATAAATAGACTTATTCATCTTTCGACATGAAATATATGTATGATCATCTACTTTGTGAATTTTTTTTTATTCTTTTTATTATCTTGTCTTATAATTAAAATTGGAATTTATTCAAATTTCATAAAGATTTTATTACTAATTCCCCAAAAGTTCGTTATAATCCGATCCAACAACAGGGATTCTTAGTAAAACTAGTGATTTTCGGGAGATATAGAAAGATGCAAGACTCTATGCCCATATTTTCTATAGTTGAATTTTATATACATATCTAAGAAGGGAACATGAAATTCGTTTTATTCCCCTTGCCTAATTTCGCGGAAGAAAGAATTCGTTCTTTTATTTTGTTTGATAAAGGTTTCCTACTTACTAATCAGGAATATCGGTAACAAAAGATTTTTTTGTAATCAAAGAAAAAAAAAATCCATTCTTCGTATTTTGATTCCTATAAACTAAATAACTACTTGTTCGTCAGAAATCAAATAATTTATTTATTAAGGTTCTACTTGATTGAATTTTGATTCAAAGGAAAGAAAGAATGGAGCTCAAATAACTCACTCAAAACACCTTTTAAAGGATTACGTGGTACGATTAGATCGAATAAGCCCTTATGGAATAAATATTCAGCCGACTGTGAACCCTCAGGTACTGTTTTATTCAATGTTTGTTCAATTACTCTTTTACCTGCAAATGCAATGTAGGCATTGGGTTCGGCAATAATGATATCCCCCAGCATACCAAAACTCGCTGTCACCCCACCAGTAGTAGGAGATGTAAGGATTGATACATAGAATAATTTTTTATTTGATTGATAATCATATAAAGCGGAAGATATTTTAGCCATTTGCATCAAGCTCAAACTTCCTTCTTGCATGCGTGCTCCTCCAGAAGCACACACTAAAATAAGAGGTAAAAATTGATTGGTAGCATACTCGATCAAACGGGTGATTTTCTCGCCGACTACAGATCCCATACTACCCCCCATAAACTGAAAATCCATAACCCCAATTGCTACAGGAATACCGTTTAATTGACCTGTGCCTGTTTGAACAGCCTCAGCTAATCCTGTCTTTCTTTGATAAGAATCAATACGATCTTTATAAGGTTCCTCTTCCGAATGAAATTCAATGGGATCCAGAGAAACCATGTCTTCATCCATAGGATCCCAAGTACCTGGATCAATCGAAAGTTCGATTCTATCTGAACTACTCATTTTCAAATGGTATCCACATTGTTCACAAATATTCATTTTGGATTTAAAAAATTTCTTATAATTTAATCCATAACAATTTTCGCATTGAACCCACAAATGCCTGTATTTTTGAGTTACATCTAGATCATTAAAACTTTCTATTCTAGTTAAATCACTACCATCCGTGCTAGTTCTTATACTGGAACTATCACTTTCACTACTATTTCCACTTTCACCTTCACCACAAATGTAACTATAAATGTAACTGTCACTGTAATTGTGACTACCACTTAAAATGTAACTATCAATAAAGATTTGAGACCGAAGATAACTGTCAATGCAACTATTAATGTGATTATTCCAACTATATTTAGTATCATAGATGTCACGATCATAGTGGGAATCATCACTTTTCGATACATTATTTAGATAACTAGAGTTACGATAACTATAAAAAGCACTTTCTAGTTCACTTACAAAAGAATGATCATTGTCAATTTAAAAATTTTGATTTTCAATATCAAAATATATGGAAAAACTGCCCCTCTTACTATCCCTAACTAAACAAGTTTCATCAGATATGAAATTTCGAATGTCCCTGACGCCCACTAAATGATCTAGAGTACTGTAACGAAAATTGTCACTATAACTACGACTAGGAATGTTTTTATCCATGTCATTTATAATCGTTCCTTGACTTACACTGGTAATTTCAATAGGACCAAGACTATGGATTGATTTACTTTGCCTACACCTGTATTCTAACTTCCCGTTCAACCACATCGAATTTAACCATCATTTTTCCATAGAGCTTTCTTACCCCTATTTACATGAAAATACAATAGATGAATAGTCATTCGATAAAAAATCATTTGAATATGTCATTTTCTATCAGAATAAGCAGATAAATCGAATCACTCAAATTATTAACTAATAATGAGCGGGTTAATAACGAGTGGGTATTGAAAACAAAAGGTTCCATCATATATAGTGAAGTGACACTCAGGGTTCTCACAAAAGAGAAATTTTTTTAATTAAATTATAAATAGTGGTTTCTACCATGTTGTGTCAAATTCACATATAAAAAAAATAGTTGTTCTCCCCTATGAATATGAAGAACAAAAAAATAGTTGTTCTCGTCTACTAATAAAATTCTATTCCAAGACAAAACGAAAAAGACAATATGCAGGATGGCTAGAAGAAGTTGTGATACTAGGCTCGATCCATGAGCTGAAACTACAAGATAGAATCTATTAAAAGAATACACCAATCCTAAGGATCCATAGACTTAATTGCGGATCCAACACAACATTAAAAGGTTTAAGTTGTTACGTCTTATATTTTGTATTTCCATTTTCAATCTTGTATATCTAGATAAGTATGTATCTATCAACAATCTATACAATTAGTATCTTTGTATTGTACTTGGCTCAATCCTTTTAGTAAAAGATTGGGCCGAGTTTAATTGAAATTCAATTAAAAGAACGAACAGTAATTACTGGATTACAAAGTATCCATTGCTGGAAATTCAAATTTGATCTCCTTCCATACTTCACAAGAAGCAGCTAGGTCTGGACTCCATTTAGTAGCCTCACGGATAATGTCATTACCCTCACGAGCAAGATCATATCCCTCATTACGAGCTTGTACACATGCTTCTAGAGCTACTCGGTTAGCTACGGCACCGGGTGCATTACCCCAAGGGTGCCCTAAAGTTCCTCCACCGAATTGTAGTACGGAATCATCTCCAAACATCTCGGTCAAAGCACGCATATGCCAAACGTGAATACCCCCTGAAGCCACGGGCAGAACACCTGGTAGAGAGACCCAATCTTGAGTGAAATAAATATCGCGGCTTCGATCTTTTTCAATAAAATCATCACGTAGTAAATCAACAAAGCCTAAAGTGATTTCTCTTGCCCCTTCAAGTTTACCTACTACGGTACCAGAGTGAATATGATCTCCACCAGACATACGTAACGCTTTAGCTAGTACACGAAAGTGTATACCGTGATTCTTCTGTCTATCAATAACTGCATGCATTGCACGATGAATGTGAAGAAGTAGACCATTATCTCGGTAATAATGAGCCAAGCTAGTATTTGCAGTGACTGTTAAGTAGTCATGCATTACTATAGGAACTCCCAATTCTCTGGCAAATACACCCCTTTTGATCATTTATTCGCATGTACATGCAGTAGCATTCAAGTAATGCCCCTTGATTTCACATGCTTAAGCCTGTGCTTTATAAATTGTTTCCGCACAAAATAGGAAACGATCTTCCAACGCATAAATGGTTGGGAATTCACGTTTTCATCATCTTTGGTAAAATCAAGTCCATCACGTAGACATTCATAAACAGCTATATCGTAATTCTTAGAGGATAATCCCAATTTAGGTTTAATAGTACATCCCAATAGAGGGCGGCCATACTTGTTCAATTTATCTCTCTCAACTTGGATACCATAAGGTGGCCCTTGGAAATTTTTAACATAAGCAGGAGGGATTCGCAAATCTTCCAGACGTAGAGCGCGCATGGCCTTGAACCCAAATACATTACCATAATGGAAGTAAACATGTTAGTAACAGAACCTTCTTCAAAAAAGTCTAAGGGATAAACTACATGAGCAATATATTGATTTTCTTCTCCAGCAACAGGCTCGATGGGGTAGCATCATCCTTTGTAACGATCAAGACTGGTAATCCCATCAGTCCACACAGTTGTCCATGTACCAGTAGAAGATTCAGCAGCTACAGCGGCACCTGCTTCCTCAGGTGGAACTCCAGGTTGAGGAGTTACTCAGAATGCTGCCAAGATATCAGTATATTTGGTTTCATAGTCAGGAGTATAATAAGTCAATTTATAATCTTTAACACCAGCTTTGAATCCAACATTTGCTTTAGTCTCTGTTTGTGGTGACATAAGTCCCTCCCTACAACTCATGAATTAAGAATTCTCGCAACAACAAGGTCTACTTGACATGAATTAGGAGTTAATGAAATCTTTTACAAGAATCCTTTCACAAAATTCTCAACTAATATTATCAACTAATCAGAATGTTTCATTATTAGAACATGGTATTTGATTCACCAAATACATCATTATTGTATACTCTTTCATATGTATGGCGCAACCCAATCCTTGTTTTTCAAGTTTCTAATCTCTTTCCTTTTGAATCAAAATATTGAAATAAAACTATTGAAAAAATAATAAATTCACTCTTGACAGTGATATATATTGTATATGTAAATCCTAGATGTGAAAATACGAGGAATTCACCCATGAAAAGAAAGGGTATTGTATAATAAGTAGAAAAAATAATAATAATGGATTAGGCCTAAATTGATATGTTGAAATAAGGACCAATGAGATAGAAAAAGTAAATCATAAATAGAGTTCGGGTTCGAATTCCATAGCTAATATGGATGGTATTGTATATAATGATAGGAAAATGAAAGACTTTCTAAAGCTAAAGATTTTTATTCATCCACTTGATATTTTGAAAATGGGTTGATTGAACTTAAAAATTTACTCATTGAAATGGAATAAGTAAACAATTGAATTGGATTCGGTTGGACGGTACCAACGAAATCGAGTGCAAACTCCCATTTCATTTTTTATTGAATTAA